>JAVHKY010000014.1:1650000-2024214 GCA_035079385.1 Aspidiotus rigidus
ATACCTGAAAAGGAAATGTTTATGGAGTTTTCAAACATCCTCCCCCGCGTTGAGGCGTTCGCCTCAACCGAGAGTAAATTGTAGGAGTTGATGTAGAACAATGACCCTTAAAGGGATAATTAGCGAGGAATTGCTTTTAGTATTAATTATTGTTGTCAGTTTCACTCGTCATCAAAGATTATCATCATAGATAATCACTACAAACAGATTTTAACGCAGTCACTCGTCCAGGGGTCATGTTTTAGAATCGCTTATTCAAGTTGCATACCAAGGTGTATGCTTAACGACCTTTTCGGATCAATCCAAAACCTACTTGAAGTTTGGAACCTCCAAGATCTAGAACGACGGACGTTCGACGATTCTCTTACATTGAGCAATCCACCACTAGCTTGGGCATGAACGACAAGCCGGTTAGGGTTCTAACTTTGCCCGATGATGGTTTGTTAACCGAAAGATCTCGCGTCTTCTCCTTTATATCTGCGGTCTTTCTAATTGGTTTTTCGTTTACTCTCTTCTTTGAGTATTCTGTCATCTTCAGTACCGGTGTTATAATAAAGATTCTTCTCGAGAAATTAAAGGCCTTCAATTCAAATAAACGAGTAATTCTTCTAGTCAAGAAAGGTTCCAGGATTAAGTCGTACCAGGATCGGTTTCAGGTTTACCTCTTTGGAAATCTATACCAAATTTAATCTTCATTACATTCAGTCTGATTAGAGTCTAAGTTAGGTAATGGAACAAGAGTAACATAAGAACGTTTGAGCTGCCCATGTTCTCTCCTAATTGTAAACACGCGTGTGTGTCCGTTTGGACCAGGATGAAGTGCAGTAATTCTTCATGATCTCCATTTAGTTGGAGGCATGTCTTTTTCTTTGAGAAGGATTAAAGTACCTTCCTTTAATGCTTGTGAGCTATTAAGCCATTTTTGTCGCTGTTGTAAGGTATGAAAATACTCAGTTGATAGAGGTGTCCATAACGTTTGAGTGAGTTTTTTAATTCTCTCCCAGTGACTCAACCTATTATAAGGTACATCAATTAATTTTGGATTTGGTATGGCAGTCATTGGACCACCAACTAGAAAGTGACCTGGAGTTAGAGCACTGAGATCGTTTGGGTTTGCAGTCTCTGGCCCCAAAGGTCTAGAATTGAGGCAGGCACTTACTTCAGCGAGCAAAGTTGCATACTGCTCATGCGTGTAAGGATGATCTCCTAAAATCTTTGTGAGATGAGTTTTAACAGACTTAATTCCAGCCTCCCAAATTCCTCCAAAATGTGGAGTATAGACAAATCCCTTTTGTTGAGCAAAACGACCGATAGTTATGGAGTTCTGCTCAATTAGAGCATATAATTTGTTAAGCTCATTATTAGCTCCAACAAAATTGGTTCCTTGATCTGAATATATATTTGCTACTCTACCCCGCAGACTTAGAAATCTACTCAAAGCTGCTAGGAATGCCTCAGTGGTGAGATCAGTCACCAATTCTAGATGTATTGCTTTTGAAGTGAAACACACAAAAAGACAAATGTATACCTTCGTAGTAGTTCGATTGCGACTCCTTTTACCCACACTTTGAAACATTTTAAAAGGCCCAGCATAATCGACGCCGGTGTTAGTAAATGCCTTTCCTATTACAAAGCGTGAGCTGGGTAAATTAGCCATAATTTGTTGGGTCGTCTGTTGTGACATTGATGAATACAACATTTGACAGCATCTGTTAGACGGACGATCCAATATTCTCGAGCTAGAGTCGCTCTCAGTAATCTTTGACCTGCGTGAAGGTTATTGAGGTGTTCATAAAGGACAATGTTCTTAGTGAGGGTATGCTTATAGTGAAGCAAAATGGGATGACGCTGTTCAAATGTTAGATCGGCCACCTACACGAAGAACACCATTGTTATCTAAAAAGGGGGCTAGTTGTAAGATACTTTTATTTGTATATTTCTTTCCTAAACTCAATGTCTTTACTTCTTCAGGGAAAGATTCAAGTTGGGCAACCTTAATAAGATGGATTTTTCCCAATTCAACTTCAAATGGTAGCAGTTCCCTTAAAGGAGGACTGACTTTAGGTGTGTACTTCCATGCAGAGTTATGATAGAAGCGAAGTAAGAAGGCAACAATGCGCAATAATTTCGGGTATCCTTCTTTATTGAGTTTTGCTAAGGCTGTTGAACCAGTAGAGTGATAGCCCCCAACCTCAAAGATAGGATTGTTTGCTCGTTTAGTCGTGAGCATAGTAAAAGTTTTGAGGGTCTTCTTTTCTTGGGTTTCTTGGTTGTTAGGAGTGAAGCGAACCTCAGACGAGAATGGATTATTAGAGCTGTTCAAAAATTCAGGCCCATTGAACCAGTTGTTATTATTAGAGACTTTGGAATAAGTATTGCCTTTTTAGGGCCTCACTTTCTTTTACAAACGGATGTTGAATGAATGCCAGAAAATAAACTTTGTACGAAGCCCACTTTTCAATGTTTCCCGAAAATGTGGGTATGTCCAACATGGGCAATTCGATGCCAGAGTGGCCTGGAGTTTGGGAAGAATGAAACTCATTTTTTCTTTTCAATGAAGAGTTGGCGTCAATGAAGGAAGCGTATAGTCGCCTCGCCTCGCGAAATGCCACAGTAAAACTCCTCCTACGTTCGAAAATGTTTGGAATAGTTGAAGCAAATGCTTCATAGTTCCGATATAGTTCGTTCAAGTCGCGCAGTTCTTCTTGCGCTTCGACGGTGGATGCAACCTTGGTTGTGTTATCGATTGAACCCTGTAGTAGGAACTCATAATTTTGTAATTTCTTTTCCAGCTCCGGAGCTAATGCACCAGTGTTGGCACCCGTCGAATTCCGAGAATTTATATCAGAACTACTTGTACTTCGGAGGTCTTTGAGATGGTGTCACTCACGTTGAGATCCATCTCTTCATTGTTTGTATTATTAATGGGATCAAAGTCGTTTTCCGGTTTTTCAATAATAGCGTCCGTCAATCTCCTCTTCCGACATTTCAATCTCCTCTTCCGACATTTTATCAATATCTTTTTCATCCATCCTAGCAGTTAGAAAGGGGAGGACAAATTCAACAATAAACACGCGAACTCAACTAAATTCAACACGCGCGATAATAAGACACGTGATAATAAGACGCGCAATAATAATCACAAAGTTGATCAATTCATAGTGAATCCGGCCCGGAGGACCATATGTTTCGAGAGTCGTTAACACGAGTATCGAATAAGAAAAACACTAAATCTACGTAAACTGAGTTTTATTTCTCTAGACAATCAGAAATACATCATGCTCGTAAACTGAGTTTTATTTCTCTAGACAATCAGAAATACATCATGCTCGTGGTAAGCCTAAATAAGAAGTGGAAGTTAAAGTTAGCTGGCTGAAAAGGTTGAAAAAGGGTTTCCATTGTTCTCGGCATCCGATCTCTCACCCAGGTAGAAGGCAAGAAAATACCTGAAAAGGAAATGTTTATGGAGTTTTCAAACAGGATATGCCATGCAAGAATGAAACAGACCGCAATCACATAAAGTACCAAGTTAGATGGACCATTCTCGGGAGAGAATCGCGAATAAAATCAAAGAAGGCGCTCTCTACATTTTCTGTGACAATCATTTGCGGAAGCTTGACGAAAAGGTGATGATCTTGAATAATTCATCCGAGATATTTGAAATTATATTCAATCGCCAGGAAATTAAGAGGACTGCAATTTTTGTTCCATACATTTTTCAGAAAAAATAATATTTTGAGAAGGTACAGTCGATTTTATTAACGTGTTGTCTTATGGTGAAAAACGCCATGATCACCTTCTCGACATCGACAACAGCGCCACTACAGATCACTTTATATGCGATTCGCCTCCAGCATATTTTTTAGTACAGGCAGTAAGGCAAGAATTGTGCATTTTGTCATAAAAGCATGAAATTTGGTGGTGAGGTGTATGAAGGTCTAACAAATGATATTAACAAGAGTGCCACGCAGAAAGTCCATTTTTGTGCCCCCCCGGGGTCCACTTTTGGGGGAGACGTTCATTTTGGAGATTATTGTTGCAGAAATTGGAAAGAAATTAAGAAAAATATATTAGTCATGTCGTTTGTAGAAAAAATGTATTAAGAAATTTTTTTCCTACACGCACCCTTCCATTGGGCCTTGGGCCCCAAATTTCACAAAATTGTAAATGTAATCAGAAACGCTTGAAATATGGTATACAGGTGAAGGAAGAGGTAATGAATAATATTAACAAGAGTGCCACCCAGTAAGTTCATTTTTGTGCCCCCAGGGGTCCACTTTTGGGGGAAGGTGCTTATTTTGAACACTATTGTTGCAAAAAATGGGATAAAATTATATAAAATATATACATGTGGTGAGTTGTTTGAAAAAATGCTGCGAGGATTTTTTCTACATATAGACCCTTTCATTGGGGGCCTTGGGGCCAAAATTTCACAAAATTGTAAATGTAATAAAAAAAACTTGAAATTCGGTATACAGGTGAAGGAAGAGGTAATGAATAATATTAACAAGAATGCCACCCAGTAAGTTCATTTTTGTGCCCCCGGGGGCCCATTTTTTTGGGGGGGCGGGGGGGAGGGAGACGCGTATTTTGAACACTATTGTTGCAAAAATTGGAAAAAAATTATATACAATATATGCATTGGGTGAGTTGTTTGAAAAAATGTTGCGAGGATTTTTTTCTTCTCATAGACCCTTTCATCGGGGGCCTTGGGGCCCAAAATTTCACAAAATTATAAATTCCATCAGAAAAATTTGAAATTTAGTAGACACACAGGTGGAGGAAGCTGTAATGAATAATATTAACAAGAATATGCCACAGGATAAATTTATTTTTGTGCCCCTATGGGCCCATTTTGAGGGGGGGGGCGACAAAGGCTTCATTATTTCAAGACTTATTGTTGCAAAATTTGGGGGGAAAAACTGTATGTAGTAGGTGATACTTCTTTTTCTCAGGGATTACGAATTAATTGTAGTGAATATGAACAGAATGAGAGAGAATGGTTATCGTTATACCCTGACAATCCAAATTTAGATGATTTTGATAAAAGAGTACGAGATCTTTATCAATCGAATCAAGATGCTACATAAATTGAGATTTATCTATAATCTATAAAGCTGACGTCATTATATACGAAGAAATTTCGTTTTCCAGTATTAGAGTATGTTGACTGAAATAAAAAGCCCTTTTGTACAATACGTCTGTTATACATAAACGGTAAGTAGTTTTCGGTTGATAATAATGAATCACAAAATATTTCAGACCTACCAGACAATACGTACATTTACTTTTGAAAATTATATCCAGGCTCAATCACTCCGAATTCTAGTTAAATATTTATTGGCAGAAGAAAATATTGTGAAATCAATATTGCGCCAAATTACTTGGGTACCATGAACCTAAATTGTAAATTTTGTGAAGTTTTTCATTTCAAAAATAAAGTAACTGAAAAGCAGAAAATATTCACCAAGTGTTGCATGGGAGGAAAACATATTTTTGATCTTGATTTTGAAGTGCCTCCGTTAATCGAGGAATTGTTGTGTAGCATTCAAATTGAAAGTAAGCAATTCCGAGAAAATATTAGACATAATTCGGCGCTAGCTTTTGCGTCTCTTGGTGCCTCACTTTCAATAGGTAATGTATAAAATGTGTCAAGATTTGGGCCTCACTGTTTCAAGATACAGGGTATTTTTTCACATTTGAGTAGTAATTTGAGAGAACAAGATGCTCAAAAAGTTAAATATTCACAACTTTATTTTATAGACTCAAGTTTGGCAAATCATGTTCAAAAAAAAAGGAATCCAGAATTTGTCTCTCTACATCACGGCACATGATAATAATTTCATTCAATAAATCTTTACAAAGTGCGTTTTCTTCTGTCTCATAATTTGTATCAATTAGGCCTAGTGTAATGGAGGCTAAAAATTTACATACGCATCTGATGAAATTTAGAATTTTGTGAAATTTGGAGCCCATCGGCCCCCAATGGCACAGTTTATACATAAAAAAATAATCCTCGCACCATTTTTTTCATACAAATCACCCAATGAATATAATTACAGTATTATGAATATTTTTTTTCCAAGTTTTGCAACAATAGGTCTTGAAATAATGAAGCCTTTGTCGCCCCCCCCTAAAAATGGGCCCATAGGGCACAAAAATAAATTTATTCTGTGGCATATTCTTGTTAATATTATTCATTACAGCTTCCTTCACCTGTATACCAAATTTCAAGGTTTTTTTATTACACTCACAAAGGCCCCCATTGAAAGGGTCTATGTGTAGAAAAAAAATCCTCCCAGCATTTCTTCAAACAACTCACCCAATGCATATATTTTATACAATTTTTTTCTAATTTTTGCAACAATAGTGTTCAAAATAAGCATCTCTTCCCCCAAAATGGGCCCCTGGGGCCACAAAAATGAACTTCCTGGGTGGCACTCTTGGTAATATTATTCATTACCTCTTCCTTCACCTGTATACCGAATTTCAAGTTTTTTTTATTACATTTACAATTTTGTGAAATTTTGGGCCCAAGGCCCCCAATGGAAGGGTGCGTGTAGGAAAAAAATTTTTCAATGCATTTTTTCTACAAATCACATGATTAATATATTTTTCATATTTTCTTTCCAATTTCTGCAACAATAATCTTCAAAATGAACCCTCCCCCCAAAAAGTGGACTCCGGGGGGCAGAAAAATGGACTTTCTGCGTGGCACTCTTGTTAATATCATTTGTTACACCTTCATACACCACAACACCAAATGTCATACTTTTATGACAAAATGCACAATTCTCTAGAATTTTGGATTAACGGCCCGTACTATTTTCGGCTGTTCGCGACATAAACCATTCACTCTCCGCGTACAACCTCTTCGACTTCAAAACTTGTGTTTTGCGTGGCGAGAAGTACTTGAAATTTTTTTTTTTTAATATCAATTTATCCACGGTTAAACAGGATGTTCCGCTCACATATATCGGCTGCTCAAGAAATTTCAACATGTCTTTTCAAGTGCAGCAATACCGCCCCGTCTGGAGTCTAAAAACTTTGAAGGTCTGAAAAAACTTCGCATCAATTTTAATTCGTCGTTTTGAAATCTATACAAATTCGACTCAGAATGTACCCAGTAGCCATGAAATCTCGAATTAATTTTAAATATTACGACCTTTCGATAGGACGATTTCAATGAAAGTGTCCAGAATCTGGGGGAAACAAGTAGGAATTACTATGCTCGGAAAACTTTTTCCAAAACAGAATCTATAATTTAAGAACTACATCCACTCGATAAATCGTACTTCAAGAAAAACTGCGAATGTGCATTTCGTTCTTCGAGCAACATTTCCTTCTGTCAGAATTTGGTGGGTAGTTATGGAGGAAGTCTCTTTTTGAGTAGCATATACAGACCGAGATATTGAACATTGAAACTTCGTAAGACGTACTTTATCGAAATGTAGTAAGTTTGACGTTTACGAGAAGAAAAAAAGATGGAATTTTTCGAAAGAAAAATTTTAATCTCCATTACCCGCGAGGAGTGAATTGTGCTCCTTATACGGTGGTAATATATTTCTCGCTATCTAAATCACGCGGTGGAGTAATTTTTTGTGACAACATAAATTATTGCAAAATGATCTATCACACTTGAAGACGAAAGGAAAAAAAAAACCGAAGCTACATAATTCATTTTTACATTCTAGTACAGACTTCTTGTTCGCGTCCGTTCTTCCTTTTATCATTAATGTATTTCATTTTATTGTTATCAGTTTTCTTCGCCTAAATTTGCTCAAAGCTTCATCTGGACAGTCTCACGTTTTTCGTTACCGTTCAGGGGCTTCTTTCTTTTCGTCGCACAGAACGTATGAGAAACCGACAAATTTATGGATACGATCCTTTTCTCTCGTTTGGCTGATAAGAAAAACATGTTCGCGAAAATAATACTTTTCTTTCGTTTATGCATATTAGCGACGTTCCAGTTCTCTACTAACTTTCTACAGTCGACTGTCTCACGGTTACACCAATCAGAAAAGTTATATCTTTTACAGTTTTTTTTTTCGACCATAGCGATGTTTTATTTCAATTTTTATGGAAAGAAAATCTGACAAGAAAAACAGTCTGGTGACCCGATAACCCATTCTCGTGTCTGGATTCGATGTTTGTCAACTTCGAGTCTTGCACGGCAATTCATGGTTTCGTTTGAGATTTCGAATTGTAAATAATGTGTATTAGGACATTTCCCCCTTTCTTTACAATTTGAAGGAGTTATACCTAATTCACAAAAAGTCGAAAATAATTTACGAAAAGTAACTCATATTAGACACAAAGTAAATCTCTAATTATTTATTTTCATTTTTTTTCTTTCTAAGGAGCTATCAGCTACACTGTGTTCAAGAGTTTTGAATAATTGTGGGGCAGTTATAAAGATGAAATATTGAGTGGAATTAGTGCGGACAGTAGGGGTGTTTGGATGTCGGAGTAAAAGTTCGTTAGTTTTAAGTATTGCAGGATACCACAAATAGTTTTGTGGTTGTTTTTGAGTGAGGAAGGTGTGTTTGTGGAAGAATGGAGAGATGAGAGTTGGGGGCAAGTGAAAAAATAGTCAACCGTAAAATTGAAGATGGAGGGATTAGATATTGAGGGTTGGGTGGTAGTCTACTCTGGTTATGTAAGAGTAAGTAATGTTCGTGTGGCTAATTCTTAGACGGGAAAGAATCACTTCTTCTCGTCTCGTTGTAATGGACGATGACCAGGGGATCGGAATTTTTTCGAAGGAGTTTGTTGTTAGATTGATTTTGCCAAAGTAAGTTCCATAATTGGACGATGAGTAAACGTTAGTGACTTTTATAGTCTGGGGATGGTACGAGGTAATTATAAGTTATTTGGTAGGGGGTGGTAGCGTGTTTGGCGGCTTTTTCAACGGCGTCATGTACAGGGAGGCCAATGTGTTCGTGAATCCGAATGAAGATTATTTGGGTGTTCATTGAGTTTAGAGCATGAAGTGTGTATGCGTCTGTAAGGGAATGGATGAAGTTATTTTACGAGCACTGCGTTCTCTCTCCAATGGAATTCGAGAATTTGCGGAAGGAAATGACAAATTATATTAAGGATCAAAATGCTATGGTACACACGGGGGATCAAAAAGCGGCCAATTTTGATAAAGATACGCTAAGAAAATGTTTTCTAAGCTTGAGACATCCTCTTAACAATTCAAATTTTCAAGATGTTTCGACGTGATAAAATATTTTATTGAATGCTACGCTTGTGCGCAGCAAGCGCACAGTTATATTTGGGTCAAACGTTATGATTAATTATTTATGTCCTCCTTAGAATCTCGTGCTTTTTAATCTCGTGTACTACTTTGTTAGGTGCTGTTAAAATTGGTCCTGGTTTTAATACCCAGAAATTTTGTGCCAAATTAGTCCACAATAATCCCCTGTCTTGCATGAGTAATAAATTAGGAGGAGTGATTCAAGGTTTAAAGAGGAAGATTAAAGAGGGAGATTTAATAGTTACTAAAGATGACAAGGGCAATGCTGTTGCGGTGATGGAGAAATCCGTCTACTCTTCCAAGGTCCATGAAGTCCTCCAGCAGTGTGGTGCTAAAGAGAGTGAGGATTTCAGCTTCCCTAAGCACGTTACAGAAGTTAGAAGTGTCATCAACAGGAGTGAGGCTGTTATCAAAACTCCTGCTTTGAAAAAAACCCTCCTCGTTCCTAACCCCACACCCCCCTCCTCTACGGGCTGCCTCAAGTGCATAAGAACAATACCCCGATGCGACCCATTGTTTCTTTCGTCTCCTCCCCCACCTACCTCCTTGCCAAATTCCTGGACCGTTGGTTCAAAAATCGCATTAATTTTGAATCTCCTCATTCGGTCTTGGATTCGGCCTCTTTAACTGACGTCCTGAAGGGTGTAAGTCTTCTCCCGGGAACGACCATCTGCTCGTTTGATGTTGTTGGTTTGTTCCCGAATATTCCTAAGGCTGCTACTATCCAGCGTATGGGTGAGCTACTCGTCAAAGCCAATATTCCTCACAATCCCGAATATTTGCTGGTCCTCCAACTACTGTAAATTTGAAGAAAAATTTTTCGACTTTCCTGATGAAGTAGGGATCCCTATTGGATCACCTTTAGGCTCTCTCATCTCCAAAATGTTCATATCCAAGTTTGAACTTGACCTCTTTTCCTCGAACCAGGTGTTACTCAATCATATTCACTATTGGCACAGGTACGCTGATGACTTTCTATGCACCTGGACTGGTCCCCCAGATCTCCTTGGTGAGTTTCTGAGGTATCTCAATTCCTGGTACCCTTCCATCAAATTTACGTTGGAAATAGGGATATTTTCCATTGACTTTTTGGATTTATCGATCTCTGTAATAGACGGGGTCCGTAAGTTTGGAATTTACAGGAAAGATACTACGACCGATGTTTTAGTCCACGGTGGTTCGTTCGGTCCTGTTGCTCACAAGATGGCTGCATTTCATAGCCTAGTTCACAGACTGACTCGTATTCCGTTGAGTCAGTCTGCTTTTAAGAAAGAAGTAGGCACAATAAAACACCTGGCTAGAGTGAAAGGGGTCAATGTCGACGTTGACGTGATGGTTCGGAGGAAAGCTACAAGGAGCATTCTTGATTCCACCACCTCCCTCCCCCGAGACATGATCCGTGATCGCCGGTTGCGTTGGATCAGTTTCCCTTTTCTGGGGAAGTTCTCCCTCCAATTGGGTCGGGCCCTCCGCCCGTTTGGCTACAGACCCGTGTTCTACAACCCTACAACAGTTAAGGGGTTGTTTGTGAGACTGAAGAACTCCATACCAGTTGATGAGAGGAGTGGTGTTTATAAGTTCGAATGTAAAGATTGTGGAGGCTTTATATTGGGGAGACCAGCCGCCAAATGAAAGGTAGAATAGCTGAGCACCTAAAGTCTTGGAAGAAGGGACACTTAGGGGAGTCAGCTTTTGCTGATCTTTTAATAAACAGTGGCACAGCTTCCGTGAGGGATCCGAAAAGCTCCTCCATAAGGAAACCGATGGTATCACTGCACTCAACTCGTACATTCCGGAAGATGGTCTGATTGAACTGGTTTATGATTCACACGGTGATTTCTCGTTTGGCCAATCTTAATACCTTGTCCTCTTCTGTTCGTCAGTTGCTTTCATTTCAGGCTTGAAGATGGTTTATTAACCGAAAGCGCTCGTCGTTTATTATTTTTTCTGCAGTTTGCATAGTTTACTCTCCCTTCGAGTATTCGTCCTTTCGCGTTTATTAGGTCAAGTTCCCCCTTTTGGGGATGGATACAGGGGGATGCACATAATCAAAACTGTGTCCACTTCAAGTCGAACAGCAACCTTGTCATGGTAAGGGGGCTCAAGACATGGTCTGTTCAACTCTATATGTCGAGTTGGTTTAGAGGCGAGTGTAATCCACAACCCAGTGTGTTACAACCGGCCCTCCGTCCGACGGGTCTACTTGAAAAAAAGTATTCTAGTCGTATAGCGCAGGTCAACGTTGAATCAATCGCAGTCAGGCTCTTGCAGCAGTCCCACTGCATACGTCCCAATCCCCACCCCTCCTCCCCCTCCCATCCTCATTCAACTGTTGTGGAGAGTCACACCCCAACAGATTACTCTCACTGGGTGGGGTGACGTACTGCTAAGGCCTTCACGTCCTGCTCCACTCAATGCAGACGTCAACTGCACATCAAAAGACAGCTTCAAAAACTCATGAAAATGCAGCAAATGAAGAACTTAACTGCTGGGTTTTGGACCCCAGCACCGGTAACTGAGGATGTAACGCACTCAGCATCCCAGGCACCCAAGACAAGCTGCATCTTAGGCGATGCAAAAGCAATCTTGAACCAAACATTGGATATGGTATCCTCTCCTGATGAATCAACCTACTCCAGCCAACCCAGCACGCCCCGCAGGCACTCACTGGACTCCACCACCTCTATACAAATACCATTTGTTGAACTTCAGCGTTTGGATGACGCTCTAAATGACAAGGCTGCAAAAAAAGCACCTCGGGCATACAATCATTTACCATCATTTGCAGAAACAGGCGTACCCTACAATGAAACCCAGAGTTCACGTGAAACGGCCAGAGAATTCGAAGGGCGTTGGCAACGTGAGTGCCGTGAAATGGACGTATTCATCACTGGACTCGCAGAGAAAAGAATCACCTCCACACTACAGAAAAATAAAAGACCTAGCAGCAGTGCACCAAAGGCCAGCCCTGCTAAACTACACACACTCACAGACCCAATCAAGAAACTCAGGCACAACCTTGAGAAAGAAAGGTCTTCCAGGTAAAATATCGAGAACCAAGTGATCAAACTGATTGGGAAAAGTAGACACCCTCCAATCCACAATTACAAAATTAACCACAGAACACGCAGAAAGGAGCAAGAATGCAAACCTAGCCCAACAACTTCAAGAAGCCAAGAACCAGGCTGCCATTTCTGAAACCAATATCACTGCCAAAACAGTCCATGCACTCATCAATGAAACTCTAGCGCCTGTTCTCCAAGCCCTGGTGCATAATGACCCCAGCACAGGCACCAAGAAGAAGAACAACCCCACACGTCCCAAGGACCAGCGCAACAAGGATGCCAACATCACAACTCCATCTCAACCAACCTACGCACATAAGGCAGCCACTTCACCAAGCACAAGCTGCACCTTACCACAAACCAACGTTGTGGGAAATGGACCTGCAACGCAATACGTCAGAAGACTGATTACACAAGAAACTGCAAACACTACCTCGGCACAAACCAATAGTGACTTCCAAATCAGTTGGCAAGAAAAGAGAAAGCAAGCCAAAGAAAAGAAGAGGCAAGAAACGGAAGCCAAATCAAAAGCTAAAAAAAGAAGAAAATCCCAACCAGCATAAAGGAAGACCCTTGAACTGTCCTGCTGTTACCCAATGAAACAACACCTAATGTGCTGAGTAAGCTTCAGAATCTACCTGAGGCGGACCCTGCTAAGCTTGGTGTCATCCTAGCGGAGCTATCCTGGCAACATGACAAAGTTAAGAACAGACCCAGCAACTCAAAACCATTGCCAAAGCTGCTGGTATTGAGGACAAGCAGAAGAACAATCGCCTTCAAACCCTCCCTCAGTATGGAGTCCCATCAAGGACTACTGCGCAAGATATCTCCACTGTATTTACAAAAGTTTCAAGCCAACCCGCTAAATGTACAACTCTTTCCCTACCGCAAAGAGGTGGACTCGAAAGGGACAACAGTTTGCTATTGTAACCACTGGCTACAAACTCAGAGAGAGTATGCAAAAGAAGAAGACTCTCAGACTGGGTTGGCATATGTGCCACATTCACAGCAGTATACAAGTACATCGATGTACCAGATACCAACTGCTCGGACATAGTGAAGTCAAATGCCCGCAGATGGATATTACCACAGATGACACCAGCACACCTGACACAGCAGAATGCAAAGACTGAAAGCATCACAACATTCAGATCACACTTGCAGCCAAAAAATCAGGCTGCATAAAGGCACGACCCAGACCCACAAACCATAGAACAGAGTCAAGAGAGTGCCCAACTTACATATCTTTCCTCAAGAAAGCTATGCCCACCCGCCCACGAACACATATCGCACAGGCCCCAACCAACAATAACAATGGAGGAGCAGCCTAGAGACACTATATTCCTTTACCTGAACTGTAATCAGTCATAAGAAAGGCTTCAAGAGATGTTTACCGTTCCGTATTATACGACATACTAATAATTGTACTATTTGTAGTAAGGTATAGTAAAGATAGATTGCTAAGCAGATCATGGATTCCAGGGGGTTTGTTGTGAATGGTTTATTAAGAGAGTGATTGAATTGGAGGCGAATACATTTGGTCAAGAGTTAATTGTTGTTGTTGTGAAAGATTCCATTAAAAATTGGAAGTCGCGGAAATTGGGAGACAGAAGAAGAAAAGTTTGAGGTCATGATGAGTCTGCGGAAGCAGAAGCGTAGGCTAGGTTTAGGGATAGTACAATAAGCTCCCAAGGCAATCCCGAGAGAGGGGGTCTGGATGGGTCACGTAAAGCGAGGACATTTTTGTTGGCCAAGTTATAAATTTGGGAACCAAAGTCTAATTTTGAGCGGATGTGGCTTTTGTACCTAGTTGGAGAAGTGATTTTTGGTTGCATCATATTTCAAAATATTCAGAGTGCTTCAGGGTTTCAATGTATGGGGTCCAGGTAAATTTTTAATCAAAATGCAGGCCGAGAATATTGCCGTAGCTTCGTGATGGAATTTCGAAGTTTTGTAAAATGAGGAAAGGGATAGATGGGATGGGATTTCTTTTTTCGAAAATTACTGAAGTTTTTGGAGCATACAATCCGAATCCGGTTTTTGATGATGCAGTAATTGAATTGAGGGTTTCCTGGAAGAATCTGTGGGCTCTCTGAGGGTTATCAGGGCAGATGGAGATGTTATAATCGTCGGCAAAAAGACGCTGTGTGAGGGGAGGGTTGACATGATTGATAGCTATTAAGAAAAGTAAAATGCTAAAAACTTCGCCTTGGAGGACTCCATTGTAGACCACGAGAGGGAAGGAGGTCATATTATGGATTCTTACTAAAAACTATGTACCTAACAAATTACACTACACGATAAAAAAAAATCAGATGCCATGGCAAATTCTGAAATGGCAGTGCGTGGGAAACAGCTAGTCTTATGAGTAGACGCATTACGCCTTACCGAGAGTTAGAAAATTTATAATTCCATCTTGTATGGTACATCATCATAATAATAGCTTGAGAGTCGAAATTTGTCCGAGTCCCTCTCATCTCATAGATAGCTCCCTATCATCATACATAGCTCTAGAATCGAAATTCTTTCGAGTCACTCAAAAATGAGGACATCAAAAAAGTCGGATACGGAGCGTTCGCGCCCGTTTTCCGTTCAGGTAATTGCATTCGAATTTCGAATGCACATTGCTTAGAAGAATATTATTTTAAATCTCAGAATACACTACACGCCATAGAGTTACGTAACACCTTCCGAGCGTGCTCTTGGAAGACTCTGATATTATTAAAAACTAAAAAAAAAAACAATTTCCTTCATCGAATGCACGACTTAGTAATTTCGCTCAGGCTAATCATTTGTAAATTTTCTGAATATCTCAAAGGTATGGGAATTTCTTTGTTTCATAGATTTTGCACATATCGTTTCAATTAGAATTGTAATTGAAGATGAATCTGATTTAGGCAGCACTGTCTCTCATGGGTGAAGGCAGGGAAACAAAAGGCGTATTCACATAGACTGCACGGCACCACAGTCTTCGAAAAGAAAATGAATGGCTTTGCACCTACTGACGTCAGTTAGCGTTCTGCGTGCTGTATAGACGTGTTACATTTATTGGAAATTGTTTCTTTGAATCATCTATCGTTATTGCTTTCTTTATTATGGTTACGAGGGCTGTAAAAAAGAGATAAAATTATTTCGAATTCACGACAGATTCGCTAAAAAAGAAAGTGAAAGTTCTATTTATTGGTCATCGACCGGAGATTGGGGAAGGTCAACCAATACGTATCAATGAACCTATCGCGAGCCTATAGTGATAATGTGAAGAAATAGTCGTAATTTCCGAGATGTTATACGTGCTAATGAGAAGCTCTGCCGCAGTGTGTTAGTGACTTGGGCAAATAATAATGAGCTTCGACATGAT
This sequence comes from Aspidiotus rigidus, assembly GCA_035079385.1. Taxonomy (NCBI): domain Eukaryota; kingdom Metazoa; phylum Arthropoda; class Insecta; order Hemiptera; family Diaspididae; genus Aspidiotus; species Aspidiotus rigidus. The sequence continues at coordinate 1,665,686 of JAVHKY010000014.1, forward strand.
ATCTTGAGATAAAAACTCAGTTCAACAATTTTATTGTTGTTACTGTAATCCATTACGGCCACTAGTGCCGTATCATTCTGCTATAACATTCTTTCCTTTATTTTTACTGGCTCTATAGACTGTACAGAACAATCTATTTTTAGATTCGAATACAGTTCGGAGAAATTTCGAAGAATAAGGGCCAATGGTTTGAGGTTATGCAAAGATAAATGGATTGATTGTCCGAAAGAAACCAAATTTGGAAATTAGTCGAGACGGTTCCCGACATAGGCAAGACTGGAGGATTGCGATTGACTTTTAGAATGAATCGCTACAACTGCTCCAAGCTAACGAAAATACTCGGAAATGAAAGGCTGACTCAAGTCAAGACGAAGAGCATGTCTCTGCCTTGATTTCCCTCCGTTAAGCGCGCGACTTTCTCAACTATTCGAGCTTTGTCGACTAAAACTCAAGCCACTGTTTGGAGAACCTTTTCTTGAACCTAAAAAGACTTGACATATTTTTGTTCATTGTTTGGGATGAATGTCCATCGATTCAATTTTCAGCCGTAAAAAGCAACGATCGGAATTCACAATGGTAACTTTTCTTTTATCACTATAGCGCAAAGATATTTTTAATGATTCCCAATAAAGATACACTCAAGTACATTTATGTTGGTACAACCATGCATTCTTGGACACGTTTTCCCCCTGCTAATCAGGGTATCAAGGTTGATGATCTACATGAGAAAAATACACTAGGTTCCAATAATTCACCCTTTTAAATCTTCTCCTCACACGAATCCAGCTCCCTCCTTACGCGTACCTTACGTCTGGATATTTTCGCGCTCTGAAGAAAATTTCAATTTCAATTCAACTTACGTTAGATATTCATCGTATGTAAATGTTAGAAGTTTAAGTTCGTATCCGAAAATAGTTTAGAGTCATTTTTTAGCCTTTTTTCATGAATAAAATATTCGTAAGTCACCACATAATGATTCCTTTCTTTTCTATCTCGAATGACGGAGACGCGCATTCTCGATGCGGAATTAAAATACCGTCTATACCCGCCTTTCACAATACGAGCCGTCGAAAAATTTTTTGAATAATTCAATGTCAAATTTCGCCGGCCGTACCGTAATATTTTCACGTCAACGCGTATCTCACCTAATAAGGTATATATATTTACCATTTACGTATAATATATAGATAGGTAGAGCCCTACACCTTTCTCTGAACAACGGTAAATGGAATTCAAATTTAGCGGATATATGGTAAAGACTTAGAATGACTTTTTTTTTGTTAAGAATATACTCTCCGTCCGAGCGGCGACTTTTAATAATGTCCTTAAAAATAGGACCTATCATTCAGCGATAGAAATAATACAATTCACGTTTTCTCGAAACACGAGCGAAACTTATCCAGGAGTCTCGCATTACCTCATTGATCCTAAGCATGACGAATTGGCGATCTCTCACTACAAATTAGTTTCCACCTTGTGAACCGTCTGTATGGCAGCCGTACATGGAGACCGAGGAGGAAATGAGAGTGAGTTAGTCGAGGGTGGTCAGAATAACTTCTTCATGGTAAGAGTTTCTGTTTCTGGTGGGCCAATGGAAGGATGAGAACGTTTTTTACATCAAACAAAAATTTGTAATCCTATAACCGATCATTTATTTGAGATTCCAGGAACATGTAGATGAAGCATAAGATCATGAAACCGAGGACACCCTAACTTCCGGCACACGTTACGTCGTTTTCTCCTCAAGTTTTCGATCTCTTAATCGTTTCAGTTCTTTTCCTATGAATTTTTCAATCATCATCCCAAATCTCACACTATTTATAGTTGAAGATCGAAATTCTCCGGATCTTTCGTAATTTACTTGAGCTTTCACCAATTTCAAATCAATCGAATGAAATGACTCAAAGCTTTCCGACATTTTGATCGGTCGTTCACTAGGAATGGTATTTTAGTATGAATATTTTTGGACTTTTAGATCAGTCGAAAATCATGTACCTTGACCACCAGATAATAGGAAAGTAAAATTTTCAATCTAGATTCTTATCCCAGAGCAGATTTATCATAGTGTACATTTTCATGTTTCTTTTTCATCTCAAGAAAGCAGAGCAATTCTATTCATGTGTTCCACCTACTATATAGGTATTATTGCGGTTTGAGGGTCGAAAATATCTCAAGTCCCCTCAAGTTAATCTCCTATCATATAGTAAGAAAGTCACAATTTTTTTCAAGTTTCAACAGAGAACTGTTTTGTGGTTTTATTATTTTTGTTTGCAAAATTTGGGGTCCCACCGTTCGCCGTCCGGTGAAAACTGACCTACCATCATTAGGCACTCGATAATAATTTTTTTTCTTTTTTGGTATCGGAAATGGGATTCGAAAAAATTTCGATTATCGAGTTATATAAAGATAGGGACTTGAAAATGTTGACAATCGGAGGCAGGCATACCCAATCTATTTCAGCAAGCGGGCCGCACTGAATTTGGGAAATATTCATCTCCCGCACTCATCTCGGACAATGTCATACTGCGCCCGAATTGCGTACTACTCATCTCGGGCATTCATCAATTATCCAGATAGAATACTTTTATCGACCCGACCGAAATCGACTGCTCTCTGGCGTCTATTTCTCGTACATTGCTAGTTTTTAGGTAATGTAAGCTTGTTGACTCTAAATAGATCTCCAACCGATGCATCTAGAACAATGTTTCTCAACCTTTCTTATATCGAGGCATTTTTTCCGTGAGATGATATTACCGCGGCACAGCATTTCCAGAACTCCAAATTGTATCAAAAATGTTTGTGCGATTTGACTTTTTAAAGACAGAAACATTTTCATGTCTTTACTGATTTCCTCCTCCTAATTTCAGAAATTTTGGCCTACAAAATGGCTATATGAGGCCTCATCCTTCTTTCTGTACACTGCGGTTACGAGAAACAAGAGCTTTGATCTTCCACCGGAACTCAAAAAATTTTTGCCACCAATATACGCAAAAGTGTCTGGATGTTTTCTGTATTTACTGGAAACTCTCTGGGCTCTTCTAATTCCGAAATAATTTAAATATCAGAAAATGAAAATTAATTTACTCCAACTGTAACTAAAGTTAATGAATGGACTAAAGAAGAAATAGGTAGAGAGGAGCAATTATTGCTTTAGTTAATCATAAGTTTGAAGGAAATTGAGATCATTTGAAAAAAAAAAAAATATATATATATATATGAATGAATAATTAATATTAAAATTTAATATTGATTTTTTTAGAATAAGTAAAAAAATGAAAAACCACTATTAAAATTAAAATATCTCCTAATTGATTGAAAAATATGACTAAAATTCTTTTTCTTATAATAATATAATTATTATAATGAATAATTAATAAAGAAGATATTGAACCTAATAAGTCTCATCAAAAATTATTATTATAAAATTTAATAATTCAAATTTCAGGAATGATTTTTAATATTACCATTTTAATAATGAATTATTCATTTTATATCAAAATAAGAAAACAAAATATTCACTTACTAGAAATAATAATTTTTAATAATATAATATTTAAATATAAATATAAAAAATTTTGTTATATAATACTTTTTATAAAATTTTTTTCAAAACTATTTAAAAAAGGATTATTATTATAATATTAATTTTATTAATAATATCAATTTATGTATTAAATATAAATTTTAATTCAAAAATTAAATTTAAAAAATTCTATAAAAATATTTTTAATTAAAACATCTACAAATTTAAATATTATATGGAATATTGGATCATTAATTATATTAATTATATCAATTCAAGTTTTTATTGGATTTTTTATTTCAATAAATTATTTTTCATATTCAATTAATATTTATTAATTCATGTATAATTTTTATTATGGTTGAATATTTCGTTTTTTCCATAGAAATTTAACATCAATAATTTCTATTTTAATATTTTTGCATATTATACTATAGAGATTAATTTATAAAAATTCCATAAAATAATACTAAAATATGATATTATTCTGGTTTATTTATAATAATTTTATTAATGGTTATTCACTTGTTTGAAGACAAATATCTTATTGAGCAAGAATAGTTATTACTAATTTCATAGCTCTCATTCAATTAATTGGAAATAATTCAATATATTTAATTTGAGGTAATTGATTTATTAACAATATTTTAGTTAATTGATTTTTTTCAATTCATTTTATATTAGCAATTATAATTTTAATAGTACCTTCTATTCATTTAATTATTTTACATAATTATTAATAAATCATCTAATCCTTCAAACTTAAATAATAATATTGACCAAATTAATCCAAATCCTTTATTTCTTTTCAAAGACATATTAATATTACTATATTTTTTATGTATTTTCTTAATATCTAATATAATAATATTCCATTAAAAATAAATAATCCAGACTTCAGATTTTTAGAAGGTGTGTTGTGGTCCAAACAATGGCCTCCGTCTTTTCAACTGCCTAGCCTAATCTGGTCGACTCGATCCAGTGGATCACAGCCTCTAGGGCCTGGTTCACCTTGGTCTCCGCAACAGGGTTGGCCGAACCAATCACCAGCGTATCATCGGTGCAGCATATGAGCTGCGCCCCTGGTGGCAGTTTTATCTTGAGTAGACCGTCAAATGCGATATTTCACAAAGTAGGGCCTATAACAGAACCCTAGAGACACCACACGTTACGCATCTTCTCACTGAACCAGCAGACGTCTCTGCTTCAAGCTCTCTGCAGTTTAAGTAGCTTCAGGTGATCTTCAGCAGGTAATCAGGCACTTTTGTGTTTTGTAGCACTTTCAAGATCTTCAGCCACGGAATGGAATTGAATGCATACTTTATAAAGAGGCTGACAACTTCGCAGAACTGGCGCTTCTTCATTGTCGCCTTGTTGCGGCGTCCGAAGTGGTGAAAATCGACATTCTTGTGACGGCCTACGAGCTCTCTTGTGGACGCCGCGCCGATTGACTTTGAAATAATCTGTTCACGATTACGTCCTCGTGTCATCGCGAGTAGCGAGTTCTTGTTTTCATTGCGAAATTTTCATTTAACTCAATTTTCAGGATGTTTAGAATAGATATTTCTGATCTTTATTATAATATTAAGGATGGGAACTGAGCTCGTATAAATTTAAAGGAGAAAATTATGTCTGCTCTGAGAGTAATTTCTACCGCAGATTTCTGTTGTAGCACGGTTGAGAAGCGTTCATAGATTTTGTCAAATTTCAAGACCCCTAGTACATGCCGTCTCTCCGGAATCATAATCAAATATTCAAGAGCATCAAGAATTAATTAAATCTCGATTCCTTATCCAAAAGCATGAATTTGCTTAATAACTTGTAAATGTAGCTCGAAAAATATTGGTACAATGCTATATGGTATTTTCTCTCTGAATTATAGAATCAGATAAGGAAAGAACGCGGGTAATTAGAAATTGAAGCCTCGAGGGCTTACGAATATATCGCGTATATACAACTTACTTTTAACAAGAATCTTACACAAACCAGATTCGCAAGAGGAAAATTGACCTATTTTGCAGAACAGCGACTCTCTCTCGGTTTTGTTTCAGAACAAAGTCATCCATTCGAATCGAAAATCGAAAACTGTCTTGTTAGCTGAAACGCCGCGGAGGAGACGAGAAGAAAGCGAAAGAAAATACACTCTCGATAAACGCATGAGCTTCATCCTCAATATGGTATGCTGGTATTAATACGAACCATGTTTATAAAAGTGATAAAAAAAGACGTGTAGTATATTTGGGGTTTGTTATGTACCGGTACGTTTCTTCCTATCCTTTATGAAGAAGACTCGTGTTTACTCGTTATGAGTTTTTTCGTGCTTCAATGACCATTTTTAAAAGAGTGCGTTCTTTTCGCTCTTCTTCGATCTCCCCGCTCACTATACAACTCCAAGTAAACCTGTATGTTTGCTCTAGGACACACCTACAGGGTGAGAATCGTATATCAGTACCATACAAAATACAGTATACGTTCAAACAGATTCTTCAGTATTCTTTTCTTCGATGGTCGAGATAATTTATTTCTCGTACTTTCCTTCCGCTAAATGTTGATATACTGTCGTGTGTGTGTGAATTTTATTTTCAGCTGGATACCCTGAGGAAAAATTTATCAGAAAAATGGTTCATTCGTGTTGTCGTATGATTACGAAAGGTTGTACAAAAGTGTGACGAAGCGGACACTACGAAATGGAGAGTGAATACGATTGTTATCTTGATTTATTTGTTACCGGATCCCCAGTTTGGACGTACCCAGTGAGGCTAATTTATTCCGCGCATCGACAATTATTTATCTCTACTTGTTCTTCTTTGTGTACCCAGTGCGACTTGAGACATCTAAAGCGTGGTAAGAGTGACGCTTCATTCCTCTCTTCTCTACCATGCCCTCTCGATAAACCATGTCGACTCAGACGAGTCGATTTCGTTTCCTTTAATTTTGACCACAAATCCACCCAAGAGGACTGAAAGTCGACTCAAAATCGACCGCTCCTCTCTATAATTGACTCGTCGTTGACGTCGAAATTGAGTTGATTCCTGTTATTAAGGATTAACGTCGACTAAAGACTGACGTCGATTTTGCGTCTATTGCCCTTCACTCATCGGCAAAAAATTTGCAGTCCCAAGTAATCAATTTATGGGTTTCAGATTCGAGGTCAGAAGTGAGTCGAATTTTGGTTTTGGATTTTTATGTCCACTAAAAATCAACGTCTAAATTGTTATTAGGATTCTCAATGGGCTTCGTTATATAATTGTAATTAGGCATTTTCCGCGATTTGCGAACGAAGTCACGCTTCAAGGAGGTGACTGTACTCGCACATCGACTCTAGATCGACATCGATTTGAGGTCGATTCAAAGTGGCCCAACACACATTCCCAAAAGACTAAAAATCGACTAATCGACGCCACAGAGCAGTCGATTTCAGGTTGGTAGGAAAATATGAGAAATTGGACTGTCAAGTACCACTATAATTTCATTAAAATGTATCATGAATCACTACTAAAACACAATTCTAAAAAAAAATCCTGAGCAGAAGTGTCCTTCATTCATCTTGGAGAAAGCATAGTTTTTTCCTACTGTTTTACAAAGAGGACTGACGTTCAGACAGGCAACATATTTTTTCAAGGCTATTATTCAGCTATTTATACTGGAAAAAGTAGGTCTTTTATCTTCAAAAAAATGAATTGAATATTATATAATAATTATAATTTTTTATTATAGGATGTTGATAAACAGTCTCTCCCTAAGATCCGGAAAATAAAGAGTCTCCATGCAGAGGCCGGACATTTTCAGGGGTCAATGTGAGTAACATGGTATGATTTTTGACAAATTTCAAACCATCGGATGTAAGAAAAATGATTCATGAGAACGTATGACAGAAATCTGGGCTGCGTTCTGAAATCAGAGTCGAGGAAAACTAGTGTAACCCGAACAGTTCCTAAAGTTGCTTCATGGACAGTTATGACGTCATCGTTGTAATCTCAATTGCGCATTCCTACACCCCACTAAACAGACTCAAGACTCTAGTCGAGTCAAATTAGACTTTTAGCTGGACATAATTGCGACAGTATACTTTTTTTCATGAAAGAGTAGACCCCTGTACTTACTGTACTACACCTTAGTATGTACTGTACGATTATGATTATAATGTATGATACAGAACAGTAAATATCTCTTGAAGTCTCTCTCTCTCTCTCTCTCTCTCTCTCTCTGGTCTTGTGATCTATATCAATATTTTGAGTCGACTTTCAATCATTTTGGATCACTTTGCAGTCGACATTGGGCAGAACTAAACGAAGATTTTGAGTCAAAATTTGGTGTGAGTCGATTTCGAGTCAACATAGGAGGGGAGGGGAAAGGAGGAAATGGACCTTATTAAAAGACTCCTACAGATTATTAAAAGACTTCCCAACAGGTCGTTGGAATCTCGGAAAAAGAAACTCAATGGAATGGTGGAGTCGGCTCAAAAACAAAATTTAGCATGTCTCCACCAATCGATGCGATGGTGTGCGGTCATGCAAAATAGGTTGTATTTAGCGCCGGTTCGGCTTCCTCGAGTTTGTGTAGGTTACATAAAACACAGATATTATTACGTTTTCGGTTTTACAAATATTTATCCTCTTTGTGAAGCGCTTCTGGAATTACCGAGTAGAGGATGGTCCCGAGAAATAATTGTTTCCATTCTGCCTTTGAAAATGTATTCAAGGCTGTCTGTTTGTGATTCGCGATGGAGTTAACGTACTCTTGTAAAAATCGAATCCATAATAGTGTACGAGTCGAAAATAAATTCCGAACTTGTCATGGTTCGCCGTTAACTATGTTAGGTAGAAAGCATTTTTTTTTTTTTTTTTCTTGTTCGTGAATTCGTTGACTCGAGAACTTCTCGTGTTTTTTTCTACCTACGCGTTAAAAACACAAAAAGCTGACGAGAATATCCCACCGTCGAGTGGTTTGAATTCGATTTGAATTAAGTAAATGTTTTCGTTTTCACTCAATCACACGCAGTAAATGAGATACAAACACCTTTGTCTGTTTATTCATAATTTTTCCGAAAGTACGAAATCTGCAACATGATTTTTCTCTCATTGCTTGTAGACGTACGGATGGAAAAATGTCGAATAAATTGCATACTTTGCCCCCCGTGAAAAAGGAGGAACGGAACGGCGCGGCGCGGCGAGGCGCGGAGAAACGATTTCGCTACCGAATTGTACAGAATTTTCATTGAAATATCATAATGAATGATTTAGGTACAGTTACCGCACACACGAGTTTTGCACACGATCTGCGAAAAGGTTAACGTGTATAGTATAGAGTGAGATTTTCAACACGTGGATATTTACACTACTATATTATATTTTAAAACGAAGAACGAGAGAAAAATAGAAAAAAAAAGAGCGAGAGGAAAAAAAAAAACACAAGCTATACAGATACGTGCGTGTAACCCCAGGTAAAGGAATGAGTAGTAGCATTTTCGAACGTTTCCATAGAGATTGCTTTCGCTCTGGGAACCGTAACGGCGCAGGCGTCCGCGAAACCCGGCACTTTCATTAGCATGTGTATACATTTTCAAAGGCAGAAAGAATTTCGGCGTTTCGGACGACGTTCTTCAACGAATCCGGCGGCTTCGCTGATCAATAAACCCGAGTCTAATCAACGTGTCAAATTCCTTCGTGATGAATGCGGTAAATTCGTGAGAATTTTTCAGCCCGTAATACGAGGTAATTATTTTTTTCAATTTTCTGATTTTTTTTTCTCCCTTTTTCTCTCGGAATAATTTTTCTTGCTATCATCGATCCACATTGCGGAAATTACGAAAAAAAAGTCGCGTAGCCGGCGAATGACTTTTATTCGCGATAGTTATTGCGGAGAATTTTTATGTTTTTTTTTTTTTTTGCTTGATATAAGGCTTACAAATCTCTTGTTTCCTGGAGCCGTAATTTTTTTTTACACCCTCTAGACGCAAGTTTTTTTTTCTCAAATGTAAGAAGTTCGTTCACACGACAGAAAATTATATACGTCTGAAATAGGTCGACATTCTTCATTAACTCGATGCCGGCTAAATCGTCGAGATAATTCTATACAGTCTCTCTCTTGCGCGAGTTCGACGCTGGGTCAAAATAAAAGTACATTAAAGGAATCTTCTTTGATGTTTAGAAACTTCGCAAACGCTCTCGACGACGCGAGTATCTCAAAAAAAAAAAAAAAAAAAAAATTGACGCCGAAAACAAAGTGATAATTTACTAGTTTTAACCGAGTGAACGACACGCTTCACCCAAGTGTCATCTTCGAATATTGTCGTGTAGTTGCGCTGTTGATTAAAGTTAACCCGCTTACTCGTCGTCGATTTATCAAGCCCATCTTTTCTCAGCCAGTTTATCGCTAGATCTTGCTTAAGTGCTGTTTAAGTGAAAGAGGGCTCCCGCGCGTCTCTTTTGCATAAAGAGCATTTGATTTTCCGCTTTCGGCATTTTCATTATTCTTCCGCCCGGCTTATTCCAATTTCTACCTTTAAGCGAGTGTCATTCGTACCGAAACCGCGTGACCACGACGCGCCAGTACCCAGTTTGGCCCCCTACTCGCTAAATGCCTTACATTAATGTCAGTGACTTTCGTTAGGCTAGATGGTAGACACGGTTTTCTAAGAATATGATGACGGGCGAGAAGATGACACGTAGTCTCGATGAATTAATTTATCATCGTGTAGCTTGTCACGAGTACGCGCTTCAGTTTTCGCTCTTGTGTCAAAATTTAGTTTACATTTTTTCGGCGACGTCGTTAGCGGCTAATTTGTGAAAGAAAATACGTATTACAGGCGTTTGCCACGATCAAATTTCCGCCGCCGATGGAAAAACACATCGCCTTAGAAACATCTACCCACTTTCCTTTCCTCCTTCGTTGGGCACATTTTATCGGCCTTAAAATTCTAACTCACTGAATCTATAAAATTAGAATGCTTCTATAAAGTCTCTCTCTTTCTCTCTCTGCCTGTATAACAGCGAGCAGATCTTCTTTGTAATCACATATACGCGAGAATTCTTCTACTTCCTTTTAGGATTCGTGGAGTTATGCTAATGAGCGCACTAAAATCGGAGACGCAGGAGTGACATAAACTTTCTCAACATTCTTCTATCGACTCGAGTTTTCTCATCTTCGCGAGTTTTAAACAAATATCAAATAATTTTCGCCGCAGAAACCGCGATAAACAATTCACCACATTTTCGATACCTTTCATGAATTGTTAATTATCCTTCCCAAAAAAGGGCGGCCTCACTCTTCTCGAAATCGTTCTTCGAACATTAATTTTTAAGCCACGATTTTACTGGACAGCATCCAGAATTTCAATGAAGAGGAAGTGATACTCACAGAACTGCCATTTCCTTGTTTCGGAAGAAAAGAAACGAAGAGGGAGAGAGAGAGACGGAGTGAAGGTTGACGAAGACGAGATTATTTTGCGATTTTCTTTGCGAAAAGAGAGAGAGAAGAAAACTGTTCCTTCTTCCATCATTTTCGGTCGCCTATTCGTCGAGATTTTCCTACCAGTCGATGCAGAATTAATATTTCGTTCACGAGGGCGTCATTTCCTTTTGCGAACATTCTTTTTTCTTCGGAGCGAAAGAGAGAAAAAAAAAAAGAAGAAAAAACGGATTGAAGCAGGTAGAACTTCAATAGTAGACACTTTTCCAAAAGTGGGCCTATATCCTATCAAGCTTACATTCGATAGCCAGGGAAAAGATGCGTGCATGGTTCGAAGTTCAGAAAGTAAAAATCGTGTCTACAGCTTTCAAAAGTATCGAGTAGAGAAGCGCACGTGTCTTTCTCAAGTGTTAGCTGTAAAAGTTTTCAAACAGGTAACTCGAGAAAACAGAATATTCTCGATCGGATTCAACCTTGATGAAATTTCTTACTGCTAATTTCATTCGGAAATGGGACTGGAATCGTGAAAAACTTGAAGAACGATAAAATCCAGCAAAACCAGTGCTGAATCTGGTTGTTTAGCATTTATACTTGATTTTTCTTCGTTTGAGATTTTGTCGTACCTACAACCTCTTATTTGTAACTCGAATCGTTCGGGGATTTTTGGAATTGGTCTTAAAGTGTAGCCCTCATGATAATGAAGCGATCTACCTGAGCATAATCTGATCGAATATTTACATTGCACTAGTGTCTATTCATCCCAATAGTTCTTCTCATCTTCTTCTTCTTTACGTCATTAGCCGCAAAGCAGAGTATCACGACAGAATCTTGGCCCTTTACAACTCTAAACATTAGCTAAGATGTTTTAGAATTTAAATAGAGAACTTGACTTGGAAAAGGCGTCCGCCTCTGACGTCTTCCTCAGGCTTACATTAGGAACATCGTCGGATATGGGACTTGAAAAGAATTTTGACCTGTGAATAAATTCACATCATCGAACTGTGCGTATATATCACGAGGATGACTTCGAAAAATTTCAACATTCGAGCTACACACACACGTCCTCTTCATAAATTGTGCTCCGGGGAGGAACGGGAAGCTCCCACTCAGTTTGGAGAGTTTTTACTAGAGCGGTTACATTCGTAGCAATAATAAAAGAAAGAAAGGATTATGAAACAACGAAAAACGTCGAGCAGACCATTCTCAAATAAAAATGGGGGAAAAAAAAGCGTCTACGGCCTCATACGCCATTAGAAACAATTAGACTTGGATTATGGAAGAAATTGATAACGTCCTAAAATTTTTGAAAAAAGAACAGGAGTTCGAGCGTTCTCCGCTGTTTCATAATCCTCTCCTTACTTTATTTGGTATCGCGTCAAAGTGCCCACTCATAAATTTACTTCGATGCGATATATGGGCTTTCTGAACTCGACTTTAGGCTTTAGCGCGCTCTCGTAACAGCCTCATGTGGTCTCTGTACTCTTTCTCGCGGATGAGGAACAAATTTAGAATTGGATTATGAAAGAAACGGAAAAAACGTTTTCAAAAAAATTATTACGGAGCAAAAGTTTGCGCGTTTCTCGCTGTTCTGTAATCCTCTTTTCCTTTTATCTGTTTTTCTGAAGACTTGGGTGAAGTCTGACCACCGAACTAGATTCATACATATCAGGAGGAATAATTGGAACAAATTTTTAACCCGAGCTAAATATGTTTAGAGGTTAGGCACATGAAAATTGTGAGGAAGGAGGGGGGCTGGGGTAAGTTAAAGAAATTTTGACTTGTACGGGGCATTGAACTTCAGGAAAATTGTAATCAAAGAGCTACGAGTATAAGGGTGAAATGATGAAATCCCCCGCAAAACAGGTTTTCTGCTAATTTCGACCTATGTACTTGATGATCGGGCCTCGTTTCTTCCCCCTCCTCCACAATTTTATATTACGACGATAATTTTTGTGGAACAAGTGGATCAGAGAAGTGCGACGATTGTAATCCTCTTTTGGGGAAGAAAAGATGAAAGAATCGAGGGTAGCTGGAGCCTGAGATATCAGAAACTGTTGATGATACGGAGAACGTAGTTTCCAATGGACGATACTGGAATGACGTTCGATAATTAAGAGTCTACGAATATACAACTGCAGTCTCATTTATTTTAGACATCTCTCCTGCAACTAAACAATTGAATGGTCGGGTAGAAAAAGGGTCCGAGCGCAAGAAGTATTTTTCGAGAAAAACGTGTTTGAAAATTCAGTCTCACAGATATGTCATAAAGAAAGACCTAACGGTCATGAAAATTGGTAGGATTGTAGAAGAACGTCGGATCGTAGAATACTGGAGTGTTTGCCAACTGCCGCTAGAGCGTGTCATAGTCTGTGATATTGGAGCCCCTTTTGCAACTATCGACTTTTCATGGGTTCTAGCGATTGTTTTGGATCTCGACAAGAATGATAATAATAAATTAATTAATTAAATACAAAACCCGTATTTGCAAGAATTTTGCTGCAGTATTAATGGGTATTTTTGAGTATAAAATGGCCATACGCGATTTTACTAAATTGACAAAAATATTACATTAATAACCTCATGTAAACTGCAAAAAACTAATATCTTTCACTCCATTAGTGACTAAGCTCTCAGTTTTTGAAAACAAAATAAAATACGATTACCGCCATTTTACATTTTTACAACTACCTACTGAGCGTTCAATGAGGGTAGACGTTACAATTAAAGATAGTTTTCTGCACTCTATAGTCATCAGAATTCTACTAGATGAGGAAGAGAAAGTGCTGCTGAACTCAAATCACCAAAAATTGAAAAAGGGCCCTAAATAGAGCTAGAATCCGAAAAACTCTCTCAATTGAAGCTCGTGGTTGCACCGCAAGAGACCGAAAATATAGCCGTCAAGAAGTAAATCAGAACTACGGTAAACTAAATTGAAAGAAGAAAGAAAAAAGGAAGAGAAGAACTCAAATAAGAACCGGTGGCGACTAAAAATTTTGATGAGCCCAAGTCGAGAGAACGGATTCCACGGTATTTGCTAAACCCTATCATGAATCGCGCGATACGAGCACAAATCAGGGGTTTAGAAGTCCTGAAACGAGATTTCATTTCTCGAAAATGGAATAAGTGCAGAAAAATTGCCGAATTGAAAATAGAAGAATAAAGTGTTGGGAAAACGTAGGTTTTTCTGTGATAAAAAACTGTTCCATTGGTTATCGTCGACACAAGCGGTTATTTATGGTGCAGTACAAGAATGTTTTCAGCGACTGTCAAATACAATTCAAGCCAGAGAATTTTGGAAAACACATCATCTTTCACCATAATTCACAACTTCTAGATGACAAAACATGTGTTTCCCATATTTTGGTGTACTTCAACCGTCAGGATTTCCATATTACCTGTTACCTCGCAGCAGGGTGAGAAGTTGCTTCAAACATATTTGTTAATTCCAAGGATGCTAGATTATCATTACTCTTGATTTCCACCTTGTTCAATGGCTACATCGGGTCCCTGTTGTTTCTGATGCTTCGTATAGGAGCAAACTGGTAGCTTTCTTTCAAGAATCAGGAATCACTGACAACAGACAGAGGTTGCAAAGAAAAAGAGAAGAAACGCCAGCTCTTGAACGGGTGTATTCACGCTTGACAGTAAGATTCCCAGTCACTTTCACAAAGCGAATCTCACAAAAAGCACATTTCAGGAAAGACATTTTCACAAAAATATTTTCACGGAAACTCTATTAAAATATAAATAATTAAAATAATATTAATAAATTTAAATTAATAAATAATTTAATTTTAATCATTAAAATTATTATAACCGAAAAAAATAATATTAAAATTTAATGAAATAAATTATTAATCATTTTGTACATTATTTTAATAACTATTAGTTATAAAAATAAACTTATTGATTATTTAATTTATTATTATAATAAATTTTTCTAATTTAATAATTATTTCTTCAAGTATAATAATTAGTTTTATAACAATATTAATAATTTTCTTATTTAAAAATTTGATTATTTTAATAATAATTTCATTAATTCAAATTTCAACCTTGCAGATTTAAAGGTCGTTAAATAAATAAATAAATAAGAATAATTTTTATTATTACAATCTTAATGATAAATTATTCATTTTATACTGAAATAGGAAAATTAAATATTTGTCCATTAGAAATAATAATTTTCATTACCTAATTTAATATTTAAATTTAAATACATATAAACAATTTTTCTATATATTTTTTTCAGAAATATTTTCAATTAAAACATCTACAAATTTAAAAATTATATGAAATATTGGATCATTAATTACATTAATTATATCAATTCAAGTTTTTATTTTTTTTTTATTTCAATAAATTATTTTTCATATTCAATTGATATTTTATTAATTCATGTATAATTTTTTATAATTTAAATTACGGTCGAATATATTTCGTTTTTTTCATAGAAATTCAACATCAATAATTTTTATTTTAATATTTTTATTATGAAGATTAATTTATAAGAATTTCATAAACTGGGGTAACAAGAATACAGAAATAGGCTATAGAAATTGTGTTCATCGTAACGGTTGATGCAGGTTGCGTATTTATTAGGCAAAATTACTGGCCTGGAATTTTCGTGGGGAAAAGTTTTTGTGAAAATATTTTCGTGGAAACATTTTTGTGAAATAGGCTTTTTGTGAAATTTGTTTCATGAAAATGGGTGGAAACCTGACAGTAATAGTGATAGGGGGGGGGGGAGAGAGAGAGAGAGAGAGAGAGAGAGAGAGAGAGAGAGAGAGAGAGAGAGAGAGAGAGAGAGAGAGAGAGAGAGAGAGAGAGAGAGAGAGAGAGAGAGAGAACAGAACTGACCAATAAGATTAAAGTATGTAAGATTCCGTCAAGCCGCAATCTCGGTAACTGCGCTACTCGCAGAGAGGTTTGGCAGGCGTAGGTATATTAGGTAGTAGGACGGTTGATGTTATCATCTTCCAAGCTACGACATGTCGTTGGCACACAATCGGAACTGTGAACTTTTTGTTGATTCAGTGTTTATCACTGCAATCTCAGAAGTATTGTTGCATTTCGTGAGCTGTACCACAGTACAGTCTTACAAGTATATCTAGTAGCCAATAGAAACGCAGCCTATAGGCGGATGAACCAATCACAACGTAGTATTGTTGTACCTAATCAGATCACAGCATTGGACTCCAATTAAGACTTGGTCCTCAGCAGCGATACAACTGGTGATGAGGCAACACCCAAAAGTACTTTTGTGAGCTAACTAATGAAGTAGAGTAGAACACTTGAGATTTCTTCAATTTTTGGTTCTCTACAATACACTTCATCACACTCAATATGAGTTCCAATAAGTGCCTCCCGTACTTTTTCTTCTACATCACACTCCTACCTCTCCTTACAACTCTTTTTTCTTGTGATACAAGTGTCCATTAGTTCGGGTGGTTCTCAATGTAAATAGACCTTAGTAAGTTGTATTTCAAATGTATTGTGGATAGCTGATGAAGCCGTGCAGAGTCGTGGGTTGATCTATCTAAAATTGATCTTAGTTGGTTCAATCCCTTGATATTTTCAATGACCCAATTCCATCTTTATCTCGGCTTAACACGCTGTTGATCCATACAAGTTTGGTTTTGCCCACATTATACACCGTAATAACGTCACAATTGAATAGAATTTCCTTCATATTTCCTTATACACACTTTTGCATCTCTCCATTTTTCTCCTCGTTTCCGTTTTTCGCATATTATGTTTTTTTTTTTTTTTTCGTCTTTTGAAGCACTCGAGCAAACATTGATATTTTCTCTCCGCTGCACAAAAACGCCTACGACGTGATATAAATATCGCGGATTTCCAAAAGCGTGGGCTTATAATAGGCGTAATGGACGAGCTTTTTAAAAAATTCATTATCCTCTCTAGTGGACACGCCATCACATTAACGACACGAGTTAAACAGTCAGTCTCTGAGACTAGCCCAATGTATCGGTTTTCGGGAAACTTTACATACTATATGCATATGCCTCTGTTTCGAAAATTACTTTGCATTCGTCAGCGGGTCTCTCGAGCCGAGTAGTGTTGAAATCGACGACTACCAGTGCCGCCGCAGTTACCATCACCTTTATGACCGGGAACTTTTATCTCGTTACATTAGAGTCGATATATACGTATACAATACCCGCAGATACTGGGGTGGTTTGATCCCAGTGTTTATTAGGTTCGACAGTACGTATAATGAGAAGAAGGAGAGCGTTGTAAACCACCATTGAACTTCATTGTGTATCTTGCAGGGATTGTTTTTCGCTAATGATGTTATTGTTCGCCTACAGTAATTAATGTCATTGGCTTTTTTAAAAATATCGCGTCAATTTATAAATGACCGGGCGACCGCGTACGCCGGAGCTAAATTCAATATACTGCAACGATTAGGCCTCTATAGCCACGATACGGGGTACTTTGCACCCGAACAAGGTATATCTTTCATCATTTTATAATTCCTTTCAATGCAATCTGTGTACCGGTGAATGATGAGTATATGGCGCAATATTGTTCATTTCTTTTCCGAGCGACTGTGATGCCGAGAATACAGTTTAAAATAACGTTCGACAGCGTGCTACAGAGAGCTACTTACCATGCACGATACAAAATAGGTGAAGTTTGTCGCGAAACAATTCTATTGCGAACGGCTCAGGTATTGATTTCGTTATATCTCACTTCCATTAGATTCATTAACGCGTTCTTCACTACTCCAACGTGAATAATGTCTTTGTTTCCAGAATATCGCCTACTATATTACCGGTACACAATATATTTTGTCGTCGACAATAAAATACGATGAACTTCTCGCGCGAGTCTTTTGTGTTTTTTTCCTCCTCCTCCATCTCCTCCCGCTGCTCTTTTTTCTCTCTCTCTCTTTCTCTTCTACAAAAACTTATACGATGATGTTCACAAAAATACGACTCTTAATACACATACAGGCACACTAACAAAAAAATTCGCATCTTGCTTACTTAACCGCCATCGCAAAATCAATTTCCGTTTTAATGCGGACATTTTTAGTTCCTCTTTCTATTTCTTCCCTCCCACTTCCTGCTTTCCCTATTTCGTTTTTATTTCTAGTCTGCGATCTTCCTTTTCTAGGGGCTTTATCCCGTATCCAGTTTAGTACAGTATTTCTCAATTTTGAAAATAATTCCAAGAATTCGAACTTCGAGCGCGCGAGATGAAATTCTTCCCTTCTATAATACGAACTCAATCATATCACGCGGACAAACAAATTGCGCCAAAACATGAAGAATTATTTTGATTTATTGCTTCATACTTTTCCGTGGAAAAAAATAAGAAGAGGAAGAAAGCATTTCCTTATCGAGGTACGAATTGGCGGAAAACCTGACGGCACAACGACGAAATTTGTGGCACGAAATTCAGAAAATACCGGCGTACGTGTACTGCACACGGGACCGTCTAATTTGGTCACCTCCGCGAAAAGAAAAAAATTGGAAGCGATTTAGATATTATAAAAATAAATAAGTTAAGGTTGAAAAGGAATGGAGCTCGCTTTAGAACGATGGTTCTTCAAAGAGAATATAGTATGATAGGTCATGGAATCCTATTTATCATGGCGAGACATGCAGACCAAAAAATGTTTACTGATGAGTCATCCTGTCTTCATAGAATTAACACGGTCCGGTATGTAACGGCTCGACATAATTACAGAATACTCAAAGAGTAATCGAAAAGACTGATTGCAATGACCGCAGATAAACAGAAGAAGATGCGAGATCCATCACTGGGCAAAGTTAGAACGCCACTAACCCAGATGCGACTCGTAAAACAGAATACCAACGAGATCAAGATTGAATGAGCGAGCCTTCGCAAGGTGACTCAAGCTCGTAGAGCAATTCAACTAAACCTTCGTCGGGAAAATACTTGTTGAGTACGGTAACATCATCACTGTTCAGATGACTCTATTTCAATATTTTCCAGCGCAATACGCTTAAAGTAAGAGCTCTCTTTGTGGAGGAGGGTAGTTGATGTTTCCTTGAAACCATGACCACTGGAGACAAGGTGGTCCGCAAAGGCTGAATCACCCAAATTTCCTTTTCTCTGAGCCTTAAGGTGTTCCTCTACTCGAATTCCGAGCAGGCGACATGTATACACCGTTACGATCCTTGCACTCCAATCTGTACACCCCACTCCTCTTTCCCCGCGGGATGGGGTCCTTTAGCCTAACAAACAAACCCTTCACCGTAGTGAGGTTATAAAAAACATGCCTGAAGCCAAACGGGTTGAGGACACGAGTCCGCTTGGAAGAAAATTCACCCAAGAACGATAGCTTGATTCAAAGTAGTTTTTTATTATCATTATTACAACTCAGATCGCGGGGGAGGGAGGAGGTAGAATCAAGGCCTTTCCTCGTAAGCTTTTTACGGACCATACGGTCAATGTCCAAGTTGACCTCATTCACAGCGGCCAAGTACTTAATGGTCGCAAGCTCCTTTTGGAAAGCTGGCTGACTCAGCGGAACGCTGGTCAGTCGATGACTAAACTGTTAAAGGCAGCGATCTTATGAGAAAATGGATAGAAGGACGATCCGCGTGGACAACTGTATCGGTCGAAGTATCCGTTCTGAATATAGCAAAATCATGGTTCCCATCTCTTTCAGAGATAGTGAGATTCAGAAAGTTTATGGAAGAACCTCCAATTTCTATCGTGAATTGTATGTATGGAGGGATATATTTTATTCAGATGTTTAAGAAACTCACCAATGAGGACGCACATAATATATCGTCCACATATCGGTGCCAGCAATGGATGTGACTCAGTATCACTTGGTCCGAGGAAAACAAGTCTACCTCAAGTCTGGACATGAATATATCTAAAACTAGAGAGCCCAAAAGAGAGCCGATGGGGATGCCTACCTCCTCAAGGAACTCGTAAAATTTCCTATTGAACTTACAGAAGTTAGGTGACTAGCACACATTAAGAAAAAGGGTTTTTCAATTGTACAAATCTACTTTATTAGTTGCTTATACAAGAGTACTTTCGGGTGTTATTCCATCATCAGTTGTGTCGCAACTGGAGAACAAGGCCTTAACCATGAGTTTTTATAGTATAACACTGTGATCTTATTGGCTATAACAATGCTGCGTTGTGATTGGTTCACTTCTTAGAAACTTATTCTTACAATAATATGACATTGTGTTCTTATTGGCTAAAACATACTGCTTTGTGATTGGTTCAATCTATTGTTCTAAATACTGCGTTTCTATTGGCTACCTGGATTCCTGCCGTCTCATTGGTTACTTCTGTTTTTCTTCTCTCGTCCAATCACCAGGCCGAATAATTTTTTGCTGTCAACTGTGATTACATTGTTCAAGAGGCAGGCTTTCTTCCTCTTGGCTTTCGCAATCTCCATTTGTTCCCAGAGTTTTCTTCTCATTGTGCGATTCTCTACGTGTATGATTTCAAATATTCCCTCTCCATCGTGGTTTTCCTCGTTACAGTATTTCCCAAACAGTGACTTGCCATCTTCTTTCTCCCTCGACGTTTTGTGCTCCTTTCTCCTGATCTCAAACTTTCTCCCAGTCTCACCGATATAGATCCCCTCGCACTGTTCACAACTGAGCTTTTACACTCCGCTCAAGCTTTCCTTGTCCTTTTGTTCCGTCTGATCATTGCAGATTCTCTTCACCATGGGTTGGTTATTCTGGATACCCACATTCACATCGTAGCCATTGAACGCCTTTATCACCTCGTTTGTGTACTTTCCTATATATGGTATCGATCTGGAGTACTTGCTCACTATGCTATCATGGGTTCCTTTCTTTGTTTCCATTTTCCCAAAGACTCCCTCCACCACATATCTGCGGTAGCCATTGGCTTCTGCGACCTGCTTTACTATCTCGATCTCTTTCCTCTTCTCTTCGTTGTTCTTGAGGATAGAAATTGCCCGATAGCAGTAGTTCTGGATTGCCGCTAACTTGTGCATGGGGTGGTGGTAGGAGTCATTTGGAATGATGGTGTCAGTATGCGTCAGTTTCCTGTAGATTTTATATTCTATCCTATTGTTCTCCATTGTGAGAGTAAGGTCCAAATAGTTGATGGTCTCATTGCCTTTTTCTACTGTGAATTTGATGCTCTCATTCATCGCGTTCATTTCTGAAAGGAATAGTGCCTGTCCACACAATTAGGATATCATCTACATATCTGGCTCAGTGTTTGATCGAGTTTCTGAACTTGCTGCCTTTCAATATCTTGTTTTCCATATCATTCATGAATATCTCCGCCAGTATTGGTGACAGCGGTGATCCCATCGCAAGTCCCCTTTCCTGACTGTAGAACCTGTTATTGAAGCGGCAGTAATTCTGGCTCAAGATCTCCTCCACTATGTTGGCGTACTTCGACCCATCGGGGTTCCCATGGTATCTGTTGCTTTTGAGCAGGGTGAGAAGTTCCTCCTTTGGTATGGTACCAAACATATTAGTCACATCAAAGGATATCAGCTTGTCGTTACTCCTGATTTTCAACTTATCCAGTTGCTCAATCAGCTCTCCTTTGTTTCTGATACTTCGTCTGGGTGCAAACTGGTAGTTTTCTTTCAGGAATGTGGCTACGATCGTTGCTATCTTGTAGCATGGTGATTGAATGCTGTTGACCAGGGGTCTCATCGGACGGTTCGCTTTGTGGAGTTTTACAAGCCCCTTGAGTTTTGGTGCAACCGGGTTCATCTCAAGCGTCCTTCCATTGCCGGGTACATTGTTCCGTTTCAACACAGCTTTTAGGTCATCTTGGTATTTCCGCGTTGGGTCCCTTGCCAGCTCTTGGTATCCATTAAGTGCGATGTAAGACTCCACTTTTTGGGTGTAGTCCTCCTTCTCCATTACCACTACCGTGCTGCCCTTGTCCGCCTTTGTCAAAATCAGGTTGTTCGTCCTATGACTCGTTATGAGGAGTATTGAACTGGACAAGTAGGTCACCCATATACTGCATAGTATGGGCCTTTGGTACATTGGGAAAAAGGTCGACTACATCAAATGAGCAGAGGCTTGTACCCGGAGGTAGAGTATCTTTTTTGAGCCTCTCGGCCACAGAGACCGAAATTTTAACGGAGTAAGGGGACTCATACTCGATTCGAGATTTGAACCAACGATCCAAAAACTTGGCCAGGGAATAGGCGGGGAAGGAGACGTAGGACACGACAAGCCGCATAGGAGTATTCTTCTTGTGCACCTTAGGCAGCCCACAGAGGAGGGAGGACGGGGTTAGGTTCGAGCAGGGCTTTTTTGAGCGAAGAACTTTCTATACAACACTCACTCCTGTTCACAACTTTTCTAACCTCTTTGACGTAGTTAGGAAAGTTAGAAGAGCTATTTTTAATAGCTCCACATTGAGTGAGAACTTTCTGAACCTTGGATTTCTCCAAGACTACGATGTTCAATCGTTTTCAGCTGAACAACCATCGACAAATGGAAACTAGTACGGAGGAAAAAGAAGTAGTCGCTTAGTTTTCTCAACTACCGGCTTCCTGTACGGAATATCTCTTCTCCTATTATAGGTGAAATCTCCAATTTTATTCGAAACACTGACGAGGTACTATCGATGAAGTCCACCTCCTCCCGGAGCAAATCTCGTTCTATTTCTCGAGAACATTCCCCATCGTACTGTACAAGAAAACGCTCACGACCTTCAATATAGGGTTTCACGAAGCCGAAGAAGACACTCTCCCTCCAGCGAAACGAATTGTTCTCATCTCTGTACTCGCAGCTAGGAGCCCTTCCAGAAATCTATCGTGTGCAAGATTCACTTGCTGAAAGTCGCTCATCATGGTTGACACACAGGATATCCACCCTTCACGGTCTCGTACTCCTCCTTTACAAAACTTACCAGAAGTTTCAAACCCTGAAACACGTTTCTCCATAAAATTACGGCTCATTATGACAAATTCAAAGTTTATTTTTACAAATCACCGCATATAAATTTATGATAGGTATAAATTTATATGCGGTGATTTGTAAAAATAAACTTTGAACTTGTAATTTTTCAAACCCTATTGGTGCAGGATAAACTTCAGATTCTGATGGGTCAACCTCACTCTGCAGAACAAGCCTGAGGACCTGATCATTGATCGGGAGTACAACAATTGTGCTCACCTATAGTTCAACTAGGATCACAATAAATAAAAAGTACTAAAATTTTGACGAAGGATCCAATTCTATCGAATTGTGGTTTTTTCATCCCTCCAACACTGAGTATGGAACTCGCTCGAGCGATCCTCAAGTCTGCGCGAGTCTGTAACAAAATAATCATTAAGAAACAAGAGCGTTCAATGGCATGCCTGACGAGTCTGGGACAAGCCCTGTCCTTTTTTAATATCGAAGAAGGGGCCTCCTAGGATGCAACTGATCCAATTTCTCGAAGACGCGGCAAAATTTCTTACCCACTCATGCAAAGAAGAAATTTCAGTTCGTCACAGTCTCATCCTGAACAATATCGGTAACGGAATTGAAAGCAGGATCTAAATCGTCGACAAGAAACACAAAAAACTTGCCGACTCCACCCCGTCAGATATTCAAGGGCCACTGACAAGGAGTGGGTTATAGCGAACTGCCAAAATACCACTTAATCACCAACTGCCACGGCCGCCCCACCAATCGGGACCCCTCTCGTCCATCTTACCGGAAATTGTATCATTCACATTATCGAAGAACATCATGGAGACGTTAAAAGTAGCAGTAAGTTGTCCTGGGGGAAGATTATCTTCCTTCACTCATGCCTAGAAAAAAGTAACATCTGCCCATTGATGATTGGGAGGCAGATGAAGAATCTAGGCTTTAAAGCCTGAAACTGAATACACATTATCGACCCAAGCCTTTTAGAAGATGGTGAATAACCTGGGTCTTCTAATCTCGATCATACCAGGCTTACTGTTCTTGGAAATTAGACCTAGGAGCGCTGGTTTTTGATGTCTTTGTTATATCTTGGAGGGAATTCTTCTTCTACGCTTTCCCCCCATTCAGCCATATTCAAAAGATACGAAAAGTTTAGACAGAGGGAATCTTGGTGGTTCCCTACTGGGATTCTTAGGCCTGGTTTTCCTTATTCTACGCTTTACTTTGTGCCTTTCCTTTCTCTAAACTACTTTCTTCTGTCGATAGAAAACCACAGGGCACAAGTTAACCACGGTATGTACGTACGTGAGACTCTACAGAGGCTGGGGCTCCTTGAGTCGAGAGTGTACGTCTCGATAAAGTGCGGACTGCGAACACATTGAGGTGCGAGTCACACAAGTAACGAGAGTACGAGAGCACCTGTGACTTGAGGACAGCTCAGCAAGCCGAGGTAACCGCCACAGTTGGATACCCAACACACTTTGACATTTCGATTTCATATAGTTTAAATTATTGCGAGTTTAGGTTGTATTCTTCTATCTTAATAATGAAAATGTTTTTCATTTTTTGAACGGCGGAGAAAATTGAAACTCTCAATTATAAGAGCTTCATTGCATAACACAATAAATTTTCAGAAAAATTAAAAAAATTGAAACATAGGAAAAATATTGGATGACTGGTTGTTCAAAGAAGAGCAGTTTTAATTGATTTCAAACTTTTATAATGGTCAACAAGCTTTATTTTCTCAGCTATATTGCTTTAGATTATATTGGTTGAAAGAACAAGAAAAAAAAAAAAAAAATGCTGAAACAGTGTCAAAATATTGAAATAGTAATTATAAAAACGTGAATAAATTATTTCTTACAAATTGGAACGAAATTCGGCGAGAAAATCTCTTTTTTTTTCTATTTTCACAGAAAATGAAATTGAGGACAAAAAATAAATCTTAGGTACACATAAAAGTGAAGAATAGGGTCAGAAAATACTATTTAAACGCAAATTTTGGGGTAAACACGAGCCGAGCTTTGTATCAAAAATTATTGGTACGGAAAGCGAAGAAAAAAAAAAAATCCGGACGAACTCGATTTAAATGTGATTTTCTGTGTGAAATAAAGTTTAAGAAGAAGAACATGCATAAACGTCTGTATTGAAAAACTGTAATATCAGCGTAATAGAAGGGAAAGAAAAAGTGTTGACATCGTTAAAGACTTCCAAAGGCGACTTCTTCCGCGAGAACGAATTTTAGGAAAATTTAATTTCCTCTTCTCTGCCTCCAGTCTTCTTTTCTTTCTTTTCGCGTTCTTCGTCTATCGCTCTCGTGAATGTATGTCATCTTGTCCTGTCATTTGTATTATAGATTTTTCCAGTATAAGCCTAATGCGGAATGAGAAGAGATAGGCGAACAAAAAAGAAATGATATGCTCTCGCCTCGTCGTTACGATCAACTTCGCTCATTCTGAACGCGAAATCGTTACTTTTGTTTCAGACGAGAAACTCTTCGATTGTTATTAACGTTGAGCGTTTGCGCAAAAGAATGTAGAAATCAGCATTAAAATATCATTTAGAGTACCGTTTTTGGAATTAAAGAAATCAAATTTTGGGCACGTATACCAAGAAATGAAGCCAGAAAAAGAAAGACACCTGGATATGAAGGATACGCAGCTGATTTCTTCGTGGAATGTTTGAAAGCATCCTCTGAATGTAATTTCAAGAATCATGATGAATCCACGTTGGGCTACTCCTTTTACAGGGGGCAATAGGGGGAAAAAATCGAGTTTTTCGTCAAGTATTCGATACATATAGAGGGTTCATCTTGACCCCGTCTCCTACTCCTTTACACCTCAACCACCCCCCTCCCTCAATAAAGTTGGAAACATGGATGTAATCAAGTGTTACGTACATACACTATTGTATTGTTTCAAGTTACTATTATACGAGTAGTACAGGGAAATCAGATGAAAAAAGAGGCCTACTCGGAAAAAATTGGAGACAAAGGTTTTATTGCTGAAATGTGTTCGTTTAGATGCCCTGAACATACTCGAAAGTTCAACGGCCCCCAGCCCCCTGGCAAACTACACAGGGGGCCGGAACGTCTCCCAAATTTTAGTTTTTTACGATTATCTTGGAAAATAAGCCGCCTATGAAAAAATTACAAGACACCAAAAGTTTTCCTTATAAAATTTCCTATCGGGTTAAGGCACATTTTTTCGCCTCCAGAACCATGAAAGTCCAAAGGGGGCCGAAATAATTTCGAATTTTCAGTTTTTTGTGATTAGGTATCTCGGAAAATAAGCCGTTTATGAAAAAATTACGAGACGTCAAAAGTATTCCTTATAAAACTTTCTACCGAGCAGTGTCGAATTTTTCCGCCCCTAAAGCCATAAAAGTCCACAGGGAGCTGAAACAATTTCGGAATTTCAGTTTTTATAGCGGAGAAACCACTATCCCTTTTATTGGGGGTATTTTCAGGAAATTTTCGTCCGCAAGCGCGGGCGTGAGCGAGGTTGATGACGTCACGGAGAGGGGAATCGGAAAAATTTTGACCCACGAGCTATATATTATAGGAGGGGGACTTGGAAAAATTTCGACCCTCGAGCCATATATGATAGGAGGTGGACTTGGAAAAATCCGAGCCATGTATGAGAGGAGGGGGATTAGAAAAAAATGTTGACCTTCGAGCTATATATGATAGAAGAAGAGGGACTTGGAAAAACAACGGCTTCCTTAAACTTGCAGCACGTTCAAGTTGTCACATCATCATTTTCGAGACTTGGAAGTACTTCAGGCTGTAAGATTTACATGATAGGAGGAGGACTCGTCTAATTTTTCGCGATTATCTCAGAAAATAAGTTGTTTATGAAAAAATTACAAGACACAAAAATTATTCCTCGTAAAATTTCCTAACAAGTAACACCAAATTTCACCGCCCCCGACTTGTGGGAATCGGTCCACAAGGGAGAGACCATGTTTTTCAACATTTCTGTTTTTCCCAATCATCTCGAAAAATACGTTCTTTATGAAAATATTATGCGACACAAAAATTAGTCTCCATAAAATTTTTCATCAACTGATGCCCATTTTTACCGCTCCAAAACATCCGTAAATCTATACAAAGGAGGACAAAACGTCTTCGAAATTTTCGGTTTTCTCACGGTTTAGGAGAAAATTACGAGAGACCAAAATTATTTCTCAAACAATTTCCCATCAAGTGATGCAAATTTGTAAACCCCCTCCCCCCTGAACTCAGGAGTTCCACAAGGGACCAGAACGTCTTTTCTTTCGTATTGTTGCAATTTCGGAAAATAAGTTCTTCGTGGAATGATGACGACATACGTGAATTATTGGTTATAATATTTTTCAAACAATGATATCACATTTTTAGCTTTTTACCTCAAATTTGTACGGAAGAATGAAGCGTAATACATTTGGCATCACTTGATGGGAAATTGTATAAGAAATAATTTTGCTATCTTGTAATTTTTTCCTAAACCCTGTATTTTCCGAAATGATTGAGAAAAACGAAAATTTCGAAGACGTTTTGTCTCCCTATATGTTTTGGAGCGCTAGAAATGGGCATCAGTTGAAAGAAAATTTTATGGAGAATAATTTTTGTGTCGCATAATATTTTCATAAAGAGCGTATCTTTCGAGATAATTGGGAAAAACAGAAATGTTGAACAAAGTGGTCTCTCCCTTGTGGACCGATTACCACAAGTTGGGGGCGGTGAAATTTGGTGTCAATTGATAGGAAATTTTACGAGGAATAATTTTTGTGTGATGTAATCTTTTCATAAACGGCTTATTTTCCGAGATGATCACAAAAAACTGAAAATCCGAAATGTTTTGGCCCTTTGTGGACTTTCATGGCTCTGGGGGCGGAAAAATGAGATACTATCTGGTAGGACACTTTCGATATCTTGTAATTTTTTCATAGGCGACTTATTTTCCAAGATAATCGTAAAAAACTGAAATTTAGGAGACGTTTCGTCCCCCCCTGTAGTTTGCCAGGGGGCTGGAGGCAGTGTACTTTCAGAATATGTTCAGGGCATCTATACGAACACATTTTAGCAATAAAACCTTCGTCTTCAAATTTTTCCAAGTAAAACGCCATTTCGAAATCAGAAGACATTAATTAAACAGCTTTACAAAAATTTAACACAGAGTATCTCAGCTCTTCATTATTATCAGAAACTCTCTATTAAATTATTAATTTTTGGATCTACAAGTCCAAAAATGCAAGTGGGACAAATTTTCTCTACTCTGTGGAAGTATGAATGTGTCGGTTGCTCAATGAGATGGAGGCCATGACGTCATCTACCAGTAGACATCTTCTCATCTTATCATATTAATCTTTCTTGGAATACTGAAAAGCGTTCACTACTCTTTCCACCTCATACCAACTGGACCAGATAAAAAATTTAGCTACAGAAATGCTGAAACCAAATCTTGTGAGTGTTGTATTACCATTATGAGTGGGAAAATGAATTACCGAGCGAAATGGTAGAAATTACGTCCAATATTATTACACATGATTCGCTAGAAACAGGCAACATTTCCTCCCCTATAATACCGTTCTTCTGAATTTTCGAACTACGGTGGTCACCGTGACCCGATCCTCACCGTTCCTCAAGCTGTGTGCCCATAATATAATATTGTAAACAAGACTTACAGTCGCAATGCGTTTCAATATTTGGGTCTCTTGATTCCCTTTCTCCTTGATGACTGTAAGATAACACAAATTCATTTATACATTTTGATCGATCCTCTAAAAGGAGGCGTCCACCCAAGTCCACCTCGATAGTTTGAAAAGATTTTTACCAATACGTTCGACCAATGCTATAAAACGAGGTGTTCACCTCGATGGTTTGAAAAAGTATCTAGCATATACCGTGAAAGAAGACCATCATGATCAACTAACAAAAGTCTAAAAAGGCGGGTTAAATCAATCGATGGTAAGGTTTAAAGACTTCATACAATTTCCTATGGTAATTATTATAAGCCTAGCTAATAATTATAAAATTTGGGGTGTTTTATATTATAGGAACGAATTGAAATAAGAAGAAAAATGAAACTTCGTTCATTCATGTAAATAAATAATAATTAATCGATTAAAGCAGGAATATTAAAATTAAATTCTAAACGCGTAATATAATTATGAGTTTTGTTCCACCTGAATACAAAGAATGTAAATTTCAAGTATTTTGGAACATATTCTTCAAATTCTCGGGCCCCAAGGAGTACCTCAAATGACTTTTTGATAATGAGTAAAAATGTAAAGGAGCTTTAAGGGAACAACTTTGTATGGAAAATTTTTCTGTAAAACTCATAACAATGAAAATATACGCAATTTTAAGAACACAGGGGTGGTTCCTGCAAAAAAGAGGGGCTAAAATCCAAGCTCATTTTTTTCCGAATACGTCCTAAATTAGGAATCAGTCGTCAAAATGCTGAATAGCGCAATTATGACGCTTGTTGCGTTTATATGACAAGAAGACGGGTAGGCGGGACGCGCTCTAGCAGCTGAAATATGAACTTAAATTGAAAAAGTTATAGAATATTTTTCAGAGGAAATTTACCGCGGAACGATTTTTATTCGAATTTTTTTTACATAGGATCACTCGTTTTTGAATAATTGATGAAAAACTCCCCTTTTCCCCTCTGTCAAACGTGGATTGATCGGGATTCTAAAGGTTACACAGTCATCTCAAAGGCTAATTTTACTCTAACTTTAAAGATAGTTAAAGGTTTTAAAGTAGAGAGAAAAGTTCGGCTGAGGTTAGGTATTGTACGAGTTCTGTGTATGAGGTGTCATTTTTGAGTGCTTGTATTCTAGAGTAGGGTATGTTTAGTGAGTTTCGTAAAGTTGTAAGTTCAGGGCATGTAAAAATATGGTTTATGTCTATTGTATTGAAGAGACATTTTGGACAGTTGGCTGGTTCTGAACATGAAAGAAGGTGTGAGTGGGTGAGTCGGGTGTGTCCTATTCTGAGACGGGTTAGAACGGGTGTTTCTTTTCTAGATGGTCTGCATTAGCCTTGATAGGGAGGAGTTTGTTTTCAAGTTGGTTAGACCATAATATAGGTAAGACCATTTTTCAAGTATTTTGGGGCAGTGGTGGTTTTTGATATCAGACGCTGGAATTTTCCGTGACAGGGTCACGGTGTTGAAATTGATTGAGTCTTTGGCTGCTTTGTCTACTATATCGCTCTGTTTTAGTCCGATGTGTGAAGGAATCCACACCAGGGTTACGGATGATTTAGCTTGTGTTATGATGTTGATGATGGTGTGGATTCTTTGAATAATGGGGCTTTGCGAGAAGATATTTTGGATGGCTGAAAATGATGATAACGAATCTGTAATTATGAGATAATGCTTGTTTTGAGTGGAAGTGGATATTTTTTCTAGGCATTTGAGGATCGCGAAAAGTTCTGCAGTGTATACTGAGGCTGAGTTTCGTATTCGAAAGCTGAAGAGAGAATTATTGATTGAGAAGGCTATACCAGTTTTATTATGACGTTTTGAACCGTCTGTAAAACAAAGGATGTGCGAGTGGTGGTTTTTTAAGAAATTTTCAATTTCTTTTTTGAGGTGTGTGTTGGGAATGGAAGGTGAGAATTTGGTGAATTCGTCTTGGAAATTAGCTGTGTGTAGTGCCCACGGAGGGATGGAGTTGAAGATAGGAAGTAGAGGGCAGAAGGTGAATTTTCGTTCGTTACTTCGTTCCAGGTTGAGTCTCATGTGTTTTGTGGTGTCCAAACAGAAATTTTCTATGTTGTTGGGGAGGAAAAAATGGTCGAAAGTCGGTGTGTTCGGGTTCGAGGATATGTTGGTCAGAAAAGGGTCGTAAGTATCTGTCTGCGGTATTCGAGAGGAGGTTCGCTAGCTTCAGCGCAAAGACTGAAGCTAGGGCTTGTTCGAAAAGTACCTAGCGCAAGGCGGAGAGATGAGTTTTGGATTGGGTCTAAAGTTGAGAGAGCTGGTTTCTCTGCAAGTCCATAAATTGGAGCCCCGTAATCAAGCTGTGAGCGTATCAGGGTGCGGTATAATTGTAATAAAATTTTGCTGTTACACCCTGTGCTAGGGTGCGCGAGATATTTGAGGACATTCAGAATGCGATTACATTTTCCTTAAAGGTATTTAATATGTGGTACCCAGGTTGAAGTTTGATCGAATATGAGGCCGAGAAATTTTGTTGTATTAAGGATGTGAATTTGTTTTTTGTTTAGTGTGAGAGGAGGTATAGTTGGGATAATGAGAAAACGAACGCTTCTCTCTAACAGAATTCGTTCGAGCCCGAAATGTGGGTTCAAAGTCATTAGAATTATGGAGAGAGGGTGAAAACTTGTTACCGCTCCTTTTCAACAAATTTATGATCTTAAGAAGAACCTGAAAGGCGAAATCGCTCATCAATGTACGAGGTGATTCAAATATTTCTGCTCATGATCTAAAAATCACATGACCACCCATCTCCATCATTAAATTCGTGCGAAATATAAATACGTCACATCTTCAATAAAATAACTTGTGAACTCCATTAAGTCGAGCATTTCTCAACGAAACGAAATCGTTTGATTCTGTGCAAAATATTCTACTCTTTCTGAAATTCGGTCTTGTTCATTGTGTCTTCACTAAGAGAACATCAATATTGTAAGTAAATTTCTCTCATTATTCTACTCATTCACTCGAGACCGTTCTCATCTTTCTGCTCAAATAGTTCCCTAGATGACACTCGATGTCAATATAACTCTTACAATATCTTACTGTTAGATTTTTGTGCCGGTCAATACGATAATACTGGCTACGCTACGTAAGGCTACGAAAATTGATGGCAAACTGCCAAATTTAATTTCGATACTCTGGAAAAAGACGGAAAACGCTCAGATGGTGGATAAGTCTTCCGTATGCTGACGCTGTAGGCGGTTGGTTGTCAGATACTTTCATCAAAACACAAGGAGTGTTTCAGTGGCGGCCATAAAGACGATAAATAATCCATCCGACGAACGCGCGAGCTAAAAGTCAGCAACCGAAAAAGTAAATTGAAACTTTTCTCCGTTACGAAAAGGGTTATGCTAGTCGCGAAGTACAAAATTTCGAATTGGTCAGGTAATTCGAGTTGAAGTCCCAACTTTTTCTATAAATTTCTGCGGTCGATTCTTTTAATCTGAGAATCGCGACACATTGTGCGCATTCATGGATACACCTTCAAGTGACGCATGTACTTATCCATGTTGATAAAATGTTCCTCTTCTTGTGATGTACGAGTAGAACTTTTCGTACAATTCTCCCCCGACTGAATTCATAATTTCGAAGTACGACCACAGGGAATAAAATGATATTTGAAGACGTAGACTCGAGTTCTAATTATTAATGAAGAGAAAGATGACATGGGTACCAATCTTTGAAGAATAAAAGGTAAAGTTACTTATTATAAATTTAGGGGTACGGATCATTGGGAACCATGAGAATTTTGGGTGTTCGTGGCATAAAGAGGATCGTTGTTCTCTGTTACGGTCATTCATTTTGGAAAACGTCCGCAGAAATTTATTTATTAAGTAGAGTAAAATACTGAACATGTTGGAAAACTATCTCCAGAGTGTCAGAAGAAACCAAAATATCACGACAGAAGAGGAAGGAGGTGATGTATGATCTGTTGATCTGAGATCGATATTAATGAATCCTCGTCCGGTAAATTCAAACGTTATCTCAGTGATTTCAAGGTGTTCTAATGCTAACTGAATTTTCATAATGAAAATAAAAAAAATTGTGGAATCTCTGCTATGTGTAAAAGTGTGACCCGATGAGATGAGATAGTCTTTGAACGTGAAGAGATATTTGAAGAGGATCGCCAAGCATTGTAATGCTCTTCGACTCTCGTCTTCAATTGTCGAGCAGTTTCCCCATTCACCAACACACACAGCTGGGTAATCGTAAAAGCTCAATCTTATAATATGTTACTTTCTTCATTCTTTGGAATACGAATGGGAAGCATCGAGTGGACGAGGAGCCGTTTCAAAAAGGCGGTTTGCAATGAAAGACTTTAAGACCAAAAGGGCGGCGGGTACGACCGAGGTCACAAGAACAGCTACCCAAAAAAGGAAGTCTAATTGACCTTTCTTTCCTGTTTACCCTGCGCTTACGGGTGAGGGAGGTAGTGGACTTTCTTCGAATGAGGTTGTCAACTTCGACATTGATCTTATTCGCCTTCGTTCGATGACCCTAACTTCTTCATGAAAGGCGTCCGAATTCAGCGGGGATGAGGTTCTTAGAGGTAGCAAATTTGTGCGTCAGGGGTGATAGTAGAGTTAGTGAACCCGGTCCTCCCTCAGAAAGATAATAAGATCGAATTCTCTTGGAAACCAACTCGAAGGGATCCAATTACGCTATTTGGGGAAATTCTGGTTGGAGCTTGCCCGTATTCTGAAGCCTTCTGGGTTTCCGAGTGGCCTATCATACCCTCAACTCTTCTTAGTTTCTTCTTTCCAGAGTTGAAGATCCTATATCGCTTCCAATGAAAGAAGCGAAGTAATAACTCCACCACCACGTACATTGGTTAAATGGAGCAACAGTTCAACATCATAGATATGGAGTATAACAAAACAGAGAATAAACTCAGGTGTCTCAAAGCACCTCACACAAGATGACCATAATTTTCTCAGAAGAGTGAAACCCTCCTATACGCCAAAAGTTGTTACGAGAAAAGTTACCTCCAGCGATGATTATCCTCAACTTTTTTATGCTCAAGATTCTTTCTCTATCTAATCTTCTAGCCTTTAATTCTTTCTTCTCATTTATTTCGTCCTCCTCCCTCTTCTTGTGGCGATACAGCTTCAGTACGGTATATTCGCGTCTTTCTGTCGTTACGCTACCGCACCTTATAGTACAGGAAAATTCGATGAAAAAAGAGGGCTATTCGGAAAAAATTGGAGACAAAGGTTTTATTGATAAAATGTGTTCGTATAGATGCCCTGAACATACCCTGAAAGTTCACTGTCTCCAGCTCCCTGGCAAACCACAGAGAGGGCGGGAACGTCTCCCAAATTTTAGTTTTTTTACGATGATCTTGGAAAATGAAGCGCCTATGAAAAAATTACAAAACACCAAAACTGTTTCTTATAAAATTTCCTACCAGGTAGGGTCACATTTTTCCGCCTCCGGAGCCACAAAAGTCCACAGGGAGCCGAAACAATTTTGGAATTTCAGTTTTTTGTGATTATCTCAGAAAGTAAGCCGTGTATGAAAATATTACAGGACACAAAAAGTATTCCTTAAAAAATTTTCTACCACCAAGTAGTGTCAAATTTTTCCACCCACAAAGCCATAAAAGTCCACAGGGAGCCGAAACAATTTCGGAATTTCAGTTTTTAGTGGGGAACCCGCTATCCCTTTTGTTGGGGGTGTTTTCAGGAAATTTTCGTCCGCCGGCGAGGTTGATGACGTCACGGAGAGGGAAGTGGGACTTGGGCAAATTTCGACCCTCATGTCATACATGATAGGAGGGAGACTTGAAAAAATGTCGACCCTCGAGCTATATATTATGATAGGAGAGGGACTTGGAAAAATTTCGACATATACGACAGGAAGGAGACTTAGAAAAATTCCGACCTCCGAGCTATGTATGATGAGAGGGGGACTTTAAAAAAATGTCCACTCTGAGTTATATATGACAGGAGGGGGACTTGGAAAAAATATTATGGCTAGAGGGTCGAAATTTTTTCAAGTCCCCCCTCTATCATATATGGCTACAGCGTACGGCACACGGCAAACTTCTCAAAAAAAAAAACATAAAACAGGTTCGCTGTTAAAATTTCCATGTTGAGCTGTATGTATATGACAGGAGGCGGACTTAGAAAAACGATGGCTTCCTTGAAATTGTAGCGCGTTCAAGTTGTCACGTCATCATTTTCGGGAATTGGAAAGACTTCAGGCTCTGAGATCCATATGGTAGGAGGGGGACTCGGGACAGCGGGTTCCCCGCTGCCGCTGCCATTGTAGCCCAATTTTTTGAGATTACCAAAGAAAATAAGCCGATTATGAAAACATTACAACGCACAAAAATAATTCCTCGTAAAATTTCCTATCAATTGTCACCAAATGTCACCGTCCCCAACTTGTGGTAATCGGCCTACAAGGGAGAGACTACGTTTTTCGACAATTTTCTTTTTCCCAATTATCTCGAAGAATACACTCTCTATGAAAATATTACACGACACAAAAATTATTCTCTATAAAATTTCCTATCAACTGATGCTCATTTTTACCGCTCCCAAACATCAGTAAATCCACCCAAAGGGAGACAAAACGTCTTCGAAATTTTCGCTTTTCTCAATTATTTCGGAAAATACACGGTTTAGGAAAAAATTAGACGAGACCAAAATTATTTCTTATACAATTTTCCATCAAGTGATGCCAAATTTGACCAGCCCCACCTCAGGAGTTCCACAAGGACCCAGAACGGCTTTTCTTTCGTATTGTTGCAATTATTTCGGAGAATAAGTTGTTCGTAGAATGATGACGACATACGTGAATTATTGCTTATAATATTTTTCAAATGATGATGTCATAGTTTCAGTCCTTTCACCTCAAATTTGTAGGAAGAATGAAGCGTAATACGCGGAAAAATTTTCAATATCTGACCACACGTAACATATGAAAATTAGATGTAAGAATATTATGCTTGCATATTTTGCATATTCTTGCACGCTGGCTACTCGCAGATAAAATACGTAATTTGGGAAAACAAAATACGAAAGCTTTTTTAAAATGAAAGAATGAGGAAGACTGTAATATGTTCCTTCTTCGGAATGACGAAATAATTGCAATAATTCGAAAAAAAGACGTTTTGTCCCCCTTCGGATGGATTTACGGATGTTTGGAAGCGGTAAAAATGGGCATCAGTTGATAGAAAATTCTATGGAGAATAATTTCTGTGTCATGTAATATTTTCATAAAGAGCGTATTTTTCGATAATTGGGAAAAAGAAAAATGTTGAAAAACGTGGTCTCTCCTCTGTAGACCGATTACCACAAGTTGGGGGCGGTAAAAATTGGTGTCACTTGATAGTAAATTTTACGAGGAATAATTTTTGTGTCTTGTAATTTTTTCATAAACGGCTTATTTTCCGAGATAATCACAAAAAACTGGGAATCCGAAATTGTTTCGGCCCCCTTTGGACTTTCATGGCTTTGGGGACGGAAAAATTTGACTCTACTCGCTA
This sequence comes from Aspidiotus rigidus, assembly GCA_035079385.1. NCBI lineage: Eukaryota > Metazoa > Arthropoda > Insecta > Hemiptera > Diaspididae > Aspidiotus > Aspidiotus rigidus. The sequence continues at coordinate 1,701,725 of JAVHKY010000014.1, forward strand.
GAAAATTTTATAAGCAACACTTTTGGTGACTGATATTTTATCCTCAATAAAATTACGGTTCATAGTATATTTATGGAAATTCAGATGAAATAAAAATAAAAATACAATTCCCGTATAAACTAGGTATACTGCGCCTCGCGCAGTATACCTAGTTTATACGGGAATTGTATTTTTATTTTTATTTCATCTGAATTTCCATAAACACTTTTGGTGTCTTGTAATTGTTTCACAGGCGGCTTACTTTCCAAGACAATCGTAAAAAACTAAAATTTGGGAGACGTTCTGGCCCCCTCCGTGGTTAGCCAGGGGGCTGGAGGCGGTGAACTTTCGGGGTATGTTCAGGGCGTCTATACGAACACATTTTAGCAATAAAACCTTTGTCTCCAATTTTTTCCGAGTAAAATGCCATTTTGCCTACACAGTCTGTTACACCACTTCTGAGGAAGTGAACTCTGAGCTCAATGGATTTACAGAGTTCACAAAAATTGATTTAAAAAACGCTCATCTTCAACTTCCATCAGATGAGGTGTCTCAAAAGTATCTAGTTATTGCGACACATAGAGTTTATTTTATGTGAAAAAAAATGTCTTACAGCTTACGTCACTCTGACTCACATTCATCATCAACTCATCTTGCTCTTGCATAACTCACTAATTCATTGCTACCAACGTTGATCCCGCTGCAATTGTTAGTTTAATTGAATCTGAACTCTTGTCGATAGCGGGTTTTCAACTCCGATCTTATACACTTTGAACAAATGCGGGTTTAGCAAATCGTAAGTACTACAATATAGAAAATTTTACCTCTCAAATTCATTATATTAGTCATTTTCCCTCCGTCTTAGATCTCAGGACCCATAAACTATTTATACTACTCTATTATTTATACTGTTTAAATGAGTAATCCAGCTTAATACGATAATCACCGCGAATACAATTAGCGAAGGTATAATATTACACTAATTTTACATCTAGATGATTATTCAAAAATTACTATCGAGCCAATGACTAACGAAAAAAAATTAATTTACAATTTATGAGGGGCGAGTGGCTCAATTCGAACGACTATGTACTTCCAAGAGTGTAAATGGTCAATTTACAAACGGAAAAAAAAACTTCGTCCACGATGACCTGATAAGTTTGATTTATAATGCGAACCAACGTCGCTTCGTTATACGACTTACACAGAGATAAGGTTATGCAAAACGAATTCCCAGGACGCCGAGTAACGTAAAACGAATCCGCCATTTATTGTCGACAAATTATAGAGCAGTGCACTACTGGCATAGAAAATAGCCCAATTCGAGGTTGAACGTTCGTATAATATTGAAAATCATTTCAAAGATTATATAGAATATCAATATCATTTTTCTAGTCGTATGTAAAATTTAAGCCCGTTAAAAAGAGTTATAGTTTTGTAACATTTTCGGAGCTACCTAGTTCAATAAAATTAGGCAAAAATTGAGCTCACAACACCGAACTATTTCGTTCCTCAATTTTCGCTAACAGTCAACTACGACAAGAACCACTTTTTTTGATATCATTATTTGACCCTTTCTATTACAGTTGGATTCTTATTTGCGCAGGAAACGTAGAAAACTTTCATACGATTCTGTCTGTGAAAATGTATTTTATGTCAAGCAGCTGAGACTAACACGAACACGCATTAGTCCCAAGGCTGTCTATTCTAATTCCCAAAGTACCTACTTTGGATTCGACTAGTTGATTAAACTGAAAATATGGAAAAATTTTGACTTGGGACATCAACGACCAACAAGAAGTGTATTTAAATATCTCTATATTTGAACCCGAAGTACGACTAGTTTGAGTGGGCAAAAGGGGAAAAAGGGAAAAGCGAGTTGCGAGTGTTAGAAGCGTCATGAGAGTAGACACGTTCACGAGCAAAGTAAGGCAGAATTATGAAACAACGAGAAACGCACAAATTTCTGCTCCTCACTCGTGAGGTTTGAACCAGGGATCTCCAGCGAACGAGGCGGTCGCCGAAACCGCATTCCGCCAGTGAAGTGTAACCCATTGGGAAGGCAGTGATCCGGCCAGAGAATTTTTGTAAAAGAAATTCATGTACTTTACCTTTTTCAAGAATGTCATGGTATATTAAGGCAAATTTGTCAGTTCGGGAGGAGGAGTGTTTCAAACGTCCTTCTTCAACTACGCCGATGGAAGGAGAAGAATTTCAAAATACTAAATTTATTCCAGATATTTGAAACTCCCTCCACCTTTCTCTTATTATTGCTTCGCGGAACCTTAGTTGAATTTATAATAATTTATTGTACAATAAATGGGTAGGTGCATTTACTTCTAAAAATTTCTGATTTCTTTGAATTCAAGTGTTCCTTTGCTCTTTTTCAGATTCCAATGATACAACCATACTTTGTTACTGGTGGGAGGAGGAATCTTCAACCGATTTCTTGAGAGTTCAGGTAAGAATAGTTTCATAAAATTCAAGTGTTCTTACCGGATTCTTTCGCTCTCATTTTCGTTCGCTGTCACCCTCCTCCCCGTATAATTCAACAAAGAGGCTGCTGATTTAGCAATTTCGGTTGATTCGCTCATCTGTTATGAAGCCCACATTATATGATAAGAGGGGAACTAGAGAAAATTCGACTTTTAGCCCGTGATAACATAATAGGACGCCAGAGAGACTTGAAAGAATTTCGACTTCCGGGCCATAATATATGATAGGAAAGGAACTTATAAAACTTTGGACTATCAAGTCACACTGTATGATAACAGAGGGACTCTGAAAAGATTTGTTTTTCAATCCATATAAGATAGGAGGGGTGACAGAAATATTTATTTATTTATATTGTTTATTTTTTGGGGTGGTGCCGACAACACCCCGGGGGCCAATTACCGCCGACACCACCCTTACAAGAGATCGATCCATGAGTCTTAATTTGCCTCTAATTACGAGGAAAAAAATAAGAATAATAAAAAATAATAAAATTAAAAAAATAAAATAAAGTTAAAAGGAAAGTAGCCGCGCGCAAACACACATACACACATACACGCACACGAGCATGACCAGTCGTCTCAAAGACCCAACGCCAATTGAGATCCGGTACCACAGAAGTTCAAACGCAGAAGTATGACTGTATTCTTTCACAAAAATAGAATGCCCCGGCATGCCAATCGAAAATCATGGTCTGCCTGGGAGAGGATAGTTAAAAATTTCTATAAAATTATTTTAAAAAAATATTAAAATTGTTAAATTAATAAAATAAATTTTATCTAAATATTCAACTATAAATAAAATTATAAATTTAAATGATCTTAATTCTAAATTAAATCCAAAAATAAGCTTAGATTCACATTTTATAATTAAATAAATCATGAAAAATTTTTAATATTTTTAAAATTAATTTTAATTACAAAATTTTATTATATATAAATTATTAACTTATCTTAATGATTTTTAATAAAACATTTTAATATTAAATTTAAAATTATTAATTTTAATTAATTTTAAATTTATTATTTTAATTTGGACTCTTCAAGATTTCAATTTCAAATTGAATCACCAAAACTAATTTGACCCATAGAATAGGTTGTCCACGTTTATCGTTCAACTTTGTTAAGGAAGCTGTTGATTTTCTCCAACTACAGAGAAAATATCAAAGTCCCCTCCTATAGGGAGGTTAGGTTTTGTCATCCTGTCAGGTCTGGTTGCCGGACGGTGAATACCGGACATTTTTCCCGAATTGGGAAAACTTTGACTTTTGAGCTATCTATTATAGAAGGGGACTCAGCAAAATTTAGGCGAAAATTTCTCTGTCCAATACCCTGTATAACTCGAAAGGGGGACTTGGAGAAATTTCAACTTTCAAATTTCTCCCAAAGAGTAGATTCTTTGTGCTCTTTGTTTAACTCCGTTAAGGAAGCCATTGTTTTTTAGACTAACATGTTCTAGTTTATGTAATTCAGGCCTATTCAGGGTTCCATTCAATTAGGCTAGTCAGTATAGTATAGTCTATTATATGGCAGTTCGGTCAGGCATACCGACAGGTTCACCCCTTTCACCTCCAAACCTCATCTCCATTACAGGCTAGTACGAAGGAAGTTCTTTACCTCAAAGGGACGCCTCCTTGAACGATTGAATGGGTGACGGGGTCTACGAGTATTCTTTAGCTTATCATAAGTCTAGTAAACAGACTGCACATTGAGCAAGGGACGCCACCTAATTGGAATCAACGCTTCGGACAGATCGCATACTAGCCTAGATAGGACACCTTCATATTTTGAAGAACCATAGCACACGACTTAGTTTAAAACCCTTAGAATACTGCAGTTGGATACCTTTAGTATACGTATTATTATTATGAACAATAGAACTCCAAAAATATAACGCACAGGGGTACCTGCCGCAAATTCTGGAAGTTCCCTAACTCAAAGGGTCGCTTCTCCAAATGATTGACGCAAAGACATGAAATATTATGTTAACGATAGAAATTTAAGTCTCTAGGATTTGATGACAGTTACAAGCTTTGGAATACATATGTATATGTGTAAGAACGCTTTTTTTGTGGGTAGCGTCGCATCGATACTCGCAGACAGGTTTGGTAGTTGGTGTTTTATAAGGTAGATAAGAGTAGTAGACGGTTGTCAATTGATTTCACGTTTTGTACGTGCGTTGAGATATCCGGAAAACGGAAAGACTTAGAGCACCGATAAACAATCAGCCGATATTCTTACAAATCAATTGACCTCACGCCAATCGGAGTTTGGTGTTGGGGGAAACGGAATGCCGAGGAAAACGGTACACAATCAGCTCGGTAAACGATCAGGCCGACACTCTTTCCTGCGGCGGCCCTCCTAAGGGGGGAGATATAAGAACGCTTTACCGTTCTCACGAATTTTTGTGTTGGTAGCGTCGCATCAATACTCGCAGACAGGTTTGGTAGTTGATGTTTTATAAGGCAGATAAGAGTAGTAGACGGTTGTCAATTGATTTCACGTTTTGTACGTGCGTTAAGATATCCGGAAAACGGAATGTTGGAAAAACTTAGAGTACCGATAAACGATCAGACGATATTCTTACAAATCAATTGACCTCACGCCAATTGGAGTTTGGTGTTGGGGAAAACGGAATGCCAAGGAAAACGGTACACAATCAGCCCTCTCTCTCTCCTGTGGCGGCCCTCTTAAGGGGGGGAGATGTAAGAACGCTTTACCGTCCTCACGAATTTTTGTGTTGGTAGCGTCGCATCGCTACTCGCAAACAGGTTTGGTAGTTGATGTTTTATAAGGTAGATAAGAGTAGTAGATGGTTGTCAATTGATTTCACGTTTTGAACGTGCGTTGAGATATCCGGAAAACGGAATGCCGGAAAGACTTAGAGCACCGATAAACGATCATCCGATATTGTTACAAATCAATTGACCTCACGCCAATCGGAGTTTGGTTTTGGGGAAAACGGAATGCCAAGGAAAACGGTACACAATCAGCCCTCTCTCTCTCTCCTGTGGCGGCCCTCTTAAGGGGGGAGATGTAAGAACGCTTTACCGTTCTCACGAATTTTTGTGTTGGTAGCGTCGCATCAATACTCGCAGACAGGTTTGGTAGTTGATGTTTTATAAGGTAGATAAGAGTAGTAGATGGGAAACGGAGTGCCGGAAAGACCTAGAGCACCGGTAAACGATGTAAGAATGAAGGGTTTCACTCTCAAATGTAAAAGGATCTATTGTGTTGTTTAATCATGAGTTTTGTCTATCTATACTTTTTGTCCGTGTCATAATGTAACGTTTCTTGCGCTCGTTCGTCCGATGGATTCCAACTTGTGATAATTTCCTCTTATTAAAATTTGGCAATTAACCAGTTTACTTCATTATTAAAGCCTGTCGACGTGCAGACTTAAATGTATATATAATAGAGACTTGAAATAATCAAAGCTACAAAACCCGTTAATTCAGGAGATCTCGGAAGAACCCTGAGCTATAAGTCACCTCCAGTATTCACGAAAGATTCGAAACTTTTGATTCTAGACTTTCAGAGCTATAAATAGTTACACAGAATAAGAAGGAACAAAAATATCGTAACAGCTGGCTGGAAGTGTTCATTCTTCCATAAAACAGGTTTCTTAATCGCCTCGGATAACATGCCCAATGAAAGACTGCGAGTTTCTGGACTAAGACAAATGAATGAAGCGCCAAACGATAACGCTTCAAAGACCAATGATTTGCCACGAATCATAGACACGCACATTCCGCTCCATTTTTAGGAGCGCGCGAAATTTTTAAATTTATGACGATCACGAGTCGACAGGTGCGTTGCCCCTTTGTTCTATTTTAATATCGACATACCAGAGACCTTGTCACTGAGCAAGAGTGAATTCGTTATCATCATTTTGGAGAAAACATGTCGCGTACACTTTTCAGTTCATCGTAATATTGTTATACAAGCTTGACTACGATTTTCTCGAACATCGCGTTTTTAATGTTGAAAGTACAAAAACAGAAGGCGTATATATGTAGGTAAAGTTGTTTGAAAGATTCGGATGTAACATCTGGAAGCGTGTAAGGGAAGGATAAATTTCTTTTAGGTCGAATTATTTTCTTAAAGAATGACTTTTCTTCACAAAAGTTTTAACCGGTATGACATTTCTTCTCGCGCGAAATGATTTTGCGCCCTAAAATTTCCTCGAAAAAAAAAAAAAAGTATATCACCGTTCTCGCAAAATATTGACCTTTAAAATACGAGAGTTTCGAGAAGGAAAATAATGACTTAATAAGTATACCCGTATTTCGGAGAAATTAGAAACAGATGGCGGAATAATACATCGCGACGTTCCACTTAATAGATGCAATTCACTGGAAGAAACGTTCAAAAAAACGAGAGAGAAAAATAGTCAACTTATTATGATAATGGTATTAAAAAAGTAATTATATCAGGTATAAAAAATGATTCGATTTTCGGAATCCATTATTTTCGCAAGCTAAGACCTACCAAAAAGCGTTCTTCCAAAAGAGAGAAGCTTCCACCTTGTTAATTACGAATCATTTTTCTATGTCTTTCCGTTTCCTGTGCAAGTAATGCCTACGATGTCGCCGAAGATGAATCTACTTCATACTTTACTAGTCTTTTATTTTATTTTATTTTTTTTTTTTGTGAACCACAAAAATAGGAGCTGATAATACTGAATGTAATGCGCGAAAGCACCGAAGAAATATGAAAATACATTTTCCGGAACGCTTTTCTTTTTTTATGTATATATATATATATTTTTCTCTTCATTGAAGCATCGCCAGCGTGCGTCTTATGAATGGCTCAACTTATATACAGTTTTTATATAAACGACCAGCGAGATCGATATACGTAATAGAATCCGTTTTTGGAGTTTTATAATGGCAAGATTTTTTCAAAAGCTAAGCTATTCGTAGTGCGTTTAATTTCTTCTTCTTCTCAATTCTTAAGAACAATGACCTACATTTTTTTCTGTTTTAATTCTTTTCGCATTCACAAAAAGAAAAAGAAAAAAAAAAAAAATGTTTCCTGGAAATTTACGAGGAAAGACACGATTTCCTGTTTTTTCTTGATTTGGATGGCTTCGTTCTTCTGTTCACGCGTAAAAAGAGAAGAAAAAGAAAAGAGAAAAAAAAAAAAAAAAAAACAAAAAGACAGAAAATCCTAGAAAGTTTTTAATTAATGTTATGTACTGTCTACATACAAAACTATCTGATGTGGACCTCTTTTCGTATACTTTGTTCCGTCGACACCGAAATATTTTCACAAAATGTAAGAAACTTTTTGAATGTCTCGAACTTTTCTAATTGAAGTACCTCTGTCGGTTGCCAGGGTGGAAAATACTGAACCGATGAGAAAAATATTGATTCGGGATTTTATATTTTACTTTATTTTGTATAGTTCGAAGAATCAGCTGAAATGCTGTAATTTGATTAATTTTAATTTGATTACTATAGCGAAGTTAGATGAATGATTTCTAACTCCAGAATCAGCGATAATCATACATCCGTCCTTTCCGACTTTCTAACCTTGTACTAAAAGGATCTAAGAATATTCTTCTCCGCAATTAAAAATGAAATAGTCTAAATTCTTACCTCACACGTGACTTTTGTGGATAGACAAACCTGAAAAACGAAATAGAAATAAGTAAGAGAGTCTAAAAATAACATGATGATAATAATAAGAACGAATTATTTTTTAAATATATTTCTATAACTATGAATGAACTACAGAGAACTAAAATTACGCTCATTTACTCGATTATTTGTACGTTTTCCAGTAGCGTAGTGAAAGGGGGGGGTAAGAGGATCGCAATTCCCGGGGGACACATGGAATATCACATTTGATTCTGAATAATTTTCCCAAAAATTTTTTGTAACATTTCTTTTCTTCCACTTGTTCTCTAACCCCCCCCCCCCCCCCACCGAAAAATTTTCTAGCTACGCCACTGAAGACGATCAAAATTTCCGTTAGTTTGCTTCATCGACTTTCATCAAGTTCAAGTTCAAAATTGCAGTGTAAAGGGGAGAGCAGGGGAATCGGATTTTCTGCAGCACTTAGCAGAAACCATTTCTCCAGATCATTTCGTTTGGTCAATCACCATTTTCCGCTGGTATCCTTCAATTCTTATGGTTTCATAAATAGAATGCAAAATCATATATTGTATGACGTCAAAGGTTTGAACAAAGCTTACCTAAACTACAAATGGTTTTTTCTTTTAATTTATAAGCCTTGGGCTCGAAGAGGGTAGGTGGGACAAGAAGGATAAGTATGAATCAGGTGGTGTCGCAGAAATAGGTTCATCTTGCTTATGATTGCAGGCGGGGACGGAGTGGTGAAGCCGGACATTTTAGAGTGCTGGGCAAGAGGAGAAGTGTTGAACGGTTAGATCGTCATCTTTGCAGTACCGTAGGCATCAAGGGGCACGTGATAGGCGTAGAAAAAGAGATGAATGGGTGGAGTATGACCCAATCTGAGACGGGTCATGATGAATTCTTCGTGTCGGGTAAGGCGTTCGAAGTAGATCAAGAAATTGCAGCTATTGAAATTCTTTATCTCACTTTTGGAAATCCCCAAAGCCAAGTCCCCCTCTCCCACTCTCCATTGATGGATTCAGAATCTCAACTCAAGTTCCAGTTCCCCAGTCCGAGCATACGGTATATTAGGCTGTACTCGGTTTTGTCGCAGGTACAGGTCACCCGTCCTCTATGGAGAAGTGGGTGCGGGTTGCCTATGCATTAATGTTGTTTCCTCCAGCACGGGAATCGACCCTTTCAGGAATAACTTCAGCGTTGGAAGAGTCTCCTCGGCGAACCCCCTCTTCTACTTGACAACTGTCAAGCTGCAGTGCCCCCAGTACTCAAAATATCAGATCACACAACAACTACACCACCTTGGATATAGTAAGTCGCTGTTGGAGTCGTTTCTTCTCCTTTCTTGAAGGTTGACCTTTCTCTCCTTCCCGCACATCTGGATGTGGATGGCACACAGAAGTCGAGTAGGCCGGAGATCCAGCCGATTGCTGCGGAAACACTGAATCGATATAAAAGGTCGGAAAGAGTCCCTCACCCATCCAATAAAGCATGTCGATCGTCGATTAGACCGACGTCAAACGACGAAGAATTCATATTTCTCAGAAAGTCTTGGTCGAAAAATTGCTACATATATTGTTGAAATTTGACGTCCATATCAGGCCGAGATGGAAGGGACAAATTTCGACTCATTTGTCACAACGATTCCTACGCAATACAGAGTGGCGACTCATTTTTGACCACGATTCTGAAACCATTACCTGCTCGATCCTGCTACCAGTTAAGACAAAATAATTTTCGTTAGCTGATAAAGGCGAAGTAAATAGACATCAACCAACTCGAATCCCTTTGTGATGTCATCAACATCCGTGACATCTAGTACAACTAGCTTTCGCGGACTCACCCACTCACATCGCTCGTTCGCCCTCATTCTTGGTCTAGTATAATAACCTAACTATTCTAAATCAAGTTAAGGGATCCTCGCCAAATTTTCTTGGGGGGGGAGGGGACTTGGACTCGCAGATTTCTAATAGACATTTGGAGGCCCAATACCAGTCAAGACATTGACAAGAGGAAATCCAGTTCCAAACTTGCGAATTTTCGATAGCGCATAGTAAAGACATCAACCAATGTATATCTCTTTGAGCTAGACGTCATCATCATCCGTTTTCTTTTTCTGCTTCGACTCTGGATTAAGTTACGAATTACTGAATTCTAGGTTTGGTCGACTGGGCCTCGCAGATTTTCAATAGTGGCCCAGTTTACGGTAATACAACCAAATATTATCACATATGACCCCGTCTACAGAAACCCGTTTTAGCGTTGAATATCGATCAGGAGAAGAGGATCTTTTACAGAGGAAGGAAGATTCCTTTTCTCCGAATTGTAATTGAAGACTAAGGTGGTATTTTCGAACAGGGGAACTCGAACTCGCCGATTTCTGGATCAAGTCGCGGGTTTAGCGATGTAGTTTTACTCGTACCTACTGAATATTGCATAGCATAGGCTTAGTTTAAAGCTAGTATGGCTTCATATACTGTATTCTAGGACTGAGAAACTGAAACGCGACCTCGCAGATTTCTGGTTTGGGTCGAAGGTTCGATATTCAAAGTCCATCAACTGGGAGGGGCACTCGGTCTCGCATATCTCCATAGCGGTGCCGGTGAAGACATTAAAAACGTCCAAACAGAAAGTAAAGGCTAAGGTTTGAAATAAGTGCCTAGATGGGATTGAAGCGATAGAAGAATAATTTAAGCAGGTTGGGATGAGCATTTGAAAAGATTGAAAGATTTAAGTATATTTTTTAGACCGGACAGTTAGCAGTGAGTGAAAGAACGTAGTTACGCAGAGGCTGGTGCGTAGCGCTCCAAAGGCCACTCGAAGCCCAGGATAATTTGAAGGTTTTTTCGTTGGAGTGCGTGTAAACTGGAGAACCGTAATGAAGTTAGGAAGGGATTACATTACTGTAGAGTTGGCGAAGAAGTTCACGGTTATTGCCGGTGCAGGAGTGTGATGGATATTCGAAATTCAGGAATTTTTCACTTCAGATTTTCATACGTGCGCCCCAGAGGTTTTCAAGTCTAAGGTAAGACCGAGCAACTTAGCAAAGGATTAGAAGGTAATAGTGAAGTTCTGTAGACGCAGAGAAAGAAGAAGCGAAGGGCGTGAGTACTTTTTTTGGTATTCCTTGTCTGAAAATCGATATCCATAGTCAGGTAGTACTAATATCTAATGTAATCTTAGCATAAAGCTAGGTTAGGCCTAGAAGAAGCCGAGTAGTACACTTTATGTAACAGGGCAGGGAGGCTCCCACGGATTTTCAAATTAAGAGAGTGTCAGGTGTCTTAGAATGTGCCATACTTTCATTTGACGCCTCTCACCCCCGTCATGCCTGCACTTTTCCAGGTACAGGCAACCTCCGACCCGCGATAAGAATATCAAAGAGTACAAAAAATTAAAAAGCAAAGTTTTGATACCAGCAAAATTACTGAAATAATATTGTGCGGCTCCCTGGATCTGAGAATGTGACTGTGCGCCCCGCGGAATGAAAAAGCTTGCCGACGTCTGCTCTTTCCGTTCAACACGTCTTCTTTTGCTCGGCTTTCGAGAACATCCGGCTGCACCATTCTGTCCCTTCCCGCATCACAAAGGGCTCGAAAAATCGCAAAAAACCATCAGATCCACCCATTTCTACTACCTATCTAATTCATATTCATTCTGATTGTCACCATCCGCTATAACCTTTAGTCCATAACTCTAAGTGCAGTGGCACGGCTCGTTAATTCAATAATAGAAAGAAAAAATTTCTTCAAAAGTCAATACATCATTTTGAAAAATATTGATTGTGAAAACATAAAAAATGTACGACCTCTCCCCCGTCTCTCAATTATGTTCGGTAAGTCTCATTTTCGTATACGCATTCTACACCCTCCAACCACTATTTGTCTTGCATTCAAATGGGTATACGAAGTGCTTCACGTAATTTTAAGCGTTGTAGCTTTTTCGTATATCGTGTATATTGCAGTGGAATTGACGAACTCTCGTAATTATTTCATTATTCCGTCAATCGTTTCATAGACTACCAATTTTTCTGAAGTATTCAATTGGACGGTTCGGTTTTTGTTTTAGGATTTAATTTACGTGTCGAACGCAGACGTGATACGATTATTTTATCGCGACGGATTATGACGAGCGCGGGCGAGAAAAAAAACGAGAAGCCTTTGCAATAATTTTTTGTTCAAGTTACGTTAACAGGTTTTTTTCTCCTATTCGCACAAAAATGTAGAAAATTTACATAAATATTCCAAGCTTTTTCCCGTTCTGTCGTTCCTGATAAAGAAATCGCGCGGAGTTCAGATACACACTCTCCTCTTCTAAAATTTTCTCGTAATGTTATTGACTCGCTGTATTAATTGAAATACGTACTCGAATAAAAACAAAATGACTCGGTAATTCACCATCGAGGCAATGTCTCTAGATTCTGATGGAAATCAATCGCGAGAACGCAGCATTGACTTGATCTAATTTTCTTCGTCAGCGTCGGGTGACAAAAATTTACATTTTAAATTTCGGCGGATTTATATAAGTTCTTTGACGAGGGGCGGGAGAGTATTTCGTCGGATAAAAGAGACAGTTTCCTATATTTTGGACGCGATACGACGAAGCGATAGAAAATTAAATACCGAATTTATACTGTATTTATAAGTCAATAAAGAGGGATTGTTCCTGAAGAGGATGGAAAGAGAAAAAGAGAAAAGACGTACTCATCGCCTTATATACTTTATTCCTCCCTTCGGTGACTCCATAAGAATGTCTAAAAATTTATCCTCTAATCTGTAAATGTCAGCAGAAATTTATATCAGAATCGCGCTAACATTACACGATTCCTCGCATCGAACCAATATCGTTTTTTTTTCTCTCTCTCGTTTTTTCTGAAAAGTTTTTCGTATTCTGATCTTCATTATAGAGCTGTACGCACAGCTTCCTGCTTTCTTCGAAAAAAATATGTTTCGTGCGAGTAAAACAGACGTTATACGCACGTTCTTTAAATTGTCAACTATATACTTGTAATTCACTCGTGGAGCATTCCGCGTAAAATGCCGCGACGTCGCGTCGAAAATTCGACGCGAAATTTCGCCTACATCGATTCCGAAACGAAGTTCAGCTTTTCAACCTGCTCCGAAATCGATGTTGCTGCTAATTAAAGAACGCAGAAAAAGTTTCCAAATGAACGCTGAAGAATCATTTTTTCAAGGAAGGGAAAGAAGTATAAAATGAGAAAATGAAAATTAGGATACCATAATAAAGGAAGAAATGTAAAATTATCTGTTCACAACATTTAGATGGTGGAATGGTGTTGCTCCTGAAAACGCTGTCGTAAGCTTAAACTAAGTAAAACACAGTCATGAATGAATGAGAGTTGCTTTACTTACACCTTGTTTGCTCGTTACAAGTTTAATTACCTAGTCTTTTTCAGAGGCTGCGAAACATTTCAAGAAAAAGTTATGAGTAAATTTTTTGCAGAATCTCGAGGTCGACCCCTAACCAACCTTGAAGACAAATTCTTTCATAACGATATTGTATCAAACGTCCTTGGTTGGAGTGTTGTAGTGCTTGTACTCGCAGATATTCAAGCATACACCAGCTAGCGACTACATACTCGAAAGGTACCAATCATCTTCCGTTGAATCTGCTTGTGACGTCCTCGACATTCCTAACTTGGTCGATAGTCCCGGATGTCTTTACGGTGATGCAAGTCAAAGAATGGTGGGACAAGTTTCTAGAACACACCTTAGTCCCAACGCGTTTCCTATTATTCTCACATTTGGTTCTTGCGAAAATGTCTCCAGTTTGATCTGAAGCCTAATTTCGTTAAATTTCGGTTCTATTCGGATTGTGTATCGAGTACAAAAACCTTAGAAAAGTTTATGACCAAGAAATGGATACGTACTGAGCTAAGGAGGTGGTACGTTCACCTTAACGTAACCACGAAGCTCGATCTTTTGGTCGACTCCCAGTTCTCTCTTCTGTTTCATCATGGTGAGTTCGATCCATTTATTCGCTCCGTTAATGATGCTTGCCGCACATTTGAGCTTAAGTTAAGGAATAAGAAGAATCGTAAACTTGCCTCCCATCTCAATTCTAAAGCTTTGGCCAGCGAAAACGATCGTATTGGTGATGGTACCATTCAGCAATTTCAGCAAAGTATCATAATTTATAGTGAAACCGAATTCAATGGTGACGAATTGTCCCTCCCAGAGAAGGGTTTGAAGTTTGTGTTAACCCCTTCTAAAAATCAGGAGACTTTGGCCAACGTTGTGGCTGACCTCACAGTAAAAATCGGTCTTGGTGTTAATATCCAAGAAAAGTACGTTGAAATGGTCCGTAATATTTCCCTCCTCATCGTAAGTAATTCTGGGAGTGAATTGATTAAAGGCCTGAAGAGGAAGATTTGGGAGGATGGGTTAATTATCACGAAAGCTGACAAATGGAATGCCGTGGTGGTCATGGAGAAGTCTTCCTACACTTCCAAAGTCCACGATGTACTCAACCAATGCGGACCTCAGGAGAATGCCCAGTTCGACTTTCCTAATTTGTAAACGAGGTTAGGTTTCTCGTTAACAATAGTAAATTCATCATTAAGAAACCTCTAACCAAAAAAGCCATTTTGGAACCTAACCCTGTTCCTCCCCTCCTTTACGGGCTACCTAAAATTCACGCGGCCCGTAGTCTCATTCGTCGCCTCCCCGACCTTCTCGATCGCTGGTTTAAATCTAGCGTGGAGTTCGAGTCTCCCCACCCTGTATTGAATTCGTGTACCCTCGCCAACAATCTGAAGAATGTTTCCCTCCCTCTGGGTTCAACTTTATGTTCCTTCGATATGATGGGACTATTTCCCAACATGCCGAAGGCTGTTACTATGCAGCGGATGGGCGAGCTACTCGTAAAATCTAGTGTCCCACATGAGGAAATGGGTGAATTCTTTGACCTATTGAGGATCTGTTGGTTCCCGAGCTTTTGTAAATTAATGTCAAGTTCTATGAGTTTCCTGAAGAGGTGGGGAACCCTATTGGATCTCCTCTGGGTTCTCTTATTTCAGAAGTTTTTATGTCTAAATTTGAGGGCGACCAGTTCTCTTCAGGCCAGGTGTTTGTGAGTTGACGACGTTTTGTGCGCGTGGATCGGTCCAACAGAACTCCTTGGCGAGCTTCTTAATTACTTAAACAGCCTTTACCCTTCCATAAAATTTAAACTGCAAGTTGGTGACTCCGTTATAAACTTTTTGGACTTGTCTATTTCCGTCACTGACGGCGTCCATCAATTTGGTATTCACAGAAAAAATACCTCGACCGATATTACCATCCACGGGTCGTCATTCGTACCTGTTGCCCACAAAGTTGCTACTTTCAATAGCCTGATACATCGCTTGATTCATATCCCCTTGAGTCAAGCCGCTTTCCAGACAGAATTAATGACTATAAAGCACCTGGCTAGAGTAAATCAGGTCAGGGTCAATGTTGACCTCATGGTTCGTAGGAGGCTCACAAAGAAATACCTAAACTCTACGACCTCCCGCCCCCGGGATTTGCACCACGATGGTAGGAAACGGTGGATTAGGCTCCCATTTCTGGGCAAGTTTTTATCGAAGTTAGGCTGTATCCTCCACCCCTTCGTTTTCGGACAGCCTTCCATAATTACAATACAGTTAAGAGCATTTTCGTAAAATAAAGCACCCCATTCCAGGGGTTCTCAAGTTTACGGTACGACATATCGAAGTAAAGCTCCACAGTACTTGAAAAAGTAAACTGGAGGGCAATTTGCAAGAACCGCAGAAAATAAAATAAAACGGAAGCCGCGAGCGCGGTTTCGGTTAAACAACCATTTTCAAGCGTAGATAAAAAAGCGACTCGACGAGATGGGAAAAAGCACAGTCACAATGACGGAGAAGAGGAAATCATGATTGAACTAGCGAAGTATGAGACTGTGAGTCGTACTCGTAAACTGGTTCGACCAACTCCTCGTCCGGAATGTACCTGTCGAGTAGATTTATATTATCGCTGTTGAGATGACGAATTATTTCAATGTTTTCCAGAGCACGGCGTTTGAAGTAAGCCTTCTCTCTGTGGAGGAGGGTTTCTGACCTCTCCCTGAAACCATGACCACTAGTTATAAGGTGGTTAGCAAATGGGGATTCGCCCAAATGCCTTTTTTCCCAATCTTTTAGGTGCTCGGCCACTCTAATTTTAATCTGACGACTAGTCTCGCCTACATACATCCCATTACAGTCCCTGCAGGCTATGCTATAAACTCCGCTCTTTTCAAGGGGCGGAATAGGGTCCTTTGACCTGAATAGCAGCCCTTTTACCGTCATAGGATTATAAAACACCGGACGGAAACCGAAGGGGTGGAGGGCGCGACTCAATTTCTAGGAAAATTTACCCAAGAAGGGGAGTTGAATGAAACGATCGTCCTGCTATCGACAGAAGAGTCGCGGGGGAGGGAGGTAGTTGAATCAAGGCAATTCCGCTTGATCTTCCTCCGGACCATAACGTCAATGTCCACGTTGACCTCATTCACTCTAGCCAAGTATTTTATAATATTGCGTTATTTTTGGAAAGCTGCCTGGTTCAGCGGGATGCGGGTTAGTCGATGAATAAAACTATTAAACGCCGCGAACTTATGAGAAACAGGGCAGAATGACGAGCCGTGGACGACAATATCGGTCGAAGTATCTTTTCTATATATTGAAAATTCGTGGACTCCATCTCTAACTGAGATGGTGAGATCCAAGAAGTTGATATTAGAACCTGAACCTCTAAGGTAAATTTGATGGAGGGATATTGAACATTAAGATACTTAAGAAACTCACCAAGGAGATCTTGGGGACCGGTCCACGCACATAGAACGTCATCTACATATCTGTACCAATAATGGACGTAATCCAGGAATACTTGGCCTGAGGTGAAGAGGTCAGCCTCAAAATTGCCCATGAAGATCTCCGACACAAGGGAACCTAAAGGGGATCCGATAGGAATGCCAACCTCCTCTGAGAACTCGTAGAATTTCCCATTAAACTTGCAAAAATTGGGGGACCAACATACATTAAGTAAATAAAAGAATTCTTGCAACTCTTCGTAAGGAGTATTAAAGCGAACGAGGAGGTCACCCATATGTTGCATGGCGACAGTTCTCGGTATGTTGGGGAACAGGCCGACAACGTCAAAAGAGCATAGAGTGGTACCCGGAGGAAGTAAATGGTCTTTAAGTTTATCGGCTAAGGAAACAGAATTTTTAATCGAGTAAGTAGACTCGTACTCAATGCGAGATTTAGACCATCTATCCAAGTATTTAGCGAGAGAGTAAGCAGGGGAGGAGACATAAGAAACGATAGGACGCATTGGGGTATCCTTTTTGTGTATCTTAGGCAGCCCATAGAGGAGGGGGGGAGGCACCGGATTCGGTTCAAGCAGGCATTTTTTAGTCGCGGGTTTGCTTATTAGAACAGAACTCCCATTAATAACGTTCCTAACCTCTTTAACGTACTTAGGGAAATTGAAGTCAGCATTTTCAATGGCCTTACACTGGTGAAGCACTTCTTCAGGGTCGGGTGAGGCACCTATATATTTTAAGGTAAAAATTGAAATCGACCTTCATATTGGACAAATTATGTAGTTATTGAAATTGACGACATTAAAGAGTTCGAGAAACATCATAAGGAGGGGTAATTTGTAAACTGCAGCTATATTATGTGAAACATGAGCTCTGGTCGGTGATATTATTCATTTCTCTGGGCTAAAATGTAACTCTGATTTCACTTATTTACAAGCTCTGAGCTCAACTTACTTCGATGGTACCTATTCGTTTTTTCCCCAAAAAATTTTATGCTCCTCCCGAAACTTCGCTCATCTTCCACCAGTACCAAGTCCACAATTTTTTACCCTCTTGACATCTGCAAAACTACGTTTCCTTAGACAAAACCATGACGCTTGAAGAATTTCACGAAGTATTATTCGAAAAAACGATGAAAACGAGAGAGGTAAAGAAAATAAAGGAAGACTGAAAGAAAGAACTGAGTCCGTATGGAAAGGCAGGTACGAAGACCAATCGCAATATTGTCGAAACGCGAATCTTCCCTATCGATGTGTAAAAAATTCATTTTTATTTCAAAAACTTCATCTCTACGTAGGTATTCAGTTTAGATTGTGCATTCTATATTTGTATTCCAACGAAAATTTCGAGCTTCTATATATCCGGCAAGGTAAAAGACACGTGCTAGCAAAATGTAATGTCTAGGGAGGAAAAAAAAAATGATAACAACAGAAAGAATAGCTAACCCGAAATTACATTATCATAAAGTTTTGAGGAGATTTTGCGACGAACCGAATGGAAGTCATCTCGAGAAGCGGGATATCGTTATTTTAAATGTGATGAAATACAATAGATGAATACGGGAGAATGTCATAGAAGGTTTCGAAGTATCAATTTTAAGCTGACCCATTTTCTATATAACTTTCCAGATTCTGGAATCCTTTCAGTCACGCGGCTTTCGAAACAACGCGTACAAAAGACACTTCATAGAGGATGAATGAATGTTCAGGTGATGGATACCTCGAGTACGATTTAGCGAACTATTGGCACCTTGAAAACTACACGGATTGAACTGTATGAGAAAATTGTGTCCTCCCCCCCCCCCACAAGTCCAAGCAATATCGACGATTCCCTCTTGATTGAAGATGAAATGAATATATTACTCAATTTTGATAGAATACAATATCAAGCTGTTCCTGAACGAAATCAACAACTTCTACAGCCATCTGCGTAAACTCGTCCCTAAACATGAATTATGTGAATAACTCGCACAACGACGAGGCCTGCTCTCGTAGGCTTCAATCGCCACTTCCCCGAATTACGTTTTCCTGCTGTTATCTTGGCGAACGTCATTATTACTACTCAGTATTATTCAACTTTCTTAAATTTCGAAAACACAATTCGTACACTGAAATACCGAGTTTCACTTGTTATTCAATTCCCGGATTGATTTACAAGCAGATGGTTAGTGAACCCTCGTCTCCCACGTACTCAGAAGTTTATATAGTTTTCTAAATCCTCTATTCGCATTTTCCTTCCCAACAATATCCGTATGCCGAATAATTATTTGGAACGTTCCACGCGAAAGTAAGTTTTTCGAACTAATTTGGAAATAGCGCGCAGTCATTGAGATACAGGGTTACACAGATGGTTCGAGTATTATTTTGTTCTGTGCAGTCGACGGTGTACAGTGAACGTGTTTTCAAGTATTCATGGCATAGGCATTTTGCCAATTGCCTACGGTCGTAACTTCGAAATCATATTTCAAACTCGACTATATGTTCGCCAGTCAAAGGGTGAATGTTTTACAATAATTTCAATTTATACATATAATATTTGGACGCGGGAGGGAGGAAACAAGGAACATAAGGGATACGAAATTACTTTTTCGCGGTCTGTTAGAGTGGAAAATAATTCGGAATTGTCAGGTTTTTAGTACATTGAGGAGTTGCCTCCTCTTCCGCATATGGCCGAATCCAGAATTGAGGCCCAAATATGACTGGTTAGAAGCCCATTTAAAAAATTAAAAGACCAGATCTCAGGTCCAGAGAATATTACTCACAACGTCGTCGTCGATCAACAGGAATTCTTTGGGTAGTTTCGTTCACGCTATATAATTTTGTAAACTGTCGTGCACCTCTCTTGGATCATTTAGTGAGGATGGTCGCTGATTTGTCTAGATTATCCATGCCAAATCGTCACCATTAGCCTCTCCCTTTGTAGATCCAGCCCTGAAATCAGCTGAAATGCGCGGACAAAAGATATGAAGACACGAACTTGATTTAGCGCAATTGAAGCCTGAGAGGCTAAAAACCTTTCCTGAAATCCTGTAAAAAATCTAGACAGCTGTTTCACATTCCGGAAATTCTTTGTGGTCTAAAGAAGTCCGCAATATATCATTGAAACCTTGACAACATTATATAAATTTGATGCTACAAATGTCTAAACGGCTGCCTCGCGGAGCGGAATGCGGTTCTAAACGGCCAAAATTTTCTATTTTTGCTAGGCCACTCAAAATGAAATACCAAATCAAGATAAATACTGAAAAAATCCTACATCAGATTGGGATACAAAATGGCATTTGAATAAACTTTGGAGAAATAAAACAAGGAAAATGTTACAAAAATTTGTACAATAGGAACTTGATTTAGCGCAATTGAAGCCTGAGATGGCTAAAAACCCTTCCTGAAACCCTGCGAAAAATCTACTCAGCTGTTTCACATTCTGGAAATTCTTTGTGGTCTAAAGAAGTCCGCAATATATCATTGAAACTTTGACAACATTATATAAATTTGATACTACAAATGTCTAAACGGCTGCCTCGCGGAGCGGAATGTGGTTCTAAACGGCCAAAATTTTCTATTTTTGCTAGGCCACTCAAAATGACATACCAAATCAAGATAAATACTGAAAAAATCCTACATCAGATTGGGATACAAAATGGCATTTGAATAAACTTTGGAGAAATAAAACAAGGAAAATGTTACAAAAATTTGTACAATAGTGAACTTAAGTCTTGAAGTTTTTAGAGCAAAATTAGCAAGGAATACCAAAACACAACTACCTCCTAAATCAGTAGTTCTGATGATGATCCTTCATTATTTCATATGATTTATGAACGCAGACACACCCGATTATTAAAATTGGAATTATGAAACAAAATATTTGTCTTCATCTGAGAATTCAATTTGGGATTGCGACTCTTTGCAGCTCATTCTTGACCCATAATACACTTGTCCATTTCCTTCTTTAAAAAAAACAAAAAACAAAAAACAAAAACACTCATATTCACAAGGAGAAACTAGACTCAACTCACAGTTGAATCATATACCAATTCAAATAACAATTGAATCACATGCAGGTTTCTAAATGACAGTTGAATCATATTATACAGATTTACCTGACAGTCAAATCATATGATGGATTCAACTGACACTTGAATCATACAGACTTGACTGTCGACAGTTAGGTCACATAATAGATTCAACTGATGGTTGAATCACTCATGAATTCAACTGACAGTTGAATTACTTGCAAATTTAATTGACAGTTACTGCCAGGTGAATTATATAGAGATTTAACTGACAGTTGAATCATGTAAATTTAATTGATTGTTGAATCAGGATTTAACCATTTAACCAACAGTTATCTCATACATGCTCGTTGTGCAAAATGCCGTCACGTGACAGGATTGAGACGGTGCACATTTGCGTCACAGTTGGATCACAAAGAGGGATCACTGTGCTTTTTAAATGGGTGATGCCGTCACAAGTCTCCTCTGTTCCCAACTGTGACGGCATTTTGCACAAGGGGGATTCAACCGACATTTGAATCACATACAGACTCAACTGACAGTTGAATCACATGCGGATACAAATGAAATTTGAATCCGTAGGATCCAACTATAGTTCAATGATACAACATATAGGACTTGGAAATCTCACACAGCAAAAGATTGGTTAGGAACAGAGATGAAAATTAACAAAGGTGTGTGTGAAGATTGTAAGGTGTGATTTACTGTGCCTTGTATCATTCCAGATTTTTTCTAGTGAATATGAATGAAATGTTTTTTCAAGGAAAAGAGAGAGAAAAAGTGTATTTATTTTGCCACGTAATTGATTAGGACTATAAATAAAGAATGAGCTGCAAGGGGTTGCAATTCCAAACTGACTTTTTTCAATGAATGCAAACATTTTCTTCAATAATTCCAATTTTCAGGTCTGGATATGTCAGTGTTCCAAATAGTACGAGATAATGAAGGGTCATCATCAGAACTACTGATTCAGTGAAGTTGTGGTATAAGAAAATCCTTACCGATTTTGCCTTAAGAACTCTTTCAAGATTTGATTTTAACATTGTACACATTTTTGTAAAATTTTCACAAAGTCCAACGTGTTTTTTCCCTAAAATTGATCCAAAGAATAGTTCTGTAATGTTTAACCATTTTTATTTTGTATCCCAATCTGTTATAGAATTATTTTTAGTATTTTTCTGAATTGGGTACGTCCTTTTCTGTAGATTGGCACGAAAGAAAACTTCTGGCTGCCTAAGACCACATTTTGTCCCACAGTGAACTGTAAAATAATATGTACACAGGTGTCTCACATTCTAAGAATTTTCTATGATCTCGAAAAGTCCGTAGTATATCATTGAAAGCTTGAGAACATGATTTTCTTAATTGCAATGAGTAATTTTGTCTTTATTTTGGCCTTCTTTACGGGAGTCAGTGTCGAACAGAACCATACAGAGTTGCTGAGAGTCGTTCCTGAAATTGAAGATATAGAGCGATTTTTCCTGCTTGTTCGAGGAGAGAATACAAGTACGTAGTTTGATGCAACTCGATTCAATATTTTAGGATTTTTTGTATGGGAGACAAATAAGACGAGGTTGACAATGGAGAAAAAAATAGAGATTTGAGACAATTTAATTATGCATGGGTATATTTTACAAACAGTTCAAATAAAAAGAATTATAACAATATTTACAACTTTTTATTAGTGGAAAAAATGATGTCATTTTTTCACACAAATCGATCTTTTTGCCTTATCACGTTCTAGAATCAAATAGAAATCAACCAGAAGACAAAGAAGACCCCCATAGCAAAAGTCGTATATGCAAGAACATACTTAAGAGCATTGTGTTTCACAACTTGGACATAAAATATGCCAAAATGGATCGATGGTATTCGACGAACTATCATGATTTCAAGGCTACCGGCAAGTCATTGTTGAAGGAAGTTGAGAGAGAGGATGGTACGCAATTTAAAAAAAAGCCTTTCACATTACCTTACAGAAAACGAAACTTCTACGTTGGAAAGATACGCAAAGATGTTGAAGAGAATAGTTTCAGATGTATGGCGATTCGTGCGGAAGAATTTTGGTACGCCAAAATATTTGTCTCTGAAGAATATAACGTAAATGTCAACGTGTCCGAAAATGACAATGCGACATATGTACCTAGTCGTTTTGTATTCATGTATGATGGAAAAACAAAAAAGATTCGCCCTACGTTTGTGGCTGTTAAACCTGCTGCCGTTCTGAAAACACGGGCAATTAAACTAGAAGCACTCTATATAGAAACGCGAACTACAGCAAGTAAGAGATAAAAAATTCTCTCATCCGTTCTTGTTTGAGACCTCAAGTCTTCTCACTCCTTTTGGCCTCATAGTACTTGGAGTTCATATAAGTTCAAGTTCCTATGGGAATATACCTAATTGTACAAGAATCTCCCGCTCCAGGTCTTGCCTATAGGCTTCAGTGTGTGTTTCCTTCTTTATGTGTATAGCAGTCTACTAATCGATATAGAGGTCAATAATTATATTGATCGATTGATAAATTGAATATAGAAATTGATGTATGAATTAGGATCAACCCAGACTGACGCTCGTTTGGTCATTTTTCAATTCTAGCTTATCATGAAAATGTTTTCTTCTTCTGAAGAAAAAATTCGTAGTAAGTTTATGTTATTGATGTCTTTGTATAATGGATTTATTCTGCATTCATAGCAAAGTCTGCGAGTAATGATCCTCTTTGTGGACTGCATGAAAGTGACCTCATTCAAATCTGTCATTCAGTATTGAATTCGTGGGAATTTGCATTTGACCGCCAAGTTCTATCGTACAACGAGCAGAATATCAGCTGCGAAGAGAATATCGTGTTTTTTAGATACTACCCTAATCAGATTAAACAGAAAGAATGGATGATAAATTGTCAGACTTTTGGATCGCACAAATATTACGTGTCTTACGGTACTGGACCGGAAAACTTCTTCGTTTATGGCAGCGGTCGCTATGATGAAGATAATGAAATATACATTTATAACTTGAGTTCAAATATCGTGCAGTATTACATGGGTCAATGATTCATCATTACCTTGATAATTAATTTGTAATAGGTATAGTGATTTATCAAATAATTTGACAGTATGTACGTCATAGTAACTTCAAAATTTTATGTATATACATAGTATACATCAAATCGCTGAGTAACTCCCTTGGAAGTTTTCAATAGCAAACATCCCTGGTACAGTCCACTGACAAAATTAATCAAAACTAAAAACTCCATAGTTATATGGGTTAGCTTACACCTTCCTCTAGGTCCACCACTACAGAGGTTCATAGCTTTAAATTTCAAAAGGGAATCTGTTCCATGAAGGTATTTTTAAAGATTTTGGTATTCTGCCGTCCGGCAAAACCTGATCTACCCTAATCTGGATCGGTGAATACTTTCTTTTTTTTTACATTTTCGTCTTGGAAGTGAGACTTAAATAAAATTCTTAAGAAGGGCTATATGAGGGTGAGGCTTCCCATAGAACAAGTTCCTTGGATTTCTCGTGTAACTCCGTTAATGATCCCGCTCTATATTTTCCCCTTACCCTCCCCTACACAGGATCGTGATTCGGAATTTTAATTTTCAAGTTCCTAATTTATGTCAAGGCCCATCGCTTACAGGTCTATAGCTTGAAGTTTGTACCCCTCTCTACTGTTACCCAAAGCTAAAAGATTTTTCATATCCGTCCTTTCTAGAGGTTTAAAGTTCGAACTTCTTTCAAAGGATCGGAGCTTGAAATTTTTTCAGCGTTTGTTAAAAACTACGTACAAACAAAACATGTCAATCAAACAAACGACCAAGAATTAGCAAATGATCAAAGGAGACAAACAATTGGTGTAACGGTTTTGAAAAATTCTCTCTTGAATTAGAAATCTTGATGCTCTTTTCTAGTTACAATACTAGCGTGTCACTTTCGGAATATTATTTGAATAGGAAATTCCATAATTACTTATTTGACACCGATGTTCTAAGGTTCAAAATATTCGCATTCGGGGAGAAAAATCCACCACGTTTGCTAAAATTGTAGCGAACGTTGCGGAAGAATCCTCTACAGACACAAACAAAGGAAGACTTGCAGATGGAGAACGAACGTCAAGTTTGATCAAGTTGGACAAACACACGGATACAGTCATTTTCTGAGGAGTCACTCCATAAACAAAACTGATAACAAATTCACCCGTGGTTCACCTTCAAAATTGTATATGAGTCGTCACAGGTTTATTATTGATAAAAGCATCTCAAAGTTGCATTATGTAATTGGAGCTATTCACTCTATCCGCGAGTAGCGTAGTCACAGAACAGACAGAACGCTACTTGTTAACCACTCCATTTACCTACCGGTTTCTGACACAAGGTCTTATAAAACCTCGAAGTTGGTAAAAGAAATGATGTGTGTATTTCTTGTTGAAAGGCCGCTACACTAGCGCTCTCTAGGAATACACATTTACTCATCCCTAATAAAACATGACTGCTCAAGCTGATTAGGCCAAAAGCCCACCAATAACTTTTGCATCACGTTGCGTGGTACAGCACACTTGTTTGCCTGATTGTTATTGTAATGGTTGCTTTACATTGTTCCTTTTGCTGGGGAATAGATATTGTGATCTGCGATGAGAAAAGGATGCTCATTGCCCACTGACAGGAACGCCATTTCTCTCTGATTAGATATCCAATTAGAGGGAAATGGTGTTCTTGCGCCAATGGACAATGAGCATCCTTTTCTCATCGCAGGTCACATATAGTCAATGACTATTATTACATTCCAATGGACTGATTTCCTAACTACGTCACAAATATCGCAAAATGCAACTTGCTGATTTCTTTCAGTTTTTGTTTACTTTTCCTTTCAAGGTAATTTCCAATAAGCAAAACCAATGTTCTGAAAACATATCAATATTTCAAAAACAGAACGTTAATAAGGTAGGTAGGAGAGCTCAATTTCTTAGAAGTATAAAGCTTCCAGATTATAGAATAAATACTCCCATTCCTTTATGTTCTGTTTTCAAAATAATTATTCATCAATTTTTAGAACTTTTTCATGTTTGTAAATGGGAAATTCCATTGATAAAAAAGTAAACAAAACCTGAAGTAACGCGATAACCCGGTTCCCGTGTTCTTCCAAATGTCATCGCGGCAGGGGTGAGAACCGGAACGGAATACCGGTTCAGGAAGCGGTTCTCCTCCCGTATTTCTAGGATTCTGGAACCGGAACCGAAAGGAACCTGATCTCTCTATCGGGTTCTGGAACCGGAACCGAAAGGAACCGGATCTCACTATCGGGTTCTGGAACCGAAACCGAAAGGAACCGGATCTCTCTATCGGGTTCTGGAACCGGAACCAAAAGGAACCGGATCTCGCTATTGGGTTCTGGAACCGGAACCGAAAGGAACCGGATCTGTCTATCGGGTTCTGGAACCGGAACCAAAAGGAACCGGATCTGTCTATCGGGTTCTGGAACCGGAACCGAAAGGAACCGGATCTGTCTATTGGGTTCTGGAACCGGAACCGAAAGGAACCGGATTCCACAATTCAATTCAAGAACCTTCATAACCGGAACCGTTCAAAAAGAAAATAAGTGTTCTCAGCCCTGATCACCTGTTCAGATTGTAGTTCTCGACTTTTTCCCAGATAGCGTAATTATTGTTTTCGTTTCCCGAACCGAATACCGGTTCAGGAAGCGGTTCTCCTCCCGTATTTCTAGGATTCTGGAACCGGAACCGAAAGGAACCGGATCTCACTATCGGGTTCTGGAACCAGAACCGAAAGGAACCGGATCTCACTATCGGGTTTTGGAACCAGAACCTAAAAGAACCGGATCTTGTTAATGGGTTCTGGAACCGGAACCAAAAGGAACCGGATCTCGCTATCGGGTTCTGGAAACGGAACCGAAAGGAACCGGATCTCGCTATCGGGTTCTGGAACCGGCACCGAAAGGAACCGGATCCCACAATTCAATTCAAGAACCTTCATAACCGGAACCGTTCAAAAAGAAAATAAGTGTTCTCAGCCCTGCATCGCGGACACCCGCGAACAACCAAACGACTGACTTTTGTATGTCGCGTCACTCGGCGGCTTCGCGGCTCGCGAGTTTATTTTATGTAACCGGGATGGGGTAACGCATCGGTTTAGCGAGTAAGAGTGATGTCGCGGGACTTCGAAATATTTTCGTACTTCTTCGACTTGTAAAATTTTTCATTTTCAATTCTTGGACTTATTAATATTTTCGACTGTTGGGCTTTGAAATATTTTCAACTGTTGGAAATTATTTTCCAACTCTTGGACTTTGAAATATTTTCATACTTCTTGGACTTGTAAAATTTTTCATTTTTGATTGTCTCCCACAGTCAAAAATATTACAAAGTCCGATAATCGAAAAAGAAAAATTTTAGAAGTCCAAGAAGTATGAAAATATTTAAAAGTCCAACAATTGGAAAATGATTCCAAGTCCAACAGTTGAAAATATTTCAAAGTTCCACAATTTGAAAATAATTCCAAGTCCAACAGTTGAAAATGAAAAATTTTACAAGTCCAAGAAGTACAAAAATATTTCGAAGTCCTGCGGCATCACTCTTATTCACCTCGTACTCCGAGTATGGCAGTAAACCGACGCGTTACCCCACCTCGATTACATAAAATAAACTCGCAAGTCGGTCGTTCGGTCGCTTGCGGGAGTCCGCAATGACATTTGGAAGAACACGGGAAACGGGTTATTGCTAAAGTAACTTCAGCAAGCAGCATTTTGCAATTTGTTGATACTGTGACGTAACGGGAAATCAGTCCATTGGGACTTGACAGAGTAGTCGCAATCTTGCGCGCTAGAATCGCTACATGTACATAGTATGATGTGTGTAACAGTTCTAATTAGTTTGTCAGTTAGTAGTTGTGTGCCAAGAAGGTAAAAATACAATTTGGCCATAATATATACTTGTAATGGACGAGAAAATGATGTCAACAAAATCGCCAATAATTTGAGTTATAAGTTCTAAAAAAGCTTGAGGGTTGTTATTCTGTGTATTTGGAAGGTTACCGCAAGATACCTTGATGATTTTTGCCTCAATATTATCGCGATCTTGAATTTCTTTTGAATTTGATTTTTTTTTTTTAACCACAAGGAAGTATTATGATTCAATATCACGATCACTGTCTTGGACCGTGTGCGGGTCCAACCTTTGTGACGTCATCAATCTTGATCCAAAATGCAAACATGGGAGTGTTCGCAAGAATTTTGTTCTCGGTCAGTTTTTGTTCACTTGCAATTTTTTCCTCGTCCGCATTAGTTTGCAACGTTTGCTCCTAATGGATCTTTTCCCAGTGTGCAAATGTTTCAACTTTGGAGCGCTAATGTCGAATAGAAAATCGTGTTTTCTATTCAAATATACTTGCGTTGTAACAAAAAAAGAGCCCAAGATTGCTAATCTAAGAGTGAATTCTTCAAAATTGTGGCAATTTACAAATTTAACATCGGGATCTAGAACAAGATCCACCCCAAGATTAAAGACCTGAATATTGATAGGGGCAACATCATTTTTCCTGCCGTCCCAAGAGAATTTCGCACCCTTTCTACTTACGTCACTCTTCTTCCCCCAACACAATCGACTTTTCTATATTTCTGTGTGTGCTTCATTGATGAAAATTTGCATTTTTCAGTATCAACGAGGAAATTATACGAAATTTTCTACCGATCGTTACGTACGCAAAAATTATGCAGCCAACGAATCTTTTATGGCATCTTAAAATTGCGATTTCTCGTGCGTTATAATATACATACAGCGTTCTATCGCCATATTGCGAGCACATAGGTTAAGATGCGCGATCGTGTATAAGACCTCATTAAATTTTATTGCGTTGATTATTTTCGTTGTTTTTCGAAATCTCGCTCCCGAAGTAAAGTTCATCGCGAAAAAAGAACGGCGACATCCACTTATACAAAGTATTATATATACGTTGTCGAACAAATAACGATTGTCAATATTTTTCGTACTGGTCGCGGCGGTACCGCATGCGATGCCGGCCGTTTTTATCGCGGATAGTCTGTCGCAAAATTGTAAAAACGCTTTAATACGGTACGCGTTCCGATATATATTTTATACATTACTCGAACTTGAAATGAAATCCATTCGACGCTCCTTCTTCGCGTGTATATACACACTATTTACATTATTGCTGTTATACAGTAGGTGTTCGACACTCGACACAATGTAAATCGTTGTCGTTCGAGATGCTGCATTAATATCCCCCGTCCTAACACTCCACTATATTATTGTAAAAGTTATACTATTCCGATGTTTTACTTATTTACCGAGTTACGAGCGTCGCTATGTTGAAGTATAAACCCGAGAAGTGGAGATTTACAGTTATAGTCGTTATAAAATTCAGATTAGACTGGCGTATATTCTGTTTAGCCGGGTAGAGACGTTCGCTCCAGTCTTCAAAATTCGCCACATCGCGTGCCTACAGCTTTATTTCCGGGGGGGAAAAAAATTCTCATCGCGGTCGCGCGAATGAGAGATTTTTTGTCGAGCCTTCTTGATGAGTGAGAAACCCTAAAAATTATAGTAGGTAACTTCCCTGAGAGTGCGAATGGTGTACATAATTCCTCGCGACCGAGAGTATAGGGAAGAAGCACTTATATATACACGCGCCATTTTAATTCAATTTTTACGGATTTCGCTCTAGAGTGAACGTAATTGAAATTTTAACCGCGCGACAAACGTCAGACATAATTTAAATTTTTATAAGGGGCGCGTCGTAGCTCGGACGCTTACATCAAAATGCGATTTCTGTGTCAGAGTTTATGCGATGATATTTCAAGAGAAGAATAGCGCGTCGCGTCGGATGCTTCCTACAATTAACTTGTATAAGGATAATCTAACTTACTCGAAATATGAATTACGCGAATCAAGTTTCGCTGAATCCTTTTTACTCCGATGTCTTTTAGATGTATTATGGTTTTGGCATTCTAATTATAAAGTCTGAAGATGTACCTCGATGAAAGAGAGAGAAAGAAAAAAAAAATTTCTAATTAAAGAACAATGTTGCAGCTTTCGTACGGAGGAAAGAAACTGACTTTCTACTCGTCTAAGTGAATTGGTAATTTCTTCCAGCGTTTAACAGATATCAACATTACTAACAGGTTAGCAGAACTCTTCGTTTGTTTCAGTAATTCGTGTACGGTAGGAGTCTCCTTGTTTATACTTTTTATTGAGTAAAGGTTAAACATTGTTCCTCACCACATTAAGAGTTTGATCTCGAAGATCGAGATTTTTCAAAGTTTCTTTCGAACACTAGGATGAGAAGATGTTCACACGTCTGATGAGGAGACCGCATTAATTCTAGCACCAGGAAATAGAAACAGGAAGTTGGTGCCAGATGGAGGTCAGATGATGTGCGGTCCGTTGAAAGTCAGTGGCACAGCTAGAAATTTCTCTAGAGAGGGAATAGGGGGAATATATAACCATGGTCTAGAGGCAGATCATCAGCATCGGGAGTAAATTCTGATTCTTAGGGAGGGATTCATCCGCACTGCCCCGTCATTAGCTCTGAACGTCCCTCAAGAATCACTTCAGTGCTGTTTCAACTTCTGAAGGGATCAGCCGAACACATTGCCGATTCATGGACGTCCGTTCTTTGTACAAAAATCTCGTACTGCCTTTCACAACACCATCGCCAACTTTAAACAATACCCAAGAAACTGATGGTTCTTGAGCAGCTTCAATTATCCTTTCCATTTAGCAGTCATATTCTATTAATCCAGAATGTTACATCCCATAATTCTCTTACACCAGGTATTCTGTCAAATGAAGTATCTTTCATCATCAGCTTCACAATCTAAGAGCAAAGTCAAAGTCGAATTCAATCAATCATCGCAAGGAATTTCGTCAATGATGACGGAATACTCAAAGAGTAGAGTAAACGAAAAACCAATTTAAAACACCGCAGATATAAAGGAGAAGATGCGAGATCTTTCGGTTAACAAACCATCATCGGGCAAAGTTAGAACGCCACTGACCCAGATACGAATCATAAAACAGAATACCAACGAGATCAGGATTGAACGAGCGAGCCCTCGCGAGGTGACTCAAACTCGTAGACCAATTCAGCTAAACCTTCGTCGGGAAAATACCTGTTGAGTACGGTGATATCGTCACTGTTCAGATGACGCACTATTTCGATATTTTCCAACGCAACGCGCTTGAAGTAAGAATTCTCCTTGTGGAGAAGGGTAGCCGAACCTTCTTTGAAACTATGACCACTGGAGATAAGGTGGTCCGCAAAGGCCGAATCACCCAAATTAGCTTTCTTCCAGGCCTTAAGGTGCTCCTCTACTCGAATTCCAAGCTGGCGACACGTCTCGCCTATGTATACGCCGTTACAATCCTTGCACTCCAATTTGTACACCCCGCTCCTCTCCCCCCGCGGGATGGGGTGCTTTAGCCTAACAAACAAACCCTTCACAGTAGTGAGGTTATAAAAAGCAGGCCTGAAGCCGAAGGGGCGGAGGACACGAGTCAGCTTGGATGAAAACTCGCCCAAAAACGGGAGCCTGATCCAACGTAATCTCTTATTATTATTACCACTCAGATCGCGGGGGAGGGAAGTGGTAGAATCAAGGCCCTTCCTCGTAAGTTTTTTACGGACCATACGGTCAATGTCCAAGTTGACCTCATTCACAGCGGCCAAGTGCTTAATGGTCGCCAGCTCCTTTTGGAAAGCTGGTTGACTTAGCGGAATGTTAGTCAGTCGATGAATATAACTATTGAAGGCATCGATCTTATGAGAAAATGGACAGAAGGACGATTCGTGGACAACTGTATCGGTCGAAGTATCCTTCCTGAATATCGCAAATTCATGGTCCCCATCTCTATCAGAGATAGTGAGATCCAGAAAGTTTATAGAAGAACCTCCAATTTCTGTAGTAAATTTTATGGAGGGATACATTTTATTCAGATACTGAAGAAACTCACCAAGGAGCTCTTGGGGACCGGTCCACGCACATAATATATCGTCCACATATCGGTGCCAGTAGTGGATGTGACTCAGTAGCACTTGGCCAGAGGAAAAAAAGTCAACCTCAAATCTGGACATAAATATCTCCGAAACGAGAGAGCCCAAAGGAGAGCCGATGGGGATTCCTACCTCCTCAGGAAACTCGTAAAATTTCCCATTGAACTTACAGAAGTTAGGGGACGAGCACGTATTAAGGAGGCCAAAAAATTCCTGTATCTCGTTATGAGGAATGTTGACCTTTACAAGTAGGTCACCCATATACTGCATATTATGGGCCTTTGATATGTTGGGAAAGAGGCCAGCTACATCAAATGAGCAGAGGCTAGTACCCGGAGGCAAGGTAACATTTTTGAGCCTCTCGGCCAGAGAAACCGAATTTTTAACGGAGTAGGGAGACTCGTACTCGATTCGAGACTTGAACCAACGATCCAAGAACTTGGCCAGAAAATAGGCAGGGGAGGAGACGTAGGAGACGACAGGCCGCATAGGAGTATTCATCTTGTGAACTTTTGGCAACCCGTAGAGGAGGGGAGGAACAGGGTTAGGTACAAGCAGGGCTTTTTTGAGCGAAGAACTTTTTATGATAAACTCACTCCCTTTCACAACTTTCCTAACCTCTTTGACGTAGTTAGGAAAGTTAAAAGAGCTATTTTCAATAGCTCCACATTGAGTGAGAACTTCTTGAACCTTGGAAACGTAGGAGGATTTCTCCAGGACTACGATCGCGTTACCCTTGTCGGCTTTAGTAAGGATTAACCCCTGGTCCCTGACCTTCCTCCTCAGATTATCTATCACCTCACATGCGTAATTGTTTATACGAGGGAGGGGGGTGTCGTGGACTAGTTCAGCACAAGCTGATTGAATAATCACGCCGGGACCAATTTTTATGGTCAGGTCGGCAACGACATTAGCAAGAGTTTCATCTTTAGGAAGGGGAGGTAGGCCAAATTTTAGACCCTTCTCCAACAAATACGTTTCATCTTGCGAGAATTGCGTCTGGGTGTAATTAATAATGCGGGGCTGGAAATTTTGAACAACACCATTATTAGCACAAATATTTTTGAGGGCAATAGCCTTGGAGTTCAAAAGGGAGGAAATTTTCTTTTCTTTTTTGGCTTTGAGCTCAACCTCAAAATCCCAGCAATCCTCATTAACCTTCCGAATAAACCGATCGAACTCACCCGGCGGAAGCAAACCAGAAAGCCTGGAATGGACGAGGAGATTGAGACGAGTAGTAACATTCAGACGACCATACCATCTTCTCAGCTCGGAACGAATCCATTTGTTAGTGATGGTTTCCTCCAATTTTCGAGTGGTGTACTTACAGTCGGAGTATAAACGAAACTTTACGAACTTAGGTTTTAAGCGCAGCCTTAAACATTTGCGGAGGAACGAAATATGCGAAGAATAAGAACAACGTTGGGTGCGAAATTTTGAAAATTTCATTATGTCGAGCCGTAACGTTTCGGACCGTGTCAATTCTATGAATTTCGTCAAGTTTGAAATCATTATCCACAGTTCGTCGTAGCCAGATTATCTCTAGCCCGATACAATTCTTCCATCAAGACAGTGCGCTCGAAAGCAATCTTCTTGATCACGTCTATACCAGTATAAAAACAATTTTATCTATTTTCAAACCTCAAAGGGAAATTTATCAGCTCTTCTTGAGAGGGGTGAGAGGGGTGATATTGAAAAGCCGATGTACAATCAATCACCTTTAGGGGCTATAAGATATCGTACTTCTACTTTGAATATTATACAGTTATATTCTAGGAATGGTAGGCGCACAACTTGTAGACTTTTGGAAAAATTAGGCAAAATTTGAGATCACAATCTTTTGAGCTGATTCTCAAAATGATGAATTACCTACACGGATAAGAACCCCAATAATTAAGAAATCCGGTTCTTTTTGGCTCCGGTTCCGGAGGTATATCAAACGCAGTGGCTCTTTCAGGTCCTGGTTCTTGGAGCAAATCAAGGAAAACAATTCTTTACGGTCTTGGTTTTTGGAACCAAGAATGGCATGTCGATTCCAGAACCAGTTTCAGTTTCGGTTCTTAGTCCTGGCGAAAAGAAACTGACTGAAAAGTTAGAACCCTCAAGTTCCTAATGAGGCACGAATCCGTTCCTTTAAGTTACGGCTATCCATACTAAACCAATGAGGTATATTATAACACTAAACTTTACAAACCGCACAAATGTCGTCTCTCGCATTAATCAAAAAAACCCTTGAGTTCTTTTCGGTTCCAGTTCCCAAAGCAGATCGAGGGAAGCGGTTCTTTTTAGTTCCGGTTCTCTGAACCAGGCCGGAGAACCGGAACCGAAAAGAACCGCTTCCCTCGATCTGCTTTGGGAACTGGAACCGAAAAGAACCGGTCCCGTCAATTTGTTCCAGGGACCGGAACCATAAAGAACCGCACCTAACTTGCTATGAGAACCGGATGACTCCGTCAGGTATATAGAATAAAAATAAGACTTCATAAAACGATGAATCAACTGACCATTTAATGTCTGCATCAATGGTTGAAACCAGAAAGCTTCGAGTTCACAAATTCAGAGGAAGTAGTCTGCAAAAGGGTATTCCCATAGTTTAAGGTTACTGTAGGTAGTCGAATTATCTGATAAATCAACAATATAACAGGAAAAGATTGTGGATCATTGATCCATATAATACTTAATAACATTAGAACTCAAATTATGAATGTATATTTCTTGATCATAAAAAAAATTCACCCCACAGCGATAGACGAAGAAATTTTCCGGTCCAGAACCGTAAGAAACGTAGAATTTATACGCTTCGTGCGAATAAGTAAATGGATTTTGCAAAACCGTACCACAATTTATCATCCACTCTGTCTCTATAATCTTATTTGAGTATCGTTTAAAGGACACGATATTCTCTTCGCAATCGATATTCCGCTCATCGTACGATACGAGTTGGTAGTTCAACGCAATTTCCCACGAATTTAATACCGAATGGCAGATTTGAATAAGCTTGCTTTCGGGCAGTCCACAAACTGGATCATCACTTGCGTCGGTTGCTGTGAATGTGAAGCAAATTTCTTACGTACGGGAACGTAAGAAGTCTCAAAAAATGTTAGCCTTTGGCAAGAGTAAGGCCTAGAACCACTATTTTCAGAAAAGTTATCCACAACTACCACTGCACGTGGAGCTTAGCACAAACAGTCGCTAAGGACTGGTCAGTGTCCCCATGATTTTCTTTCTTCCTTCCCTTTTTGCGGGAAACTCCGTTGGGAGTACGTCTTAAGAAAATGGTGTCATAAAAGTGGCACGTCACAAGTGGGTAACGACAGAAGGGCACGGGCAATAGGGGAAACTCTAAGGAAAAATGAGGATTCGACTGTCGTGGATACCTTCCCAAGAGAACCCTGAGTACTATCAGGGTAAAAGGACTAAGAGAATGACTAACAAATGGATTTCTAGCTGCGTTCGCGTTTAGTACAGAAATCCGTCATTTTATATTTCTCACCTCTTGTTGTTCGTGCTTTTAGGTAGAGTGCTTCTAGTTCACTCCTCCGCATTTCCAAAATGTCGGCAGGTGGGACAGCTACAAACATCGGTCGAGTCTTTTTCATATCATCATCATACATAAAGACAAAACGACCAGGCACATATTCGGCATTGTCGGACACGCTGAGATTCACGTTATATTCTTCAGAGACAAATAAACGGACATTCCAATAGGCTGCATGATATGCAATACATCTAAAACTATTCTCTTCCACATCTTCCCGTATGCTTTCAACGTAAAATTTTCGCTTTTTATAAGGTAATGTGAACGGCTTTTTAAATGTAACACCATCCTCTTTCTCAACTTCTTGCACCAATGATTTACCGGTCGCCTTGAAGTCCCAATAAGCGAACGAATACCATCGATCCATTGAGGCATTCTTTAAACGTAGCTTCCCGAAAATTCTACTCTGAAGTATGTTCTTGCATATGCGACTTTTGATACGGGGGTCCTTAATATCTTCTGATCGATTTTCTTTCGATTCTGCAACGTGGTAATACGAAAAGATAAATTTGGGTGGAAAAGGACGCGAAAAACAATTTACTGGTACACAAAAATGAGATTCCACTGATTGTTGATTTGCAGAAACCTAAACATAAATTCAATATTTATAATCATTAACGCAGATTAATACACCGTAAAGGGGAGTTCATTATTTTTGATTAGAATCTCGGTATTATACATTGCCGCAAACCGCTATGAATTATTTTTCCATTGCCGACCCTATCTGGGCGATGTCCAGCACACAACATCCAGAGATACCAAACCCAATTACATTGCACCACTTACATATACAGAATATATTAAATTCAATTGCTCTACACCCCTTACTTGCGTTCGCTTTACGAACAAGCAGGAAAAATTGTTCAATATTTTCGATTTCAGGAACGGCTTTCAAAAACTCCGCTGGGTCCAGCTGACCAGTGGTTACCGTGAAGATGACCAAAATGAAGGCACAATAACTCAATACAGTTAACGAAATCATCCTAAGATATGTTTGTGACATGTCCACTGCGACGTTTCTATATAGGTAATGTTGATTTCTGGGTTGTAAAAAACTTGGAAGTAAACGAAAGCTGTATACATTCTCAGTGAAAGCTGTATAAATTTTCGGTTTATTTACAGTTTCCACGGTGTTACATGAAATACGTGTTTTCCGTTCAATGTTCCAACCGTGTCGAAAAATCAAGTCCATGCATTTCAAATAATTTCAATATGAGACCGTAATACCGGCCAATAGCGGCGATTCCATTATTTAGTGTTGACTTAAAGTTGGGCGAGAATTGACTTCCTTTTTAATCTTGACCGAAAAGGTTGACAATAGGCCAAAATATGTCGTCTCCGTTTGACACCCTCATTTCAAGTATATTTCGAGTCGAGCTCTCCAGAATTTAATTGACCTGAAATTGAGTACTTCGCGTCGATCGCGTATTCTTACCGCGAGCTTACAGCAGACAAAAACTTTTTTATCGTCATTCCTTTCCATCTGTTTAAGTTTAAGACAACGAGCATTGTCGCGTGTTCCCTCGTTTCCATCAAACACGGGGCGATCGCCGTGCCCTTAGACGATCCTCTCCTTATGTATTGCCTTGCTCATAATGCCAATTTTCGAAGTATTGCCCCCTCATCTCGAGAGGAGATTCTTTCACTTCATTCAAGTGCACGATTTCCAGTAAAACGGTTTGTACCGCTGCGACATGAAGAACATTTTTAAAAGGAAAGAAAGTGGGCGCAATTAGCCCCATGTATTTTTGGCACTCGGCGCAATTCGGCCGTCCCCTACTCCCTTATCTCGAGATGGGATTCTTTAATTTCATGCAAGTACACGGTTTCCAGCAACACCGTTTGTACCGCTGCGACATTGAGGAAAAAGAAAAATAAGCATTTTAAAGTAAAGGAAGTGCGTATTATTCAGCCCGAACATTGACTATTGATTCCATGCGGTCTATTGCGGTAGCAGTCATAGCTTACTGCGCTATTGGTGAAAAAATTATATAAATTCGCCAATTAATATTGATTTTTCGGGGAATGTTTCTTCTTACCAAGAACTATCAAGTTTTATCGCTTTGCGACCATTATTGCCTAAGATACAGCCATTTGAATTTTAGGCCTAGAAATAGCTCTGCAGTCCATATGGGTGAGCGAATGGGTCCGATTGTTTGGATTTCCAGTCATCTGCACATTTGAAATATTTCGCGACCAAGCCGTTTTCCCCTCCTACCCGACTAGAGAGCCTCTCTCTCTTTGATAGTTTTGCATCAATTTTGTATAATGTGCCGTAAATTGGAGCATCGTAATAATTCGACATTAGTTGATTTAACGAATAGCAAACCTCAACAGCTGAACAAGTTTTATACTGAGCTGGGAACATTGTATTTCCAATATCTTTTTTTTTTTGGTATTGTATCATCCGAAAAACACTATTTACTTCATTAATATTCTTCACATCTAGTAAGATTCAATAACATAACCTCCCCTCCCCTTTCGGTCCAAAATGGAGTCCCTCAAGGAGAAGTCTTCAGTGTCTTACTTTTTCTAATAGCAATAAATGATATCACCAAATGTGTAAACCCCCCCCCTCACCCAGCGTCTTTTCGCTGATGCCTATAAAATCACTATCCGTTCAGCAAATCCGCAAAGAGCCCACAGACTCCTACAGGATACCCTTAACTCAATCACCACATGGACATCAAAAAGAGGATTTAGATTTTCTTCCTCGAAAACCTACTCAGTTATTTTCAAAAAAAGAAATCCTATCCTCTCCTTACCTCCTCTAATTTTACAAAACTTCCAAATCCCATCTCGTAACTACGGCAAACTTCTCGGCTTACATTTTGACCAAAAACTTACCTGGGCCCCCCACATTAAAACCCTCAAAGCCAAATGCACACGCGCTGTAAACATAATAAAATACATATCTCATCCACCTAAAGGCTGCAACAGAAAGTTACTCCTTCTTCTATACAAAAGTCTTATTCGCTCAAAATTAGATTACGGTTCCCCGATCTACAACACAGCGAAAAAAACCGTCCTTGCCTTACTCGACCCCATCCAGACATCTTCTCTCAGGATTGCCCTGGGAGCTTATCGCACCAGCCCTAAACTTAGCCTGTGTGCAGAAGCCCCAGATCCTCCCCTTCATTTTCGAAGGCTCATCCTAACCTCCAACTTTTTATCCTCTGTAGTACAATTCCCACAACTTCCAATCTTTAACCGAATCTTTCACCACAATCACAACCAATCCTCCACCAAACATATTCGCCTTCAATTCAATCACCTGATCAACAAACCGTTCATAGCACATCCCCTAGAACCCATATACACAACCTTCCCCCCTTGGACCTTCCCTCAACCTAAAATACGCCTAGATCTCACAGAAATCCCAAAATCTGACAAACCTGGTTTTACCCAACATATCAACAAACTACTTCAAGAATGCCCTGACCATTCACTTTGCCTCACCGATGGGTCGAAAACACCTACTATAGCAGCTTACGCATACTTCATCGACGCGGAAATATCGTCTCATCGCATCCGAAATATAGCCTCTATTTTTACAGCCGAACTGATGGCCATTTTTTCCTGCCTTTCCCACCTCTCTCAACTACCCCCAAACGGTAAATTCATTATTCTCACTGACTCACTTTCTTCACTCCACTCCCTTACAGACGCATGCAACTCTAACCCTATAATCCAACGCATCTTTCTCACACTACACACTTTGGAAACAATCAACACTCAAATTATCTTCATATGGATCCCTGGACACACCAATTTCCCCGACCACGACGCAGTTGATCAAGCCGCTAAACAAGCTACCTCCCTCAGTCAAATAACTGATAATTCACCCCTACCAACCCTAGATTACAAAAATTACTATCGTTCTCTCATCACACAATCATGGAACATTCTTTGGGAAAATCAAACAAATAATAAACTTCTCAGTATAAAAAAAAACCGGTTCCTTGGGTATCCTCCATTCAAAACACAAGAAGAGAAGAAGTATTTCTCTCTCGTCTCAGAATTGGTCACACAAAAATTACTCACACCCACCTCATCAGTCCCTACATCCTAACCCCTCCCTCATGTCCCCACTGTCAAAAAGACAAATTAACAGTGGAACACTTTTTTTCATGCCCCAGACTTTTACCCCTTCGCTCTTCTTCGGATACCCCCTCTTCACTCACCCAAGCACTCAAAAACAACGAGGACATCTTTTCGAATACCCTACATTACCTAAGACAAACTGACTTTTACGCTCACATCTGAACACATACATCGACTATACCTCTACAACCTTCTACATACACACATTGTAAACTTTTACACACCATTACCTGAAGCAGTTACACTCGACATTATATTCCATCCTCTTATCCTTCCTCACTTTTCCTTACTCTACCAACTTCCTTAAAACCTCCCTTTCTTATGTGTTATTTATAATATTACTTTCATAACTTTTGTAACGCCGAGCCAATAGCCCTCGTGCAGCTCTAGTGCTCGTAAAAATAAAAAAAAAATTTAAAAAATGACTATGAATGCCTTTGTTAACTACACAGAATAAAAGATTACTTCTAATACAACAATTAAAAAACTGATCATTCGATGACTGTTGTATCAGCGGATAATTCGACAGAGCCTCGTGGAAGTCAGCGATTTGATAAACTTTTACTCAAATCATTTGATAAATCAATTATATAAGAAAAAAGGAAATTAATGATGGATTATTGACCAGCATAATACTTCACAATATTCGAAGTCAAGTTATAAATGTATATTTTTCCGTCATCCTCATCCATATCATAGCGATAGACGAAGAAATTATCAGGTCCAGAACCGTAAGAAACGTAAAATTTATACGGATCCATAAAGGTATCCTCCAATATTGTCTGACAGTTTACCATCCACTCTCTCTCTTTTATCTTGTTCGAGTAATAATTGAAAGATACGATTTTCTTTTCGCATCTAATACTCTGCTCGTCGTACGATATAAGTTTATAGTCAATCGCAATTTCCCATGAATTCAATACCGAATTACAGATTTGGATGAGCTTGCTCCGATGCAGTCCACAAACTGGATCATCTTTTTCGAACATTACTATAAGAATGTAGAATCAATTGGTTAAATAAATACATCATAAACGTAAAAAGTTGGCAGAAAGTTATGATCATGAGAAATACTTTCTGGTTCCTTGACAACTTTGTAAAGCCTAGAACCACTATTTTCCGAAAAGTTACCGACCGCTTTCTCGACGCACTTTCAATATATAAAATTACCTCGACGGGGTTGTCTCTAGACCCCCTACAGAATTTCTACTTTTTTGTCTCTCTTTTTTGGGAGTACATCCCAATCGTGACATCATTAGGACATAGTGTCATAAAATTTTGACGTCGTAAGTGTAAGATATCGTATGGGCGTAACGTTATCAGGATATGGGCAGTGGGAGAAATTTGTAATCCGAGAAATCTAGTCTCCGAAGCGCAGTCGGAGTTCTGGAGAGAAAAGGCCTTCGATTGCGTTAGGTATATTCACACATTGGAATTTGAGCACAGAGTACGAGGAAACCTCAAATGTCGAATAGGAGCCAACTAGACAAGGGATTTCTCTTCGCTATTAAATTCATAATTTTTCATTCCTCACTTGTTGTAGTCCGCGTTTCATTATAGAGTGCTTCTAGTTTTCTCTTCCGCATTCGCAGAACGGTAGCAGGTGCGACAGCCACAAATTTAGGTCTATTCTTCTTTGTAGCCTCGTCATACATAAAGACAAAACGACCAGGTACATATATCTCTTCGTCGGGCAGGTTGACATTTACGTTATATTCTTCGGAGACAAATAAATGGCCGTACCAATATTTCCCCGCATGATATGCCATACACCTGAAACTATTCTCTTCCACATCTTTCTGTATCCTTCGAACGTAAAAGTTTCGCTTTTTAGAAGGTAATGTGTACGGTTTATTAAATTTAACACCATCCTCTTTCTCAATTTCTTCCAACAACGATTTACCGCTCTTCTTGAAGTCCCGATAGGCGGACGAATACCATCGATCCATTTTGGCGTATGTTAAGCGTAGCATTCGAAAAACACTGCTCGTACTCTTGAGTATGTTTTTACAAATGCGACTTTTGATGTGGGGATCCTGTATATTTTCTGATTCATTTTTAGTAGACTCTGCAAACGTGGTAATGCAAACGAATTAATTTGTGTGAAACAGGAGGATTTTTACACAAATTTGAAAAACGTAATAACATGCAATGAATGAGCATTAGTAAAATGCGCTTCAACCATTTTTTATTCATTGCCTTAGACCACCAGTCTTTTTGAATTTCCGACCTTGGTCGATCTCTCGACACGCAAAATCCAAAAATATTCGTCCAATCGCACGATACCACGTACCTGCATTCTCTCCACGTACGAGCAGAAAAAATCGTTCGACATTTTCGATTTCAGGAACAATTTTCAACGATATCGTTGGATCTCGTTGAACACTATTTGTAGTTACCGCACTTAAGACCAAAATAAAGGCACTAATACTCAATAAATTTAACAAAGTCATTTCATGATACGTCTGTACATTCGTATTATCAAATTGGTGAAATTGTTCCCCAGGGTCCAGTTACTATTTAGCGTTAAATTTTTATGAGAATGTAAAAAAGCTGTGTAAATTTTCGGTATTTACATGTTTGTACAGTTTTTCAGGAAAATCAATTACATTGATTTCTTCCACCATTGCTTCGAGTAATCACCAATGTAGCAACAAAATGGTTCAGATACCGCAGTCGTTTTTGAGTCAAATTTTGATCATTTTTGGTGGTCGTGCAATCAAAATTGGACGAAACTCATTGAATGAAAAACCCACGTTAATTTAGGGTCATAGGGTAGAGGATCAGGAAACAAAATTCATTTGTGTTTGTAGTGTAGGCAAATTAGAGCCATATTGGGAAAAAGAATATATTTTGCTGGAGCAAACGTTTCTTGGCTGAAAATGGTTCAGGATGTGGTTCTGAACAAGATACTAAAAATCCTACGTTTTCCCCCTGGAGCTTCTTTTTTTATGGGAGTTCCAACCCCCCAAAAATTACTTTTTCGCCTACATCGCGTGAAATTAAAATCTTATTAAAAACTGGTTCAAACAAAAGTTGTTCCTCGTTCAATTTCCTACCATATAACATATTCAACTTTCAGCCTGTGCCAATTAGTGCCTTTGCAAAGGGTGTTCAAAAGAGCCCAAAATCAGTTCTTCAATACATATATATCTCACAACATTGAAAATATTTTATTAAAAATGTTTCAAACAAAAGTTGTTCCTCGTTAAATTTGCTATAAAATGAGCTATTCATCCTTCAGGACATTCTGTTTTAATCGGGGTTTCAACCTCTCAAGATTTAGTCTTCTGCTTATATCTTGCCTAATAGAAATTTTATTAAAAAATGTTTCAAACAAAAGTTGTTCCTCGTTGAATTTCCCACCAAATAACGTATTCAAGGTTCAGCCTAGGTCAATTAGTGCCCCGTCAGAGACTTTGAAGACCGTTCAAAAAAGGATCACAATCAATTTTTCCATAAAATTGAAATTTTATGAAAAAATGTTTCAAATAAAAGTTGTTCCTTGTTACTCCATGAGGCTAGTATCACTGGTAAAAAAATAGTCTTTACAATCTGTAATGATGCAAGACTTCCATAATCAGCACCAAAACTATCTGAATATAAAAAAAATATAGCGCATCCTTTTATCTTTAATATCGAAAACCCTTTTTTACAGACTAGTTGCTCTATCCTGAAAGCTAAATAGCTTATTTGATAAGAAATAGAAATTCAACGAAGACAGCTTTTATTTGAAACATTTTTCCATAAAATTTCAATATTGTGAGATATTATGGAAAACTGATTTTGGCCCTTTTTTGAACGGCCTTTTAAGGCTTTGCCGGGGCACTAATTGACCTAGGCTGAACCTTGAATACGTTATTTGGTAGAAAATTTATCGAGGAACAACTTTTGTTTGAAACATTTTTTAATAAAATTTCAATTTCACGCGATATAGGCGAAAAACGAATTTTTGTTCTTGTTTGCCCACACTATTGAGTTTAAAATTTACTGCTAGTTACGTGCCTGTGTACCTTCCCCTCCCAAATTAGAAGTACAAAGTAAGTTTTGCCAGCTACAGAAATATGCACAAAGAACGTAAATTACTTAGGGGAGTATCCGCCAATGGTATTAGCATTGACCAATGTAGCGAACTCATTGGATGAAAAGCCCACCGTCGATTTGGAGTTCATTTTTGGTAAAAATGATAAGTCGATTTCACGTTAGATTAACGTCAAGCTAGAGCCTATATTGTTTGTAGGAAAGGAATGAGGATGCAAAAGTTGGGTTCCATAGTAAATAAATTTCCATAATCATGGTGCAGATAAGGAGATTATACAGAGTCATTCACGAATAAGATTTCCTGGGAGACAGGAGCACACACAAAGGTTTGATCGCTTGACCACAATTATTCAAGGGTTCGGCAGGAAGAATAGGAAGTTGGGACAGTACTAAATAAAATGTCTTACAGAGTGCTCAGATAATTTTGTCGTCCGTTGAAATGTAAGAGCCAATAGTTTCAGATAGAATGTAGGTACCATTTGTTAAAGAAAATCAAACATCATTATTGTTATTTGTTAGAGTGTGTAGTATAGACAGCCGTGTCCGTCCGCGGCTAGCAGCGCGTTCCCTTCTCTTACCGTTCAGCAGTACTCGCTGCTCTCGCGTACGCTCGTACGTCAGTCGTATTCGTGCACGCTATCGTGCATGTTCACGCGCTGCCTCTGTAGATTCCCGATCATCTCGGGTTAACCCTTTCTATTGTTCCCTAGTGGGGAATGATCACGAGATGGGCTCAAGCCCTCTAACATGGTAGCAGACCGATTTGGTGAGGTCTACCAGCTTTAAATTTGAGTTAATCACATAATACGTGAACTCAATAATTCAATACTAAAATCATACGATTGGCGGGGAGCTATCGAATATCTTCGCTCCTATATTATTTTAAAAACATTGGAAAAAATCTGCTTTCGCAGATAAGTACATTGTTTTCCGACTCATGTACAATGAGTTCCTACCAATCCACGAATTTGGCATGTTTGCTAAC
The DNA here is from genome assembly GCA_035079385.1 of Aspidiotus rigidus. Classification (NCBI taxonomy): domain Eukaryota; kingdom Metazoa; phylum Arthropoda; class Insecta; order Hemiptera; family Diaspididae; genus Aspidiotus; species Aspidiotus rigidus. Next base: position 1,746,325 of record JAVHKY010000014.1, read on the forward strand.
GTGAAGGAATATTTAATAGCGCTAAATGATCATTTCTTTCAACTTCGTCTTCTAATAAAAGACTAAAATTAATCGGGCATGATAACGCATCCGACTACATTGCATTTCGCCGAATACTATCATGATGAATATGGTACCTGCGGTTTATGCCTTTATTCCGTATCTATCACGGAAATGTGAAATTCGAATAGAGTATTTCTCTTCGGCCGTATGATTTTCGTCTTTTTCTCTAAAGAGGTCGGTTCTCCTAGCCTACTTCACCGGTGGCCACCAATTTCGGAGAGGCTATGTGAGAAACGAACTCAAGAGACTGCATGCAAGGTGTAATTAATATTTTATTCACCTACTTAACTAGCTAGCTTTCTTCGAAGTGCACCATTTTCCGTTTTACAAAGTCTCCTATGTCAGTCACTTTGAAGTTTTTCCGGAAACCAAAAGTCCAATCAATCTCCCCAGACCGGTCATTGCCGTGGGTTCGATGCCTCTCAACGAATGCTCAGCCACGATGAGGAACATCACTTAGAAGGAAATGGCAAAGATTTACTTCAACCAGCGAAAAGGAGACTCGCGTGCTCGGCTCTTAGCAGCGGTATTGTTCTTGGACTTCTTCAATATCTCAATTATGACGAGCGGTTGAATATCCTCTAAGTTGGTGAGTCCGATCTAAAACTTTATTATCGACGAGAATCAAGTTGGAAGTGTGCGATCCAACTTTCGGTTGTGTTTATTTATTTAAGAACCGAATAAATAATCGATATTCGATTTCTCGTGGAAACAAACAAGGCGGGGAGTAACCTTGATACCACGAATATGCCATTTTTATCTGCTTTCGAACGTTTTCGAATGAACTTTATTACGGACAAATTATTTCCGATTAGTAATTGATGAGACGAAAGATCGTCATATTTGAAATCGAACAACCCGATTTTACGCGGGCTTCGAAAATATTCTATTTCATCATATTGCATCGTTCGAAGGCAGTGCCGAATACATCGGCGTGGTCGGTGGTAACTCGCACATGTTACTTTTTCATATTTTTGTTGGTCCATATTGCGTCGTCAACCTGCTTAAAATACTACTCTAGAGCATTCGTCATGCAATCAGCTAAACTGCTGAAGACAAGAATTTCGGCGACTTCCTGTCAGCCACTGTGTTTCTTATCACTTTTTAATAATGGAAAAGTATTGACGCGACCAACCATATCTACCCCGCACCTATTCTCTGCTCTGCCCTCAAATCTGCGGCATACATCATACTCCTCGATATCAGCGGAATTCTGCGTAAAAACAAAAAGCCAGCGAAGCTCGATGGTGTTCGATTATATTCTTTTGTCAAGCCTCATAAAACCTAAAAATTTTATCACCTAGCAGCTGCTGACATTCGCTACTATTTCTCCGAATTCTTACCCACGGAAATCACGAGCTCCACCACGTGTCGAAGACATTACGTCATCTTTTCTGTGCCTTCCCGAGTTGAGTATTTTACTCTTCAACTGGCTTCATCGCTTTGTGAATGGCCTTCGTATGTTTCACCAGTAACCTAAATATCGTGACGCATCTTAAATCCGAACGACTTATTCAATATTGTCGTAACTTTTGCGAATTGTTTTTCTCATTAGAGATAACGCCTTACGGGCGTTTGTTATTTTTGAGTGCGTCTTTACGTACTTGTACTTTACCTCGTGAAAACTCGTCCTCTTTTCGTCCAAAGTGCTATAATTGATAGTGCTGCATTATCATATTTTACCACTCAGACGAACATCAATATTTTCGGTTCGTCTTTATCACTTCATTTTGCTATCTTTGTGTGTGTGTGTGTGCCCGCTTTCTCAGTGGCATTTCTCTGTTTGTCGCACCTAATATGCGTATTGCTCTTGCAATTTCATCCGTTCATCACTTCCCTATAATTTCTCCTTTCTAGTCATCAGTGATTACCCTTTATTTTCATCTGCAATTATCCTTATTGAAAATATCATTGGAAAAACGACCCACTATCGATTAAAAATGTTATCAATTCGCTTGAACGTATTCCCGCTCCCTTACTTTCTTCTCATTCTTATCGTCCTTATTTATTTATACATTGCATTTATCGTAATGTATTGCGTCTCAACATCGACACGGAGCTTATAAATGGATTATTGTCTTCTCAATTGTCTCTTGTCTCCCAGTGAGTGCCCCACTCTCTTTTTAGAGTGTATGAAGTCGAAAATTTACTTTCGATGGTGATATCGATAATATTATGTAAAATAATTCGCAGAAAAATGAATGACCCTTCAAAATTTAATGATTCCGCGGAGGAGGACAGTATTTTGAATTATACCGATTCTTAAAGTTTTAAAGAGCAGATTTCATCGCCTACTGAGGTTACTGCACCTAGCGCTTTGCGCAAAGACACAACAAAGCCTGAAAGTGACCCTGTTAATCAACCTAAAGTGCAATGTCACCAGGAAAACTCTCACGCCTCTGCTGAAAAGAAACGTAATTCATCACCAGTCTAATAGAAATCCGTCACGGGAGAAACCTTCTTGTAAGGAGGCACCTCCCAGCAAAAATAAGAAGCACGGAGATGTATTTACGAGTTCTAGGGCGAAAGCTCATAAAAATGCTCCGCATTTCGAAAGTGTAAATTTGATTAAACCTCAAAGTAAAAAGTTATAATCAATTTGAAAGTAAAAAATACCTCCTTGTCTTCTTTCTCTCACGTTCCCACATCTACATCCCAATTTAATATGAACTCATTTTCTTCCCCAGCTCCTAATTGGTCTGAGGAACAGAATCCTCCTCAGTAGACTGAGGCACGGGTATGGTAGGTGTTTCAAGAGTCGGTGAGTTCTTTATTTCACCATTTTCATGTCTTACTCGAGAGAGTGAAACAAATTTTAAAGAGGCAAGAGCCTCCTCGACCTTCGACAGCAATTCAGGCTTTATAAACTTTGTCTGATGGCATGCCTTTGAAGCTGCCACCACCAACTTACTCACCACCTCCCCCCGTTACTAAAGCGCCGATACAACCCAAAACCCGTGGTTGTTCGTTATCTAAGAAAATCATGAGACTCTTCCTGCAAAATTTCAACTAATTCTCTTCCACCGCCCAAGAATGGGCAAGCTCAAGTTGAGCCGATGAATACGTCATCTCCGGCATTTTTTTTTGCCATCAAGTAATCAGGCATCGTCAAATGCTGCACCGCAGCCAATTACCATCTGTGAGTTTAAGAATAGTTTACTTACTTTAAAATTTTCTCAACTGGCCGCTAATGTTGTTTTGGGCAAAGGGATTGGTTTTGAGACTTGGAAACAGTATTTATATTATACCCTGCAGGCTTCAGAGCTATTACACATCATCCTCCCCCACGAACAATAATACGATTCTTGCTCTCCATAAAATCAGATTTCCTGAAATAATTGCTCAACGACTCTCGGTGAGCGACTTGAATAAAATATCGCATATATAATCAATCCAATTGAAGTCATGCAGACTCTAGAGAGTCAAAAACGTCCCGGCTATTCCGGGACGAAAGGCGATACTGAGCTCAGAGAGCTTATGAATGTGCAGTATGTCTCCCTTAAAGTAAATCCGCAGTCGTATGTTACGATTTAAAAAAAAAAAAAAAAAGTTTCCGACCTTTGCGACAGTACGTTTAATCTTTCGGATGAAATAGTCTCAAGTCGCTTTTAAGAATCTGTGATGCAGATTATCCCAGCAATAGTACAATACGCCCATCAATATAAACTGATTTATAATAATTCACAAAAAGTTCCTCATTCTCATGTTTGAGAATTGTTTATTTCAATGGCTCACGCCAAGGGCCGCAATTTAGAAAGAAAACCTTATCAATCCTTTATACCGCAAGGACCAAAAAGGGGGTTTAATTCGAGAGATTCGAAACCCACATTTAATAAAAATATCAATAATGGTAATAGACCACATAATCGGCCACAAAACAATACAAATAACTGTTCTTCTTGGTGCACAATCGTCGCACCTAGTACTCACGAAAGAGATGGGCACGAGGTGGATACTATAATCGCTATGATCGAAGACGTAATGATAATAACTTTAATGATTCTTCTAATTAATACTCGTCATTCTTCCTTTCTTTCTCGAAGGAATAACCATCCTCCTCCTAAATCTAAAGATCGAATAAAAGTAATTCCGAAGATCGGAAAGCTTCAACTGATAATAATGACGGTAAAACGTTTTCAGCTTATCCTATAAAGTTCATCGCATATGGGTCACTCCGCAGGTGCGGAAGCCGTCATAAAAGTGCACTCAAATCTGACTATTCGTCTGGTAAAAATTATATTACTGCTCGTGCATGTTCAGGGTCAGGCTGCAATAAAATTGTGTTTCCATCAGGCGATCATTTACACTTGATTAAAGCTTTCGACGCTCCTTATAACATAGCAGTTGCAAATCCTAATGAGGATGTCTGCCTACCTATTTATTAAGTCGATAACTTGAATATTCTCCCGAAATGTGTTACAATTTTAAATCTGGGTGAATTCAATATTTATGACAATATTCGAGAAAATCTTTCGATTCGTCCTTTTGTAGATCAAGGATACCCAGTAATTTATTTCAAGCACTCAGTGCACGTCGTCCATAAAGACTCTTTGTCTCCGACGTCTATTCGCTCTATTTTACTTGTGTTCCCTGCCTTGTGGTTTTTCAACCTACGAGTTCCAATAGAGTTGGACTCGCAAGCAGTCGCTTCTGTAGCGAGGAAAAACGGATTTTTTTCAGAGTTTACCAATGATTTTACGACTCAGTCCAAACTAAAAGAATATCTGACTTCCATTCCTCATTGTTCATTAGATGATCTTAACAAATTAGAGGAACAGGAAATCCGGTCTATTAAGTGGCCAACTTGCCCGTCTGTGGCATTATCGGTTGGGACATCCTAGCGTACCAGTTATGCGCAAGCTTGTGCAGACGCTGCCTGAACTTTAAGGCATTACCATCTCAGACTCAATCCAAGATTGTCATTTGAGATTGTCACCCTTGTAAACTGGCCAAAGCTAAAAGCTCTTACTTACCAAAGTTCGCACTCGAGCACCACAACCGCTCGCACCTATACATACCGATGTGCTAGAGCCGGTCTTACCACCGGCGTACCCTTCTAGAGACGAATGTATCTACGCCATTGTAGACAATTTTTCCAGATATGGATATGATTTTCCCCATAATAACTCAAAATGAGGTGCGTGTCGGACTCGAAAGTTTCTTTGAGGAGATGGATCAAATGGTTCCCTATTACTGTACTACAAAGTCCATTAGACTGGGCCATGGAACGCCGTACCGTACGGCGCTCTCGTATACAATGTTTTACCACAAAAAGCGGTGAATAATTAAATGCCTTGCACGGTTCTTTTCAAACGAATGCCTTCACTTAAAACTCTCCGAAGATTCGGATGTGTTGCTCATGAAACTCTGCTCAAGAAAGTAGGTAAATATACAGATAGAGCTAAACGAAAGTTTTTCACCGGTTTATCAACCAATGGTGCTTAATTGTTAGATCCTGATACAGGATCAATTCAGAACGTTTCAAATGTTACTTTCAAAGAATCTCAAGTCTCCGGCCATCATTATGGCCCTTTTTGCACAGACTCCTTTCCGCGACCCTATAAAACTTGGACGACCTATTTCAGCAGCAGATGCTGATGTCGAATTTGAACACGACGAATCGTTTCGTCCTCCTCCAATAAAAAAGAGGAAAATTAGGTCAGTAGAAACTGAACATCAATATTATACTCCGGCAACCCATAAAAGAGCTCCTCTAAAAATGCAACTCAATTTATTCGATGATCTTTATGATTATCTTAGTACTAAAGTTAGTGCACTGTACCCTCCCTCTGTTGCCCAGTTCACAATCTGGACTACTTATCCAGCTACACCCAATTTACCTCGGCTCCAATGTGTTGGAGATCATTATCAACCCATGCGCGTCTGATGATTCACAGCCTTTAGCGCAAGACTCTCGTCCATTTACCACTCTACTTGCACGCCATTATATCAACAAAAATCAGTTGATTCCCATGTTCAGGGAGCTTCATCTGAGTACCCCTCAGACACTCTTTCATCTTCTTTTGATGATACCTCACTGACGTATGAACGCTTTTATGCGCGTTTATCACGCTCCCGGGAAGCTATTCATTCTCCACAATCTGTCCAGTGGAAAGATGCAAATCATGAAGAGTTCAAGGCGATGGCGCAAAATCACACATGGGTCCCTCTTACTCGAGACTCTCTTCCTCGAAGAACTAAAACAATTGATTCTACATGGATTTTTCGTCTCAAGGAAGACCTAGAGGGTAATTCCAAGTTCCGAGCTCGCCTTGTCGCTCGTGGCTTTACAGACCCCAATCCCTATGATATTATGGAAACATATGCTCCTGTCGCTGATATCAGCGATATACTTGCCGTTCTTTCCATCACCGTGAAACATGGCTATTATATTCAGCAATTATGTCAAAGTCGTTTTTCTTCCTGGTATCTTGGATAAACCAGTATATATGTTCTTTCCGCAAGGATATGAAGTAGACAATTTAAACCCTAAAGTACATGTTCTGAAATTATTCCGCTCACCATATGGATTAAAAGTAAGTCCAAAAAGATGGTACAAAAGATTTTGTGCAACTCTCCAGCAAATGGGCTTTAGGCCTTATGTATCCAAGCCGTGCATTTTTAAGTGGAAATCCACGAAAAATGGAGTATCCTCAGTCGTCATTCTCGTTCTTTATGTTGACGATATCCTCCTTGTCGGTACTAATCAAAGAAAATGCGAGAAGTTATTCAAGAATTAACTACAAAGTTCAAAATTCCTGATCTCGGTACTCCGAACAAGTTTCTCGGAATAGAGATTGCTTATAATATGATCGAACGTCCTCTCTTCTTCTCTCAGCCGAAGTACCTATACCCTCAAATTACTTGAGAATTTCGGCCGTTCTCTCTCTGATCCATCGAAATCGACACCTCTATTATGACCATTGAAGCCTCGAAGAAATGAGAGTCAAATCCTGACGAATTTATTCCTCTACCACCTGTTCACAATACAGGGAAGCTATCGGTTCATTCATCTTCTTGATGAATTGTACGCGCCCCGATATTGCCTTTGCAGTCAATGCGGCTGCTTGGGCGCAAACCAACCCGACAGTGTCGGATTGGCAAGCCTTCGTCCATCGAATTCTTTTTTACTTCGGAGGTATCCTTACGCCAAGGTCTCCTGTATACAGGATCTTCCAGCCTACTTAAATGTTCCCCAAATGCTTCGTTAGATACGAACTGCCCGGTCAACTTCAGGATACACTCCTCCTGCTTATGATGACCTAATTTCACGGAGAACAAAGAAGCAAACTCACGTTGATCTCTCTTCAGCCGCAGCTGAGTACGTCGCCGCCTCTTTGGCGTGCCGACAAGTGGTCTCACTCAAAGCTCTCTTTGAGTTCTTAAGTTATGACGTACCTAGTCCAATTATTTATGTGGATCACACATCCACCATCCACCTAGCCAGTCTCTCAAACAGAAGTCCTTGAAGAACACAGTTCATCTCTGTTTCCACCATCTCAGCGTGGAAGTACGCAACAATACTATTGTTTTCCTATGAGTTCCTTTGGTCGATAATTTAGCCGATGTGTTTACAAAAGCATTACCCGAAGCCGGGTTCACTCACTTCTGTGATCAGTTGCTTTCTGATCTTTCAAATCACTCATTATTGTCCTTGTATTTCTGATTTCAGAAGAGGACTCAAGCTGTATTGCTTGTTCGGCAGTCAAGTCGAAATGTTATTCGTTTCCTTTTTCTTTTCTTTTTCGGCTTGCTCATATTATACACATTGATTTTTTGCAATGTTATTTGGATTTAATTGTTTGTGCTGACTATTCTATTTTATCAAGTTTTTGTCAAGTGTTGACTTACATTTTCTTATTAATTCCGTCTCCTTCTACAGGATCTTTCTTTACTCGCTTATGCTCGGTGATTATTTTTGCAGTACACCGATTTCCCTTTTTATGGGACTTTTCTTTATTGGTCGACGTTGTCGCTTTTCCTTTCCTTTCATTTGGAATTAATTGTAAACTACCCCTGGCTTTGTTCCTTGCATTTCATGCCTCTTCCTTTCAGTGTAATTGTTTCTCCTCTTTCAGTCCACTCGGAGTTTAAGCTTTTTGCTCTACAGAATGAGCCTCGGATCAGTTCCGACATTTGGCACTCCGTTTTCCCTTGAGGTCCTGGTTTCATCAGGATATGTTCTTTCCCAGGCCACTCAACCTCCTCTCCGTTCAGTAACCGTTGCTGTTTGGGTCCGGCCACGCCTGGCGGGGAGTGTTAGAGTGTGTAGTATAGACAGCCGTGTCCGTCCGCGGCTAGCAGCGCGTTCCCTTCTCTTACCGTTCAGCAGTACTCGCTGCTCTCGCGTACGCTCGTACGTCAGTCGTATTCGTGCACGCTATCGTGCATGTTCACGCGCTGCCTCTGTAGATTCCCGATCATCTCGGGTTAACCCTTTCTATTGTTCCCTAGTGGGGAATGATCACGAGATGGGCTCAAGCCCTCTAACATTATTATGTATTGAGAATATCGTAATTATAATGAGCTCGATCAATTGTCGATCTATTTGGAAATACCAACAGTGAAATAATCAGTGACAAGAGCCATAAGGAAACTCGAAAAACAGTAGCTAGAAGTTCGAATAGAAAATCGGTCAAGTATTATGAAAAATATCAGTCTTCTATAGCCTGTAGTATGAATTTGACTCTTATATCAGCATTTGTTTCAACAATCGGTAATACCGTCTTTTTCCAGAAATGGATGCTGCTCCTGAGATATTAAAAAAAAACTCTTATTGAAGGTGATGAGAAAAGGAAATTAGAAGAAATTGAGAAAATACGTTTGATTACGCACGAGTTTTTGCTTGAACAAAAGTTCGGTAAACGACAGTTCCTACATTTATCCGATAATAATTATGTACTCTTTGAAGGGATACGGAGTTGTAAACAAAGACATCGTTTACACCTGCGAAATCTAGTTCAGGTTGTATTAGTTTATCTTACGTAATAGTAAATCTTGCCAACTGTAGAAATACGAACAGAGATGTTCCAACCGTGTCGAAAAATCATGTCCATGCATTTCAAATAATTTCATTACAAGACCATAATGCGGATTCAGTATTGACGAAAAATCGAGTCAAAGTCGAACGAGAATTGACATCGTTTTTAGTCTTGCCCGAAAAAGGTTGACAGTGGGTCAAAGTATGTCGTCTCCGTTTGGCACCCTCATCTGAAATGTGACAAGAAGCGGTCGCTTAACTCACAGCCCTTTGATTTCGAATAACACAAAGGGGTAGATACCTATTTAGCATCACACTCTTCTTTCTACGTGCTTCCTCCAGGCTAATGAACACTATTGATATACATGACCACTGACACCTCCGCCCTGTGCACGAAATAATAAAATGCCTCAATACAACGACCAATCGATTGATCATCCGATGAATATATGAGTGGATGATATAAGGAGGGTTTGCTGTAATCAACTTCAAGAAAGGTACTGAACGATATAATGTATATTTTTAAACTTTAAAGTAACTACAGACTATCAAATTATTTCATAAATCAACTATATATAACAGCAGTATCGTGCTGGTCCAGCCGGACGGCGGGGAATTCCCGCACAGAAAAGGCCCGCGAAAAAATTCTTGAAAGTTTGACCATAAGAGTTTTCGAGGGCCTGACGATCTGGTGCCAGCACAATACTATATGACAGAAAGAAAAGTAATAATGGATCATTGATCCATATAATACTTCACAACATTCGAACTCAAGTTACAAATGTATATTTCTTCATCACTCCCCCTCGCATTACGGCGGTAGACGAAGAAATTATCCGGTCCAGAACCATAAGACACGTAAAAATCATACATAACAATCGAGTCATCTAATTGAGTCTGACAATTTATCATCCACCGTCTCTCTTTTATCTTGTTGGAGTAGTATTTAAAAGACACGATATTCTGTTCGCATTTAATAGTCTGCTCGTCGTACGACTTGAGTCGGTATTCCCACGCGATTCCCCATGAATTCAATACTGAATGACAAATTTGAATATGCTTGCTACGACCCAGTCTACAAACTGGATCATCCCCCGCGTACTGCACTGTATGAATGCAGAATAAATTTGTTACACAAATATATTGAAAAAAAAAAGTCTCACAAGAAATGACAAGAGTAAAGTGTAGAATGATTATTTTTCAAAAAGTTATCGCTACCTAACGTAGAATTCTGCATAAATTTGAAATGATTATTTTAACCGAGTGTATGAGAGGAAAGCTCTGGCGCTCAGCAGTTTGGGTTCAAAGGAGACCATGGATGCCGAGAAGCCCTGCGCGCTATCAATTTTTTAGCGCAAATATGACAGCGATGTGAACCAGAAGCTGAAATGTCGCTGTTTCTTCGATTATACGAGCGTTTTCACTGTGCCAAGAAGAAAAGCATGAAGAAAGCTCTAGAAGATGTAGGGATCGGACCTAGTATAAGAAAATTTGTGCACAACCTACATAGGAACCAAGCAGCAATTATTCGCTGGGAAGGAGACGAATCAGAGGAGAAGATGCCTATGCAGAATGGTGTGCGACAGTGGTGCATGCTCGTTTAGAGGCCATTTTCAGCCAGGCAATCAGAGAGAAAGACGGGTGCAGAATAAGGTATGCCGACAATACATTTTATTGCATGAGCTACAAGATATGCTTGCAAGAGTGGCGGGTGTCAATGAGGAGTACAAACGTCAAGGAAATCAAATGGGTGGTAATACATAAGAAACAGGACAAACCTAAGAAAGGACGCCAGCAATTGAAGCTGAGCGTTGCTTTCGAAATTCAGTATCTCGATACCTAACTGCAGGAAATTCGCTCAAGAATGGAAACAGTCAGAAAAGTACTCACAAACATGAGACGCTGGGTGACTTATAAGGACCTGTCTCTGGATGAAAAAGGAATGATAAATTATTATGTCTAGTCTACGCTTTCATGCGCTATGGATAGCTGGATTCTAATTTGCACGATGGAAAAGAGGATTGAAGCTCTATTGATATGCGCACAGTGAAGTATGCTGAATATTTCATATCAAGACCACATCAATAACGTGGTAGTATTGCGAATAATGTCCCAGGAACGGGAATCACTCAAAACCACACAGCAAAGAAAAATGAAACAATACGAGAACGTGAGCGCTGCTTATTTTTCGCGGGGAAATAACCGGAAAAAGAAGTGTTGGTCAAAGAAAGTCGTCGTGGGAATTGAATCTAAGCGCCCCAGGAAAAGCTATTCAAGACGATCATGGATGAAGTCATGTAGGCAGTGTTGATCACGAAGCTTTGGACGGTAGTGGTGTCAGAGAAAATGTTTGAACCCAGGTCGAGACATCATTAGAACAGGGTACAAAAAAGTGCGCCTTGAAAAGTGCAAGACTTCGCGAGAGCGTGACTTCATCAGGGGGGAAAGAGAAAGAGAGTTTGTAATCCGACAAATCTGGTTCCTGAAGTAAAGGAGGAGCTCTATACTTTAAACACCGAGAACTATGAAAAGAAAAGGACTGGGGAAAAATTCAAGTAAAAATATACTTGATATACCATTCCTCGTTACTTTTACGCGGGGCTCGGTTGTCCATAATTCATAGTGACTCACTTATTTTTTGCGTTTTTTTATACAGTTCTTCTAATTTCATCTTTCCTGTTAGCAGAATTTCAGCAGGTTTGACGGCCAGAAACATTGGTCTAACCTTCTTTGTATTCTCATCAAACATGAAGACAAAACGACCAGGTACATATTCGTCATTTTTGGACACGACGGGATTCAAGTTATATTCTTCCGAAACAAATATTCTGACATACCAATATTTTCTCCCAAGAATCGCCATACATCTGAAACTATTCTCTTCAACATCTCTTTTCATCCTTCCAACGTACAAGTTTCGTTTTTTATAAGGCAATGTGAAAGGCCTTTCAAATGTAATACCATCCTCTTTTTCAACTTCTTCCAACAATGATTTACCGGTCTTCTTGAAGTCCCAATAGGCCAACGAATACCATCGATGCATTTCGGCGTACTCTAGGTGTAAGTTCCAAAAGACATTAGTGTCGAGTATGTTTTTGCATATGCGACTTTTGATGCTGGGCTTCTCTGTGCTTTCTAGTCGATTTTCTTTCGATTCTGCAAGGTGGTAACGCGAAAAATTAATTCATACGATGTATAAAACAGGAGGTAGAAGAGTTTTGACTTTTTAATGTCTTTACCGGCACCCCACCGCATTTCACTAGTGGGAAGCTACAAACAAAGGAGGGGGGTTGTTGGTAAATGAAAAACTCGAGCGAAAAATTTGATCACCTCGTCGGGATCCGAACCCGAGCGGATCCCGACGAGTTGATCAAATTTTTCGCTTGAGTTTTTCATTTACCAACAACCCCCCTCCTTTAATATTACCCCCGCACGTAAGTATTGTCTTTCGCTACAAACAAAGCTTCAACTAGACTTAAAATAGCCTTAAATGGATTTTATTAGCTTTAAACTAGGCCTCTATGGGCCTAAACTAGATTTATCATAGTAGTATATTAGTAGGCTAATAGGCTCACTATTATTCAGCACATAGGTAGTATACTAGGCCTAAACTATATTATCTACTATTCAGTATACTAGCTCTAATCTGATCCTAACATACAGTATGTATAAACTCAAATTTAGGATCGATACATCGAGTGTATGGTTGTCCCCTTCATTAGACGAATACGTATTTTAATCGTCGAAAATATTTTTTTAAATACAAATATACACACAAGAAGTTGGTCTATTGACAGCTTTTTATTTGTACGCAGACGAAGGTGTTCCGTAAACCGACAGCTGGATCGACCAAATTCTATATTTTGTACTTGGTTTTGTACAAGCGACTCATTATTCAGAATTTGAGTTAACTCGTTCCTCAATTTTATGGTTGAACATATTATTAAAAAGGGTTGTACTCGTTTTTTGTGAACTTTCGGCAACCCATAAAGGAGGGGAGGAACCGGATTGGGTTCCAAGATGGCCTTTTTAGTCAAGGGCCTTTTGATAATAAATTGACTACTATTCACGAGATTCCTCACTTCTTTGATAAAATTTGGAAAATTGAAATTTGCATTTTCTTGGGCACCACACTGCCTGAGCACGTCATAAACTCCAGATACGTAGGAGGACTTATTCATAATTACGACGGCATTACTTTTATCAGCCTTCGTAAGGATTAACCCCTCCTCCCTGACCTTCCTCTTTAGGCCTAGAATTAAGTCATGGCAAGCATTACTCATGAGAGGGAGGGGGGTACTGCAGATCATATATTCAGAATTTGGTTGGTTGATTGAAAGTATTTGCGAATGGTTAACGAAGTTTCTATTCTAAAAATATTACTCCGTAGCAGATGGGAAGGCGAGATATATTTCTTTCAGGTGATTGTGCATGCTAAATCATGTATACGTTGGCGTGGATGTAATATCCTCTAAACCAATTGTCATTGAAAACATCTCACCTCTTTGAGCGCGTTACAGATAGTGAATAGGTATAGCTACTGAAAATATGATACATCAGCTAATTCCAAACTCTGCCGCGGAGTCGAGCGAAAGTTCAAAAAAAATATGAAAAATAATCACTACCTATTTATTTGGCTCCGCCAGAAATCTGCATAATTCTTTCCAAAAATGATAATTGAAATTTATAAGTCGTAATTGCTGACCTTATCTGATCGATCTCTAGTTCATAAATACCGTATTAAATCCGATTACATTACGCTACGTACTTGCGTTTCGTTCACGAACAAGCAGAAAAAATCGCTCGATATCTAGGATTCCAGGAACGGCTTTCAACAATTTTGTTGGGTCTGGCTGAATACTAGTTGTCGTAAAGAAGAACAAAATGAAAGCACAATTACTTAATACGGTTAACGAAGTCATTTCATGATACGTAGAGTATAAAATTTGTAAAATGTCCTCAAGGATTCAGTTTTATACTGACGATTTCTATATAAGATCATAAAATATTTTTAGAGTGTGAGGAAGCTGTTCAAATTTTTGGTTTATTTACAGTTTGTACTGTATAACATTGTATTTGTAGAAAATGTGTTTTCCTTTTCAAGTTCCAATCGTGCTCAATAACTTCCGTGTGTTCGAAGACCTATACGACACAATTATGCCACTATGGTGGCGATCCTGTGGTCCATTCTAAGTTATATTATACAATACCCACACAAAATAAACTATCGACTAATATTGATAGTTTCCTCTGAGGTGCAAACATTTTAATCAATAAAAAAGAATATTATTGAATTCCCAAAAATATTATTTTGAAGGATATACGCTGAAACAGTAGCATATAAACATTGAACACGTGATGCGTGTTTGGATCAACGAACATTATCAAACTAGGAAGAAAACGTCGAATACAATATGAACTCACAATACAACGGGAAATTCAAAACATGAAAAAACTGAAATTAAAAATTCGTAATTCTTGATACTCGTATATTGACGAGTTGGTAGAAATTATGAGCGAGTGTAAGAAAGGAGATGTTCTCGTTGACTTCATGAGATTGTTATTAGAACTGGTCTTAAAGATTTCAATGCTCTCCATTGCGCGACGTCTTCTTTCAGTACTCTATAATATACGGACAAGGGTAGCACGGTAGTGGTAATCGAAAAGGAGGACTACACCCAAAAAGTGGAGTCGTACATCGCAGTTAATGGATACCAAGAGCTGGCAAGGGACCCAACACGGAAATACCAAGTTGACCTGAAAGCAGTCTTGAAACGGAACAACGTACCCGGCAATGGAAGGACGCTTGAGATGAACCCGGTTGCACTAAAACTCAAGGGGCTTGTAAAACTCCACAAAGCAAACCGTCCGATGAGACCCTCGGTCAACAGCATTCAATCACCATGCTACAAGATAGCAAAGATCGTAGTCACATTCCTGAAAGAAAACTACCAGTTTGCACCCAGACGAAGTATCAGAAACAACGGAGAACTGATTGAGCAACTCGATAAGTTGGAAATCAGGTGTAACGACAAGCTGATATCCTTTGATGTGACTAATATGTTTGGTACCATACCGAAGGAGGGACTTCTCACTCTGCTCAAAAACAACAGATACCATGGGAACCCCGATGGGTCGAAGTACGCCAACATAGTGGAGGAGATCTTGAGCCAGAATTACTGCCGCTTCAATAACAGGTTCTACAGTCAGGAAAGGGGACTTGCGATGGGATCACCGCTGTCACCAATACTGGCGGAGATATTCATGAATGATATGGGAAGGAAGATATTGAAGGGAAGCAAGTTCAGAAACTCGATCAAGCACGGGGCCAGATATGTACATGATATCCTAATTGTGTGGTCAGGCACTGATAGACAGGTGGATCTATTCCTTTCAGAAATGAACGCGATGAATGAGAGCGTCAAATTCACAGTGGAAAAAGGCAATGAGACCATCAACTATTTGGACCTTACACTCACAATGGAGAACAATAGGATAGAATACAAAATCTACAGGAAGCCGAAGCATACTGACACCATCATCCTAAATGACTCCTACCACCACCCCAGGCACAAGTTAGCGGCAATCCAGAACTACTGCTATCGGGCAATTTCTATCCTCAAGAACAACGAAGAGAAGAGGAAAGAGATCGAGATAGTAAAGCAGATCGCAGAAGCCAATGGCTACCGCAGATGTGTGGTGGAGGGAGTCTTTGGAAAAATGGAAACAAAGAAAGGAACCCATGATAGCATGGTGAGAAAGGATACCATATATAGGAAAGTACACAAACAAGGTGATAAAGGCGTTCAATGGCTACGATGTGAATGTGGGTATCCAGAATAACCAACCCATGGTGAAGAGAATCTGCAATGACCAGACGGAACAAAAGGACAAGGAAAGCTTGAGCGGAGTGTACAAGCTCAGTGGAGTGTACAAGCTCAGTTGTGAACAGTGCGAGGGGATCTATATCGGTGAGACTGGGAGAAAGTTTGAGACCAGGAGAAAGGAGCACAAAACGTCGAGGGAGAAAGAAGATGGCAAGTCACTGTTTGGGAAATACTGTAACGAGGAAAACCACGATGGAGAGGGAATATTTGAAATCATACACGTAGAGAATCGCACAATGAGAAGAAAACTCTGGGAACAAATGGAGATTGCAAAAGCCAAGAGGAAGAAAGCCTGCCTCTTGAACAATGTAATCACATTTGACAGCGAAAAATTATTCGGCCTGGTGATTGGACGAGAGAAGAAGAACGGAACCAACCAATGAGACGGCAGGAATCCAGGTAGCCAATAGAAACGCAGCATTTAGGACAATAGATTGAACCAATCACAAAGCAGTATGTTTTAGGCAATAAGAACACAATGTCCTATTATTGTAAGAATAAGTTTCTAAGAAGTGAACCAATCACAACACAGCATTGTTATAGCCAATAAGATCACAGTGTTATACTATAAAAACTCATGGTTAAGGCCTTGTTCTCCAGTTGCGACACAACTGATGATGGGATAACACCCGAAAGTACTCTTGTATAAGCAACTAATGAAGTAGATTTGTACCATTGAAAAACCCCTTTTTCAATATTAGTGCTCTACTTACACCTCACTCACTCATTATGAGTTCCGATAACACAGAAAGCAAACGAGTAAAAATTGTAGAACCAAAAGTTAAGATTGAGCACCGAACTCCGAGACCAGTATCCCCCAAATCCAATTTGAAGAGAAAACATTTCTTCAGCTACCAGCAGTTGTGAGATATAGAGAATGGGAGCACGAAGGCTAGGATTTTGAAGCACAGAAGGCACAAAATTTAGGACTAAAATATTTCTGATTAGGGTAGCAATTATCTTCCCTTTCAGTGGTGGCTCAACTGATAAATCTGCGCCCTTCAGAAGAAACCGTTTCTCCAGCTCGTTCTTTTCAAACATTCCCTTCAATTATGCTTAATAATAATTGAATCACAGTTTTTGAAGCTAAGGTCTGACTGATAGTGCCCTGGCCGAAATTCAACTCATCTACAATCTCAGAGATTAACCGCTTCCAAAAGTTTGTATTTTCCTCCTACGCTGAAATGCTCGTCTGGATTCGCCCCTGGTGTTCTTAAAATGTAAGCTAGAAGACTTTGGATCGACCTTAAAAATTGATTTGGGAATTCTCAATTCAAACATTTGCTGCCATATAAAAACAGATACCTTGTGTTCTGTCGAAATGTGACGTAATAGAAGTCGTAGAGAGTCTGAAGTATCTCCTTTAAGATACATTCGTGGATTTTACGCAATAGTAAAGCTCGCCAGCTCCAGAAATATGAACAAAGAAGGTACATCATTCAAATAAGTGTTGTTTTTTCATTTTCTCGGTAGTGTTTGTGGAGTCATAATTTCGGGAGTACGAAAGTTCAAGAACTGATCCATGAGTGGGGATGGCATTACTGATGGAGGCAACTTCGATAGGAAGATCAGCCATTAGTTTAGCGATGGTCTGTACGCCATCGGAAGGTGAGAGGCTATACTACAATAAGCCTTTCCAAAGTAGATCCTTCTCAGGAGAACAAAGACTGAGCGGGGGGGGGGGGCTGGAAGATGACCTTGGGAGCAGTGTCAGAGCATAGGAATTTCAGATTAGTTTTCTCTTTCAATACGTACACTCATTTTATGGTCTATCCGAATACTTAACGTAATAGTATATGTGATTTGCATCGTTGGTCAACATCGCATAGGAGCGAGTCAAACTGAAAGAGCCTCAAACTTCACTCAGTTTACCATAGGTGAACATGTGACTGAAATAAATATGTAATCCGATCGATATGAATCCTTAATAATACTACATAACCATTAGTACCTCTGGCATTCACGTACGTGGAACAAAAAACTGACTTGGTTCAACAATGACTGCATCCGCACATGATATTAGAAAGGGTTGTTATTGAACTGAGGTTCAAACTTCGAAGTATTACTTCATACATCAACTGTACGAGTACAACAGAAAAATAAAGTAATAGTGGATCATTGACCCATATAATACCTCACAATATTTGAAGATAAGTTATAAATATATATTTTTCCATCTTTATCTTTTATATTCCTGCGATACACGAAAAAATTTTCCGAACCAGAACCATAAGACACATAAAATTTATACGCGTCATACGTTAACTTGTCCACCAACATCGTCTGACAATTAATCATCCATTCTGGCTTTTTAATCTTGTTTGGGTGGTGTTTGAAAAACACGATATTCTGTTCACACCCAATTTTCTGCTCGTCGCACGACACGAGTCGATAGTCAAACGCGATTTCCCTTGAATTCAATACCGAATGACAGATTTGAATAAGCTTGGTTTGATGCTGCAGTCCACAAACTGGATCATCACTTGTAGACTGTGCTATAAATGTAGAATAAATTTGTTACACAAATACGTCAGAAACATACGTAGAAAGTTCGTAGAGAATTAGGCTCATAAGAAAGTTTGATCCTCGGCAAGAGTGAAGCCAAGAACCACTATTTTCCAAAAAGTTACCCATCATCACTCCTACGTATCTATAGTCTATTTTGTGTCTGCAAATATCCAATTCTTTTCCATGATCTCTATATTTTGTTGGATTCTTGTGGGAAACTTTGTTGCGGGAACATCCTCAGAAAATCGTGTCAATATCATCAGAGTATGGCGTCACGAAAAAGTGGCGATATATCGCGAGACCGTGACGTTATCAGGGCACGAGCAGCGTATTCTGAAAGATCTACGGGAGTAGAAGGGGAGCTCTTTAAGAAAATGGGATTCGATTATCGTAAGTGAATTCCCGAAAACATATAGACACTTTTGGACTCTGAGTACTATAAGACGAAAAAACTAAGAAAACTTCAAGTCTTAAATAGGAACCAAGTAATGGACTCCTCGATGCTAAATCTTTTATTTCTCACTTGTAGTTCGCACTTCTTGATAGAGTGCTTCTAGTTCATTCTTCCGTGTTGGCAGAACATCTGCGGGTTTAATAGCCACAAACTTAGGTCTAATCCTCTTTGAATTCTCATCATACATGAAGACAAAACGAGCAGGTACGTATTCGTCATTGTCAGGTGCGTTGAGATTGACGTTATACTCTTCAGAGATAAATAGTTTCGTATACCATTTTTTTTTCGCCCGAATAGCCATGCATCTAAGACTATTCTCTTCAACATATTTGTCGATCTTCTCAACGTAAAAGTGTTGCTTTTTATAAGGTAATGTGTCCGCTTTTTCACCATCCTCTTTCTCAATTTCCTTCAACAGTGATTCGGCTTCCACTTTGGACTCCGTATACTTCGACTCATACGATCCATCCATTCTGGCATACTCTAAGTGCAGCTTCTGAAAATCGCTACTCTCAAGTATTTTCTTGCATATTTCACTCTTAACGTCAGGGTTCTTGATATTTTCTGACCCATTTTCTTTCGATTCTGTGACTTGGTAATATGAAAAGATTAATTTGTATACAGAATACATTAAATCTAATTGATTTACACCCCTCACTTGTGTTCGCCTCACGAACAACCAGAAAGTACCCTTCGATGTCTTGAATTTTAGGAACGACTTTCAAAAATTTTGTCGGTTCTTGTTGGATAGTAACAGAAAATAAAAAGAACAAAATGAAGGCAGAAAAACTATATACACTAAACAAATTCATTTTACAACACGTTGAGATATTTGAGGAATGGAATTTATAAGATTTCCTTAGCGATAATTCGGAGATAATGTCAATTTTTGAATTATGGAAAACTTGAAACACCTACAAAAAAGCTGAGTAAATCATTAATTCTTTGTTCCATCGTTGCAAAAACCAAGAAACAATATGAATAGAGAAAAAGTCGCTGTCATGTAAATAATTACTCGCAAAGAAGTGTGTCTTTCTTTATTTTATATTACCGGTATTTATATAGCTTTGTGAATTTTCGATTTATTGACAGTATACCCAATACCCGTCTTTCCAATACTTGATGCAGCGATGGATTAATCAATAAGCGGAGTAGGTAGGGAATAAATTTTGAGAGGCAACAGTTTTTTTTTCCAATTCTTTTTATTCATAAAAAAAGATGAAATGGAAAATACTTGACATAAAAGAAATTTATGCTAAATACGTAGGTACTGGAAAAGATTTCATACGTTTTCAAATTTCAAATCCTATTCGGTATTTAGGGATACTCGAATTTCCTTGAGACGAGAGAGGATGGTCAGAAAGGAAGCGCAATTCAAAATAATTACAACACGATGTATAATCGACAACCTTCAAAGGCCACGGTCTCCCGTCCCACACCCAAACATAAAAGCAAATAATAATGGAAGGTGCACAACTTATAAACGTTTCACAAAATTTAACACAATATTTTTAGCTGATTTTGTAATTTAAAACTCATCCAGAAGGAGGGAGCAGAACAAGAACATTGGGTGTTAAATCCAAAGTTCAGGTGATCACGCACCATATAGGAAGGGAGATAAACTGGAGTCGTTTTGGGCTGTGATCCCTGCGGGGAAAACGTTCATACATCTGAAAGATAGATCGTTTCATGGACTCAAAATCGATGTCGAACTTCAAACTTGAATACTGTGGATCGATTAAATTTTACTACCACAACGACAAGTTAACAGAACAAGATAAGCGTTCGATATTGAATCGAATACCGATCATTTTTATTCCCTTTGACGCATCTCATTGCCCACAAAATTCACTTTGATTGAGAGCTCAGGCCGTCGATTTGACTTCAAATCAACGTCGACCTCGTGTCGATATTGCTCGTTGGGAAGGAACAGGGACAGAATCAAAGGTTCAGGATTGTCCTAGCCTTATCATATCATCATAATTATATACCTTGTAAATGAGGATACTTATATCGCGTCACATTAATGGAAGTATCAGCGGATAATGATAGAGAATTAGTTGAAGGTACTCGGCGGTTTATTCCATATTTTCAAACTCGAAGTCACTACATGTAGTCAAATTATTTTTATAGATTAACTGGAGACTTAAGGACTGGAAAGTTAGGTCAGTAGATGGTAAAACAATTGCCATAGAAAGAGTTTAGATGATTAGCCAATGGAAGGAGGGACTCATTCAGGAAAGTGATCTCTTGGGAGAGGGGGTATATTAGATCAGAACCGGAAGTCAGGCCAGGAGCAAATACGGTGTTCTCTAGAGAATTCAGATATACTGGAAAGTGACACGAAGGAGTCGCATAAGTTCTGAAGTATCTAATTAAGGACGTATTATTATTGATTAACACATAGTCGATTTGTAGTGGTCGAATGTATGCACGTCGAATTTCTATCGATCGCAAATAGATGTTGAGTCCGCCTCTCACTATGCTCGAATCAACCATTGATTGTCGTTGCCCTAACGTCGCTTCGCGTCGGTATCTATAGAATTTTAAAAACGTAAGCTAGTCGTCAATTTGATATCGAAATTCTCCATTGAAACTTGTTTCTTTAGCTCATTTCTCACACAAATCTATGCTCAATCCCCCTCCTTTCAATACTTGATTTAGGGTAAATCTGACGTCCGATCGGCGTCGACCTAAAGTTGACACGGTTCAGAGGGAAGGAGGAGGATCAGAAAGTTGAGTCCGCATCAAATGATGCGCTATAAAGAGAAAGTTCAGATGATTAGCAAGTGAGGGAAGGCAAACTGGGGTCGTGAAGTAATACCTATGATCCGTTTGAAGACGTGTCTGATGGGTAGACATTTTAATTCTAGTGCTGAGAGAGGGAGGAATAAAAAATCAGATCAGTATTAATTAAATCAGGTGCACAAATACAAAAAGTTCAGATAATCTGTGCTCCGTTGAAATGTGACATATGGGAGCCGCACATATTTTGAAGCACCTAGTTCACACAATAGTAAATCTTGCCAGCTGTAGAAACATTCACAAAGAAGGTACATCATTTAAATGAATTTTATTCTGCTCGATTATGACAGCCCTGTCACGTCAGATGACTTCAAGAGGTACATACTTGTGTAGCATGATATTCTCCATCCTATATACAAAGATAGATTCCATGATAATAAATACTACGTACTTCATTATTAATATAATTATGACCACCAAAGCTGTCACCACATACTTAGAATAACAAAATGAATTCTGACAACGATCAATTGTTTTATCTGTGGGTTATGTTAGAAAGGTCCGTGGTTAACAATATACTGAGCGAATCAAACATTGATATTTTTGTAGGTCGTCAAATTATTTAATAAATAATGAAAAAAAGAAAGTCAAGTAATAGTAAATCATTGACCCATATAATATTTCGCGATATTTGAAGATAAGTTATAGATATAATTTTTTCCCTCTTCATCTTTCACTTTTCTTTTATAGACAAAGAAATTGTCCGGCCCAGTACCATAAGACACATAAAATACATACGCATCATAAAGAGCCCTGTCTTCGAAAATTGTCTGACAATTTATCATCCACTGACTCTTTTTTATCTTATTTGAGTAGCGTCTAAAAAACACGATATGCTGTTCGCACCGAACATACCGCTCGTAGGAGGACACGAGTCGATAGATGGACGTGATATCCGATGAATTCAATACTGAATTACAAATTTGGAGAAGCCTGCTCCGATGCAGTCCACAAACGGGATCATCACTTTCGGACTCCGCTGTGAATGAAGAATAAAGTGGTTACACACCTAAAAAGTTTGTAGACTTGGAATGTTCTACAGAAATTTTGCTCATTAGCAAGAATGAAGTCTCAAATCGAAAATACCCCACTCTGCCGCCCCTAGATAAATGACTTCGACGGTCACTATAGTCTATTACGTGTCTGCAAACATTCAATTCATCTTCCAGGTTACTTCTTGGCGCAAAACTTCATCGGCCATTCTCAGAAAATGCCCACTTACCGATCATGACATCATCTGAGCATGGTATCATGAAAATTTGACATCAAAATTATTGGATGTCGTCAGGGCGAGGCGTTATCAGGACTTGGGTGTGGTCTCTAGAGCCAAAAGAGGACTCGATTGTTATAAGTATACTCCCGAAGGCATTTACAAACGTTTGGACTCTTGAATACATTAAGAGGGGGAAACCATTAAGAAAATTTCAATGCTCGAATAGCAACTTAAGATGTTGCTTCTACACGTAATCCGTAGTTTTTTATTTCTCACTTGTTTGAGTTCGCGCTTCTTGATAGAGTGCTTCTAGTTTACTCGTCCGTGTTTGCAGAGCGTCAGCAGGTTTAACAGCCACAAACTTTGGTCTAATCTTCTTCGTATCCTCATCATACATGAAGACAAAACGAGCAGGTACATATTCGTTATTGTCGGACGCTTTGAGATTCACGTTATATTCCTCAGAGATAAATAGTTTGGTATACCATTTTTTTTCCGCCCCAATCGCCATACATCTAAAACTGTTCTCTTCCACATCGTTGCCAATCTTTTCAACGTAAACGTTTCGCTTTTTATAAGGTAATGTGTAGGCTTTTTCACCATCCTCTATCTCAATTTCCTCCAACAATGATTTGGCGGTCTCCTTGAAGTCTCCATAGTTGGACGCATACCACCCATTCATTTTGGCATATTCTAGGTGTAGCTTCCGAAAATCGTTACTTTCAAGTATGCTCTTGCATATTCTACTTTTGACGCGGGGCTCCTTTATGTTTTCTAATTTATTTTCTTTCGATTCTGCAAGGTGGTAATGCGAGAAGATTAATTTGTGTACACAATCCTAAATAAGTACATTAAATCCAATCGCTTTAAAACCCTTACTTGCGTTTTTTTGACGAACAAGCAGGAAGTATCCCTCGATATCTTCAAGTTCCGGAACAACTTTCAACGATTTTGATGGTTGTCGTTGTCCAGTAGTAACCGTAAAGAAGATCAAAATGAAGACAGAAAAACTCAACATAGTCAACGAATTCTTTGTACAACGCGTTCAGATGCTCGAGGAATTGAATTTGTAAGATGTCTTCAGTTTCGGTGACATTGTCGATAAACTTGAAACATCTACGTAAAAGCTGAGTAAATCATCAATTCTTTGCTCCCTTTTTGCAAAGAACAAGCAACAATATGAATAAAGAAACAGATCGTATATTGAGCTTTGTAAATTTTCAATTTATGGTTAGTTTGACAGGGATGGATATTTCGTTTCCCAAGTTTTAATCGTGCTAAAAAAGTTTGAGTATTCGAAGAAATTTTAATATGAAACAATTATTGATTCTGAATACAGTGTTGAACAAAAATTCGATTTTAAAATCAATTCAAAAATTTGACTTCATTTCCACACTCTTGGTCGAAATTGCGTCCATATATTGTCAACGATGACTGCTAGTATAGGTCGACTGGGAAATGTATTCGGTGCCCAGGAACAGTTATCTTCTCTTTTTCTAGGGAGTCGATCAAGAATCAGTTTTAATGCGCTATGGTCTCTCAGTCTCCTCTCCTATAAGAATAAACGGAAGCAGCACAAATTGTAGAACTTCTGGCAATTCAAGAACACAATAATATTTTGAGCAAATTTTGAATTCAAAAACTCACAGTTCACCTCTGTTGCTGCTCGCGGATTCTTCTTCTTTGACTACGTTAATTGAAACGAACACGAAATTTTTTCACGGGGGGGGGGGGAGGGGGGGAATGTACACAATTAAATTTTGCATTTATTTGAATAAATTATTCGAAAAGTCAGTTTTCTGTTATCTTGAGAATGAAGCACTCGTTAAACTTTGAAGTTCTCCAGTGGATCAATCTCCAACGTGGATCTATTCTTGAGTAGAACGAAAGAAGTTTCTGTGATCGTTTGTGGGCTCCTTGGAGTAGGCATGTTCGGGCGATGGGGTAGCCGGGTCCAGGGACGCGACCGAAACTATGCGCGATCGACAAGGGTAGGTTTCAAACTACCCTGTTTATTAGTAAATCAGTTCGGTGGAATTGTAGTCGTTTGTCGAAGTTAATAAACGTCGATATGTTACAGTTAAAACCCGAAATCAGTAAATTCTAAAATTCACTAGTCAAAACTAGTTGCCACAAGTGACTTTAGTCAGAACTAGTTTCGACTAGTTAACTCTAGAATTTACTGTGACCCTCAGCTAGTTTTAACTGAAATAATTTCAGGTAAAACTAGTTTTTACTAGTGAAAACTAGAATTGACTAGTATAAAAAGTGAAATAGAGAAGAAATATTATGATTGTCAGGGAAAACTAGTTTTAACTAGTGGAAATAAAAAGGGTGAATCCAATCAGTAAAATGAATTTCTTCCCTCGTACAAATGTAATTGCATTTTTATCGAGGGTGTTGGAGGCATATTTTTTTTATAGAGGGCTTCGGAACGAATACAGAAAATGACTCTCCGACTCCGGTTGCCTCCAGTGGACACGTTCGGAGGCGTCTCCTAACCTCCGAAGTATGTCTCTGGAGGTACCTCCAAGTGCCTCTAGCGCAATTACTGAAACTAGAGAAAATGCCTCGAAGACGTCTTTGGAGACGCCTCCGGAGGCACTTTTAACGTTGACAGTGTGACCAGATATAGCATATTGGCCTATCAGCGTTGCCAGATGACAGATGATACTCAGAAGGTGTATTTCAATGTGGCTGAATGAGGTTTCGAGGAATAGAATACATGCCACCTAAAGGATCTTTGGGCATCTAGGTGATAGCAAGGTACCTCCGGAGGCGAAATACTGTAGCCTCCAACATCTTTGTTTAAATCCTCACTATCTTCGCCTCATTGGAGGCGGGGGCAAGGTACCTCCAGAGGCAAAGTGCCTCCAGCCTCCAATACCCTTGAATTTTTATTTTTCACAAAGGTTGTTTGTACTTGAATGGTGTGCGTCAATTAGTCACTGTTGGATTTGCTCTTGTAACGTTTATAGGCCGACGAATTCGTATGATATGCGGTTTAATGTGTGAAATAAGGAAGAAAAATTTAGAACTTTTTCGTATATTTTATCCCAGTGTGAGCTACTTATCCTCAAAGTTGAACAGAACTACCAAATATCTATCAATTTGACCGAAGTATGTCTGGAAACACCATCACCTTTTGAACTCGAACAATTTCAATTCATTTCAGTCATAACTAGAATTTACTGATGAATTCAAACAATTTTTTTATTCTAGAATTAACTATAGTCAAAACTAGTTCTGACCAAAGTCATTTGTGGCAACTAGTTTTGACTAGTGAATTTTAGAATTTACTGATTTCGGGTTTCAACTGTAACAGATATATTTCTGTTGCGTCAAAGTTTTGTTTGATTGTTGGTATCGGTAGGTATTGTGGGTGTGTTTGGATTATTGTGGATATAAATATCGCGCTATTGTTATTGTATTAGTGAGTGGTTCACTGAGTATATTTGTAATTTGCATTCGTCTGCTATCAATTAGGATTACTTCAATACATGAATATCTTAATGTTATGTGGAGGCGGATGGCAAATAGGATTTGTGGTTAACACTAAGTGCGGCTCAAGGTGGCGTACTGCTGTATTGTTTGCTGCTGGTGTCCTAGGTTACGGCGATGGGAAGGCTTATCGTCGGTTCAGGACGGTCCTGGAGTGGCCGTTAAGGATAGGACCTGGGTAGTTAGCCAAGCTTCGAGGCAGCCGATGGACCGAGCTGACCTAAGGGTAGAATAGGTAATGCGAGTCTCGTCAGTGGTGTTCCCCTGATGAGCACTGAAGCTGCATCCTCCAGTGGAAGTCCGAGCAGGGGCTGGCACCCTTGAGATCAAAAGGCCATGAGATGGACTTCACGGCAGGGACGGCGCGTCATCACAGAGTCTCTTGTAATGGGGCTTGTGCGGTGATTGGCATCGGCTAGTCAGGTTAAGTGGTACAGGCTGAGTTAGGTGCCAGGGGCCCTGTCGCACAAATCCGAGGCTGGAGTTGGCCAGATAGGATGATAACGGACTCGGTTCTGCCCCACTAAAGTGGACACCGTGGGGCAATCGTTGAAATTTCTGAATCTGTAGCCATCAGGCTGCTATTGGGCGGCTGATGGGGACTCGACATTACATAGTTAGTAAAGGGAAAATGGTCAGAAAGTTCTACCAGTGTGACAACTGAAGCAAGGCCCTGTGTTGGTGCCAAGATGAGAGGATAGGTATAAAGGTCTGGTCAATTCCCCGCAATATTTGAAGGAACAGACTACGACGAGTGACGTGCGTGACCGCGAGTTCGGTAGGTCGCACAGGCGTAAGTTGCAGGTATGCTCAAACGAGTTTTAAAAACCTTTTACAAGAAATTCAATGGAAAGGCGGAGTTGCGGCTCAGCAGCGAGATTTATCAAGATCAGACTGGCGTAAGTGGCTCTTTCGTGTATGTTTGGTTGTATTCTCGATGGGGCAGGTGCTCCGGAATTTTATTAGGGTTACATATATATATATATATATATAACTCAGGACTGAAACTTTTTCAATTTTCTTGTCTTAATAAGCAACTCTAAAGTCAACATTTTTTCAAATCCCTAAAATTTATTCATTTATTTATATTATTAGAGTGCCCTCCAACAGCCGATTGGCCAATGACAGAAGGCACTATGAACAAAAAAGATGAAAAAAAAAATTAAAATTGGAACAAAAATAAAAATAAAAATGAAAATAATGGAAAAATACGAATAATAAACAAACAAAATTCAAAATAGAAAAAAAAAAAAATAATAATAATAATAATAATAATAATAATAATAATAATAATAATAATAATAATAATAATAATAATAGTAATAATAATAATAATGATAAGGATAATATGTCTACCACTAGCCACCCCAACCCTGGTCCCATATCCCATACCCCAACCCCTTCCACAAAGCAATCATTTCGAAGAATAAACAAAAAAATAAAAATAAATAAAATAAATAAATAAACAGATAATAGATAGATAGGTCAGAACCCGAATCTCTCCAGCAGGTGATCCCTCAAAAGCTTGATGGAGTAGTAACACTCTGTCTTTATAATAGAGCCATAATTATGCTCAACCAATGCGGCGATGGTCGCCTGGCGATGATGATGTGCACAACTTCCTCAGCCAAATTTCGACGAATATTTTCAATTCTCATATGCAGAGACCAGATTTCTCGGCAAAATGCCGAAAAAATAAAAAATAAATGCCGAAATCGTCGTTTTTGCCGAATTTTAGAAGGAAAATGTATAATTTTTAGCATTAAATGACTCAAAAAATGCAAAAAAAATTGTACTTTTTTCGTTATTGCCGAATAATGCCGGAAACTGAATTTTTAGTGCCGAAAATCTCCATCAAAAATACCGAAAAATCCGGTCTCTGCTTATATGAATCCCTTCCAGATTGTTCATTCAAAATCGAATTGATCTCAAAAAAGCATATCAAGAAAAGACCCAATTTTGACGCGAGTAAGGACTCAATTAAACAAAGTTGGCGCCCGATTTTCAGTCGAATTCCGATCATTTAAGGTCAATTTACAGTTGAAATTGCGCGAAACCGATTTTACGAAAGACCCACGTCGATTCGGGATTCATTGAGTTGACATGATGTTATATCAACAACGGACCATCGGGTGATGTCGAATCGACGTTGACTTAGAATCAACATGGATCATTCAATATTAGAGAGAGGGGGGTTGCTCCGGCACCGCATGGCGATATAATAAGGGGTCAGCTTCGCGGTCACAGCTGCGCTCTAATCCACAGATGATACGCTAGGGCAAGAGACGAGTGTCACCATAATTTGACTAAGAAATTCTGCGCAGCCATCAGTCCTACACCCGAACTTTTTTCTTCACCAACTCCCATATTTTACATAATACATGATTATGTAAAACTCAGAGGTTTGTTACGTGGCTCACTAATAACACAGCGGTGACACACAATCACTCCTCTATAAGCCAACAAAAACGCTACATTGATAAGCAACGGCGCTATGATGCTCGGCAGCTTGTATTCCTTGTAGCTCGTAATTCTATCAGCGAGTTTAGCGCAACGCTACCTACACTAAATGATCAAGAGAACGCGAGCGTTCTGCAATATTTTCGCGAACTTCTATACTTTGAGTCTCAATCTGTCCTCCATTGCAGGGCAATAATTCGTTTACGGTCATTCTTACCTCGGCTTGATATTCGCACACTTTCTTCAATTCTCTTCCTTGCCTATTCAATACCTACATAAGTGGCTCAAGACTAATACGAGCTTCGTGCGTTCTTATTGTGTTTAGAACACTAACGACCTCGTGTAAATCGACTCTCATATTCTTCAGTGCAGGAAGCCTCTACAATCGCGTTTTTCTTTATCGACCGATTTTCACCAATGCCAACCAAATCTGGACGATTAACTTTCGAGATATTCCAAATTTGTTCAATGAAAGTAACACATGATATAAACATAATATAATTTATGTCCACTCATTCCCTTGAGCTCTCGCATCGCCTTTCAATGACTGAAATATTCATGACTGTCTCGTGGTGCAAACATAGGACTGAGATCAATTTGTAGACGATCTTGTTTCTCTATATAATGTCAAAGATTCAGAACTAAATATACGCGAGGAAAGCAATTATAACATTGAAAGCAGCAAGAAGTACGGCTCTCGAAGTGTAATCAGTAGCGATTTACGAAGGCGTATCTAAATTTACTTCACTACCTATCTATTATCGATAATCCAGCTTTATTTTCTCTCCTCGTGATAGAATCTGAAACTGGCAATTCAATGTTATTATAGGTACCAAGGTGGCTGACTCAAATGGAGATAGATCAGGAACGCGCGTTCCTCTAAATTCATTTATTCCCTTTCTCTTTCGTTCTACAACGGACAGAACATAAAACTTTCGTTCGGTAAAATATGGACCACATTTCTTTTATAGCCCATCAATTATCCGATAGTTTAACAAGTGGTTTTCGGAAATTTTTAGGATACGCGCGACTACCGTCGGACGAGTGAGAGTAATTACCCATTGAAACACATGATAAATCATCGACGAAAATGTAGAGAACATGAAGTACAACGATCGTTTTCAGGTTTATTTTGGTACTATGTATTGTGTAGAGATTCGCTAGAGGGTAAAAAATTGCCATAATTTTTAATACGACGCTCCGCATCTTGAACATCAAACTCGATGAAAAAATTCAATAAACTATATTCTCTGGACCGAATTTCATTCCTCGTTCGCACAGTCTAGTTATTACAGAGTACGTATATATACACACACCATTCCACATCAATAGAATATTTTCGCGTTTCTGCCCAAAACTGATTTCCATTTCACAAAAGCCCGTTTTTCTCGCTATTATCGGACGTCTTTTACCATAATCTACGAACAACAGCGCTCGCAATTTTTATATCTTCTTTCTCCTTTCTTTTTTTCTTTTCCTTCCTCTTTTTTTTCCCTCCTTCTCGCAGCTCTCTGAATACCATACTTCTGAATGAGACAAGTGAGAACGAACAGTTTTTCTCGAAATGACTGTAATAGATATCTTAAAATGTGCGGCGATCTGTTTACTTTTTTCCATTCTCTCTCTCTTTCTCGTTTTCATGTCGTGAAAATCGTCGCTTTCGCGAATTTCGATTGTATTATACATCGGTATACGCGTAAATATACAATGCCTTAGACCGTATTATCGATAACACTTGCTAAGGAAGTATCATATAATACGCACTATACAGCACGCCTCTTCCAACGCGCCATTCTTCCTTTCTCAAACCGCCAGAACAGCCGAGTATCTTGTCCAAAACAATGGGGTGACTGAATTTCAAAAAATACGACTGTCGTAAACTTAACAGAACGAAAACTGCCGAAGACTGCAAATCTGGACGGAACGTCGATTTAGCCGAGTGTACGGGTATTTGTACGAAAAGTGACGGCTTTATGTGTTTTTTTTTTCACTCTATAGCTTCGAGAACGGTTTGCGTAAAGGAGAAATAGAAATGCCTCCTTTACATTCGACATAAATTATAAAATTTGAACTTCCGCCTTGGTTAGAAATGGTTGCGATGCCAACTGAATTGTTGAAGATAGAGAATGAAAGAAGATTGAGGTGTGGCGATGAAGAAAGATAAACCATCATTGAGCGACAGATAAGATATTAAAGCTCGTTTCTACAGTGCACAGTCTGTTTGAAAAATGATATTATGAAGAAAACAGAAATTAGATAAAAATAATTTTTTTTTTTCTCACGAAACACTTTTATTGTATTAATGTTCAAGGTGAAAACACTGCGATCTCCTTTTGGTCTGAAACACTAGCCCTTTTACACAAAGGTTCATGCATAAAATACAGCACTATTCAATACAGCTGCACAATACACCGTCTATTTTCTGCTTCAAGTATTCGTCCGTAGTGAAAACAATAAAAGCTATTGAAAAGTATAACATTCGATCAACTTGAATTATTGAAAAAGATAGTAGATAACGAAATTTTCTCCCTGAACCGAACAACAGCTTGCTTAGAGCAAGACTTCAATTACGTCATTACTCTATAATTGGGTTTGCAGGCAGATACTCCTAAAACAGTGCGCTGACAAGTTTCATCTCTTTAGGCTGGGGTCTACAATTTACCTCACTTTCTAAGCCCTGCTCAAGTCAAGGCATCCGTACGATCACGACCTAGAAGTAGATACAGCCAACTAGCCCAGAACAGATGAACACTAGGCTGAGGAAACTCTGTAAGCACACAAGGTGGTCTAGAAGACTTCACACCGACGCCGTTACATAGAGATTGGCGATCCACAAAACCATCGGAACCCTCGATATCGCTGCCCCGAAAATTTCCGGCGACTATCTTCCTAGCCATCGTAGGGTTACCCATCCAAGAATTCTACTTCCTATCACGTAATTTTTTCTGCGCATTTTTCCCTCAGCACGAATTTCAGTAGCGCATATCTGTCACCCTTCGTGACGTGGCCCAGGTAGCCCATATGACTTTCTTTCTACCGATTCGCTGCAGGAGCTCCACATTGGTGACTTTCTCAGTGCACGATATTTTGAAAGGTCTTCTGTATTTATGCACATTTCGAATACGTCCTTTCTCTGTTTAGGGTCCAAGCTTCACCTCCATAATATAGGAGAGTGTATAGTACACAGCACTGGACAATGCGCGGCCTTAGTTCCAGGCTTATTTCCGTAGTTCCAAAGAATTTTTTCATTGCTATGAAAGCTGTTTTAGCCTGTTCGATTCTTGACAGTACTTTTTTCGCTGCGTTACAGTTCTCGTCCGCCAGAGTTTCTAGATACTTGAAAACAGGAACTTGTTCCACAGCCTTGACTCCTTAGGCTAGGGAATATGTCTATCCGATGACGTCATTGGCCGGGCAAATATTAGTATAAGCCACGCTAAGCAATTTAGGGGGAATTATGACGGCGGCTCAGCTGTTGAAGGCACACCTGTCACCCTGCGTGAAATGCGCAATATCTGGAGAGATCATCGCAAAACCAGCGGGAAGAGGAATGGAAAAATGATCAAAACGGCGCATGGACCCACCTCCTCTTCCCAACCGTGAAAAGCAGACTGGAAGTTTACCTCAAACCGGACTTCCGGCTCACGCATCAGCGGACACAGGGTGTTCGCCTCATATCTCCTAAAAAGAAAACGCCGCACAAGCGACGCCTGCGAATGTGGCTTTGGGACTAAAACACCACAGCATTTAATTGAAGAATGTCTCGATTTGTTCAAGACCGTTCTTTAGAATTGGACACTAGTAAAGAGTACACGCACATATTTATGCGCTCTACAGTTCTCCGTCTTTGGGAGAAGTTGAACCCAAATTTTCATACCTGAAGTCAGAAATTGAACCACCCCAATCTCCTGCTGAAGACTGAATGGTAGAGGACTTGACTGCTGGACAAAGACTTCTCAAGTTAATCACGGCCAACCCCTTCGGAATCCAGTACAACGCACTGATGGACACCCCAACAATCACTTCTGCCAAGTTAATTTAGAATATTACCCGTCTTCATCCCGAGAAAGACCACCGTAAGGCAAGTTCTAGGGATGGGAAACACCTGTCTAAGTTCTAGAAATGTGATATTTCGCGTTATAATAAACTTGCCCTACGGAGAAAGCTTCAAATAGGGAATCAAAAAAAAAAAAAAAAGAAGCAATTCGGGGTAGGCACTGAGGAAGAGGGGGACCTGAATACGAACGAAGAAGAGCTTCCTGGCTCATAGCCAGAGTCCACTTGCAGTAGAAACTTCACGAAAGTTTGGAAACACTTTTTTTCCTTCGATTAGTGACATAATGATTTTTTAAAATTAAGATTGTATGCTAGAGATTTCACAAAATTTACCATGAAATAAAAAAGGATTGTATTTTTGGCTTAGGCAAGGAGCTTATGACTCCTTCGGTTACAGGCCTACACCAAGGAGCTCCTCTCCCCTCCACGTTGAACCTAATAATCTCAATCAAACTTCAAACCTGTGGTCACGATTAATCTACAAGAGAGACTATCCCGGAACGATCTGAAAGGAAGTCTATCCTTCAAGTGAGCCCAATGATCTCAATCTGACTTCTCTTTCCCGATTCCAATTTCTATTTGACCTTGACCTACATTTGGGAAGTCCGACCCGAATAAGATGGAGGAAAAGATGAGTTTTCTGACTTCATATCCTTGATCCCAATTGATCAACATTAGGGATTACCTTGTGACGCTCTCTGAATGTGGGAAAAAAAAAGAGGTCCAGATCTCAACCTCAAATTTTAAAGGTAAAAACCAGTATGAGATAAGAGACATGACTTTCACTTTTTCGAAAAGAAAAGAAAAGTCGAGACATCTCCAGCTCAGAATTTATTCAAATATTTTTTCGACGTTTCGGACAATCTGAAAGCCTTTATCAAGACGAAATGTTCTAATTATTAATCTTTCTCTCTTCTTTTACTTTTTCGCATGAGCAGAAAATCTTTTTAGTACACGCGATAAAGACAATGAAATCCCTTGTCTAAACATTTTGGGGGTAACGGAGGGAGTTTGCTGAAAAATGTGAAGTTGAGTCCGAGAAACAACATATCGAAAATACCGCCCCACCACTTCCATGGAAAGTTGTTTTGCGCCACATTTTAGGATCCCAAATTTGGTTTTTTCAGTATATCTCGAGAAATATAGGCTTGAGACAAAAAATATTCATCGTAAAATTTAGTACCAAATACACTACCTGCTTTTTAGCCTAGCTCTAGAAGTTACCCTGAAAATTTCCCTTGAAGTTCAGATATTTTGTAATTTTTTGTAATTATTGCCATTTCCCTGTGAATTTATTGTGATATTGCGTCCTTAACTACAGTGTTTCAGAGCAAACTTCTACTTCGACTTCCATTTTTACTAGAGATTTTTGTTAATAATTTGGCTTTTCAAATTTATTGTAAGTCACAGTTCAGAAATTCTCTGTTTCATTCTCTTTAATTATAAAAATGTTTATATTAATGCCACTCTGAAGTAACTTCCCCCAGAAAAAGATATAAGACCACAGTAAGTCGGGGGTCTAACTGATTGGACAACCCCTCCCAATGAAGTGATGAACGACTTTATTCACTGGGCAGGGCACTCAAGGGAGGAAGGTAGTAAATTTCCAAACAAGAACTTCACAGGGTTCCGTGCTCTGTGCAATACCAAAAATTAATATTTGTATTTATCTTATATTGTGTTTTTGTTTTATTTATGTTTTTTTTGTGTAAATTTTATTTAAAATCAAGATTTCGAAGCAACCTCTTTATGCCAGAGAAGCTAAATGTATACAATGCTCTTTCTTAAATGAATGCAAAAAAAAATGGAATTGAAAAAAAATTGAAAAATAGTTGAACTTCAAGTGCCATTTTTAGCCTAAATTGTAGAGCTAGGCTAAAAAGTAGGTAGTCTATTTGGTACTAAATTTTACGGGCAATATTTTTTGTCTCATAATTTTTCTTCTCAAGCCCATATTTCTCGAGATATATCCAAAAAACCAAATTTGGGGGCCTAAAAGGTGGCGCAAAACAACTTTCCATGGAAGTGGGGCGGGATTTTTGATATGTTGTTTCTGGTACCCAACCTCACTTTTTTCAGCAAACTCCCCCCGTTACCCCCCAAGGAGGTTAAACGAGGGTCTTTATCGCCTATACTATTTCTTTTTAGAAGCAGGATCAGGGCTTAAGCCAACAGAACTGCCGGGTAGAAAGGATTTGAAGAGTAGTGGTAGAAACGGAATGACGAGTCTATAGGGGCAGAAAGGTAGCCTTGACGGGTTCTCCAGAGCATAGCGGTACAAACACATTTAGGATACGGAAATGAAGACGCAGTCACAAGGCATTGCACTGCGCGGTACGGCACGGTTTGGTGAGGGTTTGGTACTCCTCGAATCTGCCGTTGGTCAGTCTAGAACAGAATAGTAGGAAAATCGGACTTCGAAGCACATCTCTGATGCACGAAAATGTTTGTAACTGATGGAAAACTCAGAAACATTCACTTCACACGGTATTAAAGGAAGAAAGGAGAGGAAATGAGGGAGGGAGATTCAAAACGCGAATACGATGAAAAGGCAGTCAGAAAACTGGATCTTGAAACACTTTTTACAACCTAGCTGTGAAAAATTATTCGATGTAGATGTGCGACGCTATGAATGAACCGCCATTTTGTATCTCATACTGGTTTTTAGCATAGAATGACGTCATCAACGAACGATATATTGAATCCTCATTTGTCCCAAAAAGTCTCCTTAACAGAGTTGGCCAACCGCTAGAAAGAGAGGATCGAGAGAAAAAATATCAACCAAAAGCTCGCGCTTTTCAAATAATATGAGTACTTATGATATTCAAGCCTTGGAAGAAGTCTTCAACAAATCGAAAATAACTTAAGGGATAAGAACTTGGAAATAAAAAGTATCGAAAGTATGGCCTAACGAGATCAAGAAGAGTCAGCGAATTACACAGAGATCTGGAAACAAGTTTTCGGTGTATAAAGAGAAGGGTTTTAAAGAATTTCAGGAATCTCAGACATAGGTCATCTACTAAAAAGAGGGAATTTATGATTATTGTTCTCATGATGAGTAGAAGTGACGGATTTGTAGGATACTTTGGAGCAAGGTCTTCGGGAGGAGTAGGAAATCGTCCATTTGTCTAAGCTTGCGAGAAAGAGGTAAACAAAAATGCTATTCGAGATTATGTCGACTAAGATACTTCTTCAAAGATCGTTCTGCTTGACGACAGAGTTAGTTTCAAAATCTGAATTACCCTCCCCCAAAAATTTCAACAGGTCAGAAAAAAGGTAATTTTCCCATCACCAGGAACAGACGATAGTAGGTTAAAACATCAAGTAAATAAGATAGGGCGGCGAAAATTGTAATAAGAAGCCGAGAACCCGTCAAAATTCAGTTCCTCTTTACGCGACTTATTTTCCCTGTATTCTTATCAAATACAGCAACCTCCAAGTCTTGAATTACATGACTCGTAGAATTAATACTAAACCCTACCACGAACATTTCATTAACATTGCCTACAGGAAACAAAAATTTCTGGTAATCTTTCGATACCATCGTATGCAAAGCTACGGACGCATTCCGATCCGTTACCAATTCAAAAACACATTCTGCTTGCACTCCATTCGAATTATTAAAGTCAACTCTACGCCTCTCGATGGCTTTCACTCCGGAGATTCTTAGAAGGAATTCGACTACGTTTCGGTACCTGTTCACGTCATTCCTGACGTAATGTACTCGAGCCAAATAAATATTCATCGCACCAACAAACGACGTCAGTTCGCGCTCGATCAGATATCGACGAATCTTTGAAAATTGGTCGTTGGTCGTGATGTTTTCTCGAGATAATACCTCCTCTAAAAGTACGTTCAAAAAGTAATCCTCTATGTACGGCGTAGAAAATCCAAGATCATACCATTGACAGCGCTTTTTCGCCTGACAATTTCTGATGGTCAAATATCCATTCTGAAATAAGCTCGGCACTAGTTCAACCTTCTTGAAATTTTTGACGTCGGAAAGCAGTAAGTTCGCTTCTTCCATGCTTCGCAACTCAAACAAAACACTCGGTCTCTTTTTGAACGTCTCCACCAAGTGTTCCTCTGGTATATCTGGACTGTTGGCGTCTGATTTTGCACCATCGAGCACAAAATGCTGCACAACCGGAAGAGGTCGATACAAAGATTGCGTCTTGTTGGAAAATTGATAACCGAAGAATTTTTCCTGAAGTACATCTCTCGTTCCTTTCTTATCAAGGTAATTCTTAAAGTACATTTCTAATTCCTCTTCTGTGAAACCCATAACATTCGCGTACTCGTGCTGCATAGTTAAATCTTTAAACTGCTCCAATGCGAGCCCCTTCTCGTTCATAGGAAATCTAGACACGCCGGTAACGACAATCAATCTTAAAAATACGTCTAAAAACTCTAACGACGCGAGAAATTCCCGAATAACTTTATAATTTTCGAGAGCAATATCCGGATCTTCGGGAAGACAACGAGTAATCGGTGCGTCGTAATTGTCGACAAGAAGAACTGCCTCGTGATGTTTCTCCATATTGATTTGCCGAACCAAATTATTTAATTCTTCTTCCATGAGAGACAGCCGCGGAAGTATATTATTTTGTTTTTCCATTTCAATTATATCTCGCAACAGCCCCGCTTCGACTTCGCCGCGTTGCGGGTTCAAAGAACCAAAATCGAAGTACAGAACAGGATGTTTTGGCCAATCGTAATCGCTGCGGTAAATTTCTGTATCCTTGAACAGTTCTCGGTTTTCCTTTCCCTGAAAGATAAGCTGCAACATGTTCAGGAAAATCGTTTTTCCGAAACTCGGCGGACGCGCGATGAAGACACTCCTAGCATCGGAAGCTTCGGAATCGTTTATCAACTTCAGAGCGTATCTTGTCTTGTCTACGAAAGTTCGGTCATTTTGAAGGATGTATTTCAAATTATAACCGACGGGTAATGATTTTGCAGAAACGTAAGCTGAAAGAAAAATTCATTCGAAGAAGTACCACACTCATATTGCGACAAATTAGAACTGTTTGTTTTATGTACTTACAAAACAAGAAGATCGTGATAAGTGCCCATTTTCTGAAGCAATGACAGCGTACCATATCGAAAACTAAGACTTGTATTTTGAAGAGTAGCACGTACTAAAAGTTCGGTAATTTACCCAATACCGTGTGTGTTATATCAAAAGACCAAGATGATTAACTTATCAAAGAAAGAAAAAAAAAGCGATAAGACCTACACAAAATTGTTTGATTGGATTGATGCGCAACAATCGATACCTAGTTGAAGCTGTTTGCACATCGGAATAGTCCCCAAGAATGGTTGGATTTGAATGACTTTTGAGGATACCAACTATAATTAATGTTAGGATAACATTTTTTAAATGTAACAGTGAAGAATAAAAGTTATGCAACAAAGCCACACGCTACCGAGAAGATTTTTTCCAAGTAATCTAACGATATCGGATTTCTTGTATATAGAAATCGTGCTCAAAATCTAGGGAGTTTCTCCTGAGGAAAATGGATGCTTTTCCAGATGAGAAAAGAGATTCATAGGGTCTAGATGGCAAGACTTGAACTTTGTTCTCAACCAACGAGAGCGAACCAATTGCAGTTCAGTGGAGATAGAGGGCCCTTTCGACGAAGATCCAGGCATGACAAAGCGGTTGTGCTCAGAGACTCTTTCTCTGACCAGTTTGTCCAATGTAGATAAAGGGATAGTCATATAAACACCGTTCTTGTTCTCGTGTTATTCTTTTCCCCGGATAATGCTACTGATTAGAAGTAAATGACATAATTTTCCAGTTGTGCACAACTTTCAACAACTGGCAGACGCGAACATGTCTCCTGCAGAGACCTCCAGAGACTTCGGTACAGCATTTCGTATTCTTTACCAAATTTTAGAGGTTTCGTTAGTACTACTTCAACCCCCCTGATTGGTTTGACATTGATCAAGGAGTAATGCAACGTTACTATGAATTTGTAGGAGAAACGTCAGGTTATTTCACGTTTAGGAATTTCCCCGCTAGCCACCAGTCGAAGGCCACCGCTATACTGCTAACTGCTTATTTTCAGCATCAGCAACATCGCAGATCGGTTCGTGCATTCACGAGTGAAGCAACCGCGGTAGATTGCTACTTACGTCTTATAAATGACCAATTCTTGCTTAACCCTTTGGTCCCGTACCAGGAGATGGGCTATCTTAAAGCTTCATCTTTGAATAGACAAGATCTCGCTAATGAGATGATTGTTCGTTATGTTAAGAAGAGTAACGCATAAGTGCTTTGCTTTAGTACTAAGTATTACTATTACGTTCTTCATTTGCTTTTATGATATTAACCTTTATTTATACGTATTTATAATAAATTAATTTTTCTAGCAAAAGGTTTTTGGTATCTACTATGAGATGTGGTTGATATTGAATCAACCAGGAAGTTACGAGATTTGGAGAGACCCCTTTCAGGCTTTCTTAATCTTTTCAAAAATTTCCACCCTCATACACATCTCGAATCTTCAAGAGTAGACAACGCAGCAAAACAGTCAACACATTTCAACAAAATAACACTCAAATGGCAAATTCCATCATCCGATATTAAAAATAACTATCGCGCCCATATACTAAAAAAATGGTCTCATTTCTGGTCTAACCAAACCAATAACAAACTTCTCCCTATCAAAATCGATCCCCTACAAAACACTCCCAACAGACCATCAAGAAAAGAAACTTCCGTCCTTATACGCCTCAGAATTGGGCATACACGACTAACCCACTCATATCTTTTTTTGAATAACACTGAACCACCAGAATGCCACAAATGCCACCTTGACAAAATTGACGTTAATCACATATTTACATGCCCCGAACTAACAACCTTACGAAACACTCACAATATTCCTCATTCGAGAAAAGAGGCATTAACAAATAACAACACTACACTTACAGATCAACTAATACAATATCTTACCGCATCCGACATCTTCCCCCTCATTTAAACGTATGATAGTATCCGTCCCCTCAATAAACCTTTGTCAAGCTAATAGCCCTAGAGTAGCTTTAAAGCTTGTAAAAAAAAAAAAAACTTTTAGTTCAGTACACACGATTATTAAACCTAATAAATTGTGCGTTAGGCTAGTCTGCTGACAAGCTTACCCGAACAAGTCTCCATTTTATCGATAAATCGGAAGTGGATTGACTTCCTTGATTACATCGACCTCCAATTCATCTATCCAGATTTGAATGGGGTGCATCGGTTTTGACATTCAAAATCGAATTCAAAATTGGAGTACCGAGAAGTTCTATGATCAAAAAGTAGGACTAAGGAGATTTTCGAACATCGAGCTATATATTTTTATGACAGGAGAGAGAGAGGAGGGACTAGGAAAAACCTCGACTTTTTTACGTGCCCCTTCTATTAAAAAAGCTCGGAAGTGGAAATTTTTGTGAGTCCAATTCCTAATTATTAGCGTTGGTCAGTTTTCGTCGGACGGAACACCAACATTTTCAAAAAGATACCCTCAGGCCACCAGTAAAACACGTTCACTGTTGATAACTCGATGATAGAAATTTTTCTCAAGTCCTAACATTGAGTCAAGGTCGTCGATGACGTCATCTTTCGCAGCTCTTGGGTGAAAATTTTCCCTAGTCTCGACCGTCGATGACGTCGTGGTGATAAATTTGATACGGAAAATCTTGGCGGTTTTTCGTAACAATCAAGAAAAGTTCTTGTCTTTGATGACGTCATAGTAAGAAAATCGTCGCGGGAAATTGTGTCGTAGTCCAACCAAAAATAGTCGCATAGGCAGACAAAATGCTGAAAAAGGACAGGAGTTTTAACCACGGTAACAGAAGTAGGAAACGAAAGTTGTGGGGAGGAGCGAAGGTAACAGTTGAATAAAATGAAACGGAAAGGGTCACACTACATCTTCTTTATCAAAAATTGCGAAAACTTTGGCGAGTATTCTGAGATACCGAAACTTTTTATTGTTCTCACTTCGGCAATCTTTATAGACTGATATTATTTGAGGCTCCATCAAGATCGTAAAATTCCACCTCGGAAACGTCTCTATTAAGACACGAAGCACTATTTGCAAGAAGACCTAATTGTAAAGAGAGGAGGCGTACACCAGGAAAATATTTTTTAATTCTTAAATTTTTAGCATTTTATATGCTTAAGACTGGAACTTACGAAAAACTGTCAGGAAAAATTGTCACGCATTTCTGTCAGGCTTGTCGACGTCATAATTATTTGGCATTGGTGACCTTGACTTGCTTTAGAGACTTAAATAGATACCGGCCTCCGCTACTTCTGGACCTGTATTATTTAGCCTTTATTATAATAGGCCTAACATACAATAAATTAGGGGCTTCATAAAATCTATTTTAAGCTCTCATCTTGCCTTACTAGGCGTTTTCTATTACTAGGACTAACACAAAGTATACTAAGCTT
Source organism: Aspidiotus rigidus (assembly GCA_035079385.1). Lineage (NCBI taxonomy): Eukaryota > Metazoa > Arthropoda > Insecta > Hemiptera > Diaspididae > Aspidiotus > Aspidiotus rigidus. The sequence goes on from JAVHKY010000014.1 coordinate 1,787,698, forward strand.
CACTTTAAGGACTCAGAGAAAATTCCGATCTTTGCTACTTCATAAGTTGGTCTATAATATACTAAAATTAGAAGGTGTTTTCGTGACAGCGAACGTGTAAGGCAAACCAGTGGAGAGAGTGAGTAATCAATCTTAAAATACGGTATAAACTTATACTAAGCTGAGAATAGTGCTGGCAAACGATTAGAGCGAGTGAGCCACAATCGATAAGCATCAGCACTAGCTCGGAATTCTTCCTGCGAGTATTGTACAACGCTACCTACACAAAATGGTCGTGACACAAACAGATAAGCCCCCAAGCCATCTTTAGTTGGATGTTGGAGAGAATAGAAAATCAAGAGTCGAGTCGTCGAATCTCTGAATTCAAAAGGGTCTTCTCTGGCGGTCGATTCCCGCGCGAGGAGAAGACAGATGTGAGAACGCAGAGAGAATAGGGAAATTAATGAACAAATGCTCAAGCCTTATATATGTTACAGATAAAACCCGAAATCAGTAAATTCTAAAATTCACTAGTCAAAACTAGTTGCCACAAATGACTTTAGTTAGAACTAGTTTCGACTAGTTAACTCTAGAATTTACCGTAACCCTTAGCGTTGGAGCTAGTTTTAACTTAAATAATTTCAGGTAAAACTAGTTTTTACTAGTGAAAACTAGAATTGACTAGTAAAAAGTGAAATAGAGAAGAAATTATGATTGTCAGGGAAAACTAGTTTCAACTAGCGAAAACAAGAAGGGTGAATCCAATCAGTAAAATGAATTTCTTCTCTAGTACAAATGTAATTGCATTTTTATCAAGGGTGTTGGAGGCATATTTTTTTTTTAGAGGCGTCCGGAACGAATACAGAAAATGACTCTCCGACTCCGGTTGCCTCCAGTGGACACGTTTGGAGGCGTCTTCTGACCTCCAAAGTATGTCTCTGGATGTACCTCCAAATGCCTCCAGCGCAATTACTGAGATTGGAGAAAATGCCTCCGGAGGCACTGTCGAAGAAACCGAAGACACCTCCGAAGGCACTTGTAACGTTGATGAGTGTGACCAGATGTAGCATATTGGCCTACCAGCGTTGCCAGATGACAGATGATACTTAGAAGGTGTATTTAAAACTTTGGCTTTTCTCCGAACCGAGCAGCGCTAGCATCAAAGTGGCTGAATGAGGTTTCGAGGAATAGAATACTGTTGAAAAAAGTGCCTCCTAAAGGGTATTTGGAAGCACCTCCAAGCCTGTAGGCGGAAGCAAGGTACCTCCGGAGACAAAATGCTCCACCCTCCAACATCTTGGTTTAAATCCTCACCATCTTCGCCTCATTGGAGACGGAGGCAAGGTACCTTCAGAGACAAAGTGCCTCCAGCCTCCAACACCCTTGAATTTTTGTTTTTCACAAAGCTTGTTTGTACTTGAATGGTGTGCGTCAATTAGTCACTGTTGGATTTGCTCTTGTAACGTTTATAGGCCGACGAATTCGTATGATATGCGGTTTAATGTGTGAAATAAGGAAGAAAAATTTAGAACTTTTTCGTATATTTTATCCCAGTGTGAGCTACTTATCCTCAAAGTTGAACAGAACTACCAAATATCTATCAATTTGACCGAAGTATGTCTGGAAACACCATCACCTTTTGAACTCGAACAATTTCAATTCATTTCAGTCATAACTAGAATTTACTGATGAATTCAAACAATTTTTTTTATTCTAGAATTAACTAGTCAAAACTAGTTCTGACTAAAGACATTTGTGGCAACTAGTTTTGACTAGTGAATTTTAGAATTTACTGATTTCGGGTTTTAACTGTAACATATATATGACGAGGGCACCTGAGAAAATTTCAACCACGCACCGAACTGTACAGTATATTTGGGTAATTTCGCCGACGTTGGGAGTATTAAGTCTTCAGCAAATTGACAGTCTAAATCATGATATTTTATAAGTTTCAAATCTCTCTCGCTAAACAACATTAAATGTAGGACAAAACCATTCATTTTCGAAATCAAGTACTAGCCCCCTTCCCCCCCAAAAATTAATCCGAAAGTCCGTTTTCTCATTACCGTGGCATGTCTTCAATACGATCTTTTTTTATTGTTGGCTCATGGCGACGATAGGCATAATACTGATGAGCTAATAACGTGTGAGTTTGAAAGATACCGCTTTCCTGGAAAAAGAACACTGAGAAACTACTACAAAAAAACACACCGTAGGAAGCGAGAGCACATCTTCTGTTCAAAATCGTATGTCCCCACTTTTTTTCTCATTACCGTGTGTGTATGAAAATCCAGCAACACCAAGTGATAAGGTTGGGTTAATATAATTCTAAGAAGTTGGTTCAGCTGTTGCATCATTATTGCATCACGCTAGTGCGATTTGGATCTGATGGTACAAGTCAGTACAAGTCGAGACTCCTTCGAGTAATGACGGATCGGCTTGTCCATTTTCAGTTTTCATTACCGTGTCGATGAATTAATCCTCTGGAGGTAAGTTGGAGAAATATTTTTTTCCCTTAGCGTATTCCATCTGTAAGCGTCTATCATTTCCAACTGAAGTGTTGATGCTAGCTACACTGTAGCTTGTGACCGAACTGATTTTCTTCGGAAATCTCATTACCGTGTTTCTCATTACCGTGTCCTCAGTCATTTTTTGCTTCCACGGTAATGATAATCTCGACCAATAATGATATGTACATATGGACCAATTTCACGTTTTCATTTGAGAGAAAAAAATGTAGACCTGAATACGGATATGTGATCTGGAGGGGTTAACTAATTAATTTATATAAAAAAAAAGGTAAAAAAACAGCAATCAAAAACTCGAAAAATTAGATACCCAATATTCCCACTTTTGGCGAAATTACCCATTTATTGAAAGAAATGAGATACGTGTTCTGGTTGCACAGTTTATTATCTAACAGACCAGTATATCTAAACATAGAGCATGATGATATTATAGACCGCAATACATATCAACAGGGAGACTAGGAAAAATTTTGAACATCGAGGTATATGATTTTTGAGGGTGATTTTAAAAAATATTGACCTTCGATCAATATATGAAAGGGAGAGGGGAAACACAGAAACGTACGACTATCAAGCTAAATAATATGAAGAAGAGGCAGAGAAAATTCAACCTTAGAGCTATACATAAACATTTCTATCAAGTCACATATAAACACTTGAAAGAGACGGGTAAGATTTAAAAAAATGTTGATCCGCAACCTATGAATATAAGAGAGGACTCGGGAAAATTCCGATCATTCAGCTATGTGGATAGTAAGAGAAAGATTTTGATAATTCTTCTTAATTATTTATCGGAATTAGAATTTTGAAATAGATAATGAATGAAAGAGACCCCACAAGCAGCGAAAGAAGTGAGTTTTTTCTTCTCCTTTCTTTTCTTGATAAATTACGTTCAACATTTTCCATCCTACTTTTAACACTCTTACGTCACATTATTCACACTTTCTTCCCCGTATTTTATAATTTTTTTTAATTACTTTTTCTTCGCGATTGTTATACGAATAGTTATCCACAACATCTAGTATTAAGCGCATTTACTGCAAGGGTATTTTACAATAATCTTATATAAATTTCGCGAACTATAGGAATATAATAATGAAAAAATACGAGGAATAAATCTCATTATCTTCCCTCACCTCCAGCGCCTCTATATCCCATTTTGATATCCCCGTGCTAAACGATATTGAAAAGTTTTCTCGGTGAATTTGGTAGAGCAAAAGAGAAAATGTATCGTGTTCGCATTAAAATTTTATTAATACAGGTTTATTATTATCATTTTACACCTTTCGCTGTACTACCGCGGTAGATAAATTTTGCTAATATCTCGCTAATTAACGTAAGATAGAACAACGTGAGAATGAGATAACGTACACACACAAACACATATTATACAGTAATGCGATACCTACGTAAATATTATAAAGCGAACTTTTTCGCATCTACAGTGGCCGTAAAATTCCTTCACTCCGGACTTTGATGTGCGCAGGTGTGTTCATTAAGTCGTATACACAGCACACTAAGCTTTAAAAGCTTCAAGAATATGTACAAGTATTTCTATTGAACCACAACAAAACACATTCTCGGCACAGTTACTACTATCCGTTCTTTCCTCTACATTAACCGCACACGTTTCGACTATTTACGAAGCAATTAACACTATTCGATAAAAGCGCGTATTCACGGTCTGAGAACCGAAGAAATTCGGATAATTAATCGATAGATTGGATTCTCTTATAGCTTTTGTCGACTTCTATTCTCTGTACATATTTAGAACTGTTTCGATGTAATACCTCTTACGATTACAAGGAAGTGGAGGAAAAAAAGACAGAACAAGCACAGCTTTCATTTTCGGTTATACGTATAACGTATGATACAAAGAATATTGTACCTATATTATGAATTTACATGTTTCATTTCTCTCAATTGCATCAAGTATGTTGGCTCATGCCAATTAGAAAGAGTGTAATACACCACTACTGATAAAAAAAATATCGGTCAAGGGTTCTTCAACATGCTAATTAAGGCATGCACGGAATATTGTTTTGTAGTTTCAATCGACGTCATTAAACCATTGCATTATTCAAAAAAAAAAAAACTCCTACGTCCCACCGAGGTCAATGGCATTCTTTGGTCTGGTCCTCTACAATATTAACGACGTCATCGTATCCTATAAGATCAAAACTAGTAATATTCCTACCTTAATGTCACTAGTATCGATAGTATCATCGGGCAGGTATTTGTGGTAACGTGTGAAGCACAGCCAATGTTGACGAATCCTGAAAAAATAACGAACTCGTATAACCGCACTTGTATGGTCAAATATTGACGTATTTTCGAACCCTTCTTCCTACTCTCGTTAGGGAATACGAAACAAAAAGAAGATGATTCAACAAATCATACGAAACAACATCCCTTCTAGAGCGAGATTTCTTCATATTTTATCAGAGTAGGGTATTCTCGTTAAATACTTTGAAAGAATTTTGATCAGAGTCCAGTAGAGAAGTGTGTTTTTGGAAGCATTAACTAATATATTTTTAGGCCTGAAAAGCAAAAGCTCGAATGTTAGAAAAACAAAAAGCAAAATAGCGGTTTAGATATTTTTATAAGTTTAACTTTTTCACGACACTTACTTTATCTCCTCCGAAAATACAAGATCTGCGAGTAGAGAGATGAAGTTACCTCAATAATTATAGAGAAGTTGGGTAGGTCAAATACGAGTAAATGTCGGGCGTGCTCAAACGAATTTTCAAAATCAATGGAAAGGCGAAGATGCCTCAACAGGAAGATGTAACAAACAAGACTAAAACAGATGCAAATTGCACTCAGAGCGGGATGGGTTGCATTCTCGATGAATTAGGCGTGCTCAACAGTTTTCAGGGTTCAATCGTAAGGGATAAAATCGAACACCAAAACGCCAGAAATTTAGCAGGTTGTGAATAATTAAAACTCAATAGGCACTGCCATCAGATATAATTACTAAAATTTTTATAACCGACGTTTCGGAGTCGACATACTCCAAAGACTCCGAAACGTCGGTAATAATAATTTTAGTATCAGTGCCTTTCAAGTTTTAATTTTAATTACATTATATTTCCATCAGTAAAAGTTTATTCTTTTACTTTTATTATTCATCAGGTTGATTTTGAATGAGAACATCTACACATACATGCCCTTTGAGTGGGGTTTTTTAGAGCCTACAAATACCTACCGGTTCGATTCATATAAGAGAACAAGCATCACACTGGAACGCATCAACATACTTACAAATGAGAAGCCTGCAGGGACAGCAAAAGTTAGGACCTGGATAGTTCGCTGAGGCCTTGGGTAGCTGATGGGCCGTGCTTACCCATGCGCGTCATGTTCATGATCAAGTGGAGTCTTGTCTACTCACTTGGTGAGCGCTGGAGCCGCGGTTTATCCAGAGAAGGCATTTGCAATGGTCGGTACTGAAGAGGAGAAAACCCCTGAGGTGGGCTTCAGGGTAGGGATAGGCTTCATCATTTGAGGAGTCCACTGAGAACGAGGGCTGAAACGCGGAACTGCTATGGTGATCGACACCGGCTAGTCAAGCAGAGAAAGAACCGATTGAGTCAGGTTTCAAGAGTTCTGTCTTCCAAATCTGAGGCCGGGGTGGCCACCCCGTATAAGGTGGTAGTGGACTGAGCCTATACCTATAGAAGTGGATACTGCAGGGCAATTGCGATATAGCTGAGGCCTGTAGCCACCCAACTGCCATTGAGAGTGGCTGGTGGGGACTCGACAATACATGGACAGTTAAGAGGAGGTCTAGAAGTGTAACAATAACCAGAGCAAGGCCTTAAGTTGGTCTCAAGGTGCGAGAATAAATGGAGATCTGGTCAAATCCCAACAACGTGCGTGGAGGAACAGTCCAAGGCGTAGAACGCGCGTGACAGGAAGTTAGATAGGTCAAGTAAGAGTAAATTTCGGGCGTGCTCAAACGAGTTTTTGCAATCTTCTACAGGAAGTTCAATAGAAATGCGGAGATGACTCAACAGCAAGATGTAACAAACAAGATCAGAACAGGTGCAAATTGCACTCAGAGCGCGATGGGTTGCATTCTCGATGGATTAGGCGCGCTCAACAGTTCTTAGGGTTCGAGAGAGGAAACAATACAAAGACCGTTACATCCTCCAACCTGTATTTGACACCTCCAGATTGAAGAAGGCCTTCGCGCAAATTCAAAACTCTACCATTTTTTTTCAACCTGATGTTAATAAATCTCCTCTGAATTTTCTGACATTAGTTTTCGATGCAATTTACTCAGACTCCTCCAATCTTTCCTCCATGAAAGGTTAATATTCCTCCCACGAATCCATCTAAAATGGTGTTCCCTAGGGGAGAGTATGCAATGTTCCTAAATAACTAACAAACAATGTCAGCTTTCCCATTACCAAACGCCTCTCTGCAAATGACTTCAGTATTTCCCTACTAAACTCCAACTCCAGACTACTCCAATTAATAGCAGTGATACGGTCGTCGATGCTACGGTATTAAAGGATAAAATTTAGAAAATTCTGTTCTCTTCTTTCTCTTTTTTTTCATTTGTTTCCTCTACCTGATGATGGCACGTTGCCGGAAGCGCTCGTAGCGTTTATCAAGCGTATTCTTGCGGATTATCGTGAAAAAAAGTTTCTCATTGCAATTAATCCATGAAAAAATCTCCGCATGAGCTTCTGACCGTTGATTCAGACAGTATTCCAAATAAGATTCTCACGCCGCGTCCCTCTTTCTTCTCTGCGTCCATAGAGCATCACAAGTACCATATAATCCTCTGTCGAGTTCCTTGACCCCACCTCCTGGACCTTTCATATGAAAATCATGCAGAATGCCTGGATTCCTCGAACATTATGATATACCCATTACACCTCCGCACCAGTAGTAACCGCGAACTTTTACTCCAACCCTACACTGTCTAATCCGTTCCCAACTTCATAAGACACACTCCAACAAAACGATCATGAAATTGCTGGATTTTATTCAGTCTTTTGGGCTTCGACTGGCTCTTGTTGCGCTGCGACCAGCCTCTCATTGAGCTTACAGCTTCTTCCTCCCTGTTACCGCGCTCTTCTACTCACTGCTAACTTTCTACCCTCGATAATCCAATACCCAAATATTCCCACATTTTCAAATGCTATCAACTCCGGCAATTTACCCCTACTATCGCTCCAATCTTATCTAGGTACTCATCTCTAAAACTTGGGCTTTGACATTTGATTAACTCCTATCCCTGACATCCATTTCGATTTTACTGAAGTTATAAAAACCGCTAACCAATAGATCAACAAAATCACCTCTCCAGGATTTCTTTCCCACCTTCTTTGCTACACGGACGGGTCCAAATCGTGACCCAGAACCGGATACGCAATCTCTATTCAGGATAACTTCCATATTGACCATTGTATTCACCTGTCCCTCGAATATTCCTGATACTATTTGTCTCTCTTCATTTCCTGTTCAATCCTATCGTCCAACAAATCCCCATTCTTTTCTTCATCCTCCATTTGTTCTCTATGGAGACCCAACACGACGCAGTGGACCGTCAGTAAAGGATCCCTGCCCTTCGTACGAGTATGATCTCAAATCCTATTACTGCTCCCTCATCCCTCCTTCTAATATGATTTCTGATCCTCTTTATCCTCCAACAAACTCCCGATTTCTTGAAAGAGCTCCAATTCGCTCTTCCCGACAGTTTCAGAATAGGCTATACCCGTCTCTTTTTAGACCCCCGCATTTCTTCATGCTTACACTGGCGCTGCAATGCTGACAGTCTTTTCGTTCAACACTTCTTCTCTTTCCCAGATCTCGAAAACATACGGCTTCGCCATTTTTTTCCGGCCTGCGTCACAAACGGCTCAAACAATGACGAGAAAATCTTTAGCACATTGAAGTACACGTACCTCTACAACACCATTCCATTCATATTTATCCTCATTTTCACCATTTGCCCACTCCAAGTCCAAGTTGCAAAGCTCGTTAATTTAATGAGGAAAAAAAGTTGAAATTAATACGCGTATCGCTACCAAGCTCAATTTGTGTTTTCTCACGTCTGATCACATGATGATATTTTAATCACTCATGCTTAGTTAAGGGGGAGAAAAATTATAAATCCACCTTGCTTCCTTCTAGGGGAGCAAAAGTTTTTCCATAGTTTTATAAACCTCTCTTCCCTCAACTGAGTACAATCTGCGAAGGCTAAAACTCATGAATCTAACTCACGCTCGACTCGATGAGACATTCTAAAATCGGTCGCCACCATTGACAGATGAATTATTACACGTTTTTTCATCTATACAGCAACATTCAAACGCAGAGTCAATAACCCGCCTCTTTGCTGTACGCCGCATTGTCGGATAAAAGAGAGCAAAATTAAGGCAATTTCATGCAGAATCTTGAAAGTTTATAAGCTCGAACAAAAGCAGCACGCGGTGGCAGAAGCATCAAATCTATCTATGATGCCAATATTAATACGATTCAATAACGCAGATATTAATTAAGTTCTTGGCATTTCTTTGTTCGCAGGAAACTCGAGGAATTTTTCACTCGATCACGGGGCACAAACATCTAGTTTATATGTGACATTAAAGGTAAGTGTTTCACAATTTACAACAGAAATGCGTACGTCATTATCTTTCACCGACAACTTCGATGACACTCGTTTAAGTACGAAATGTAGACGAACAGAGCGTTACGATCGCGAAAAGGTGAATAATTTCCAACAGAAACAGCATCGTTAATATTAATTTCTATGTATACGCGCTTCCTTCTTCGACATTCTAACACCATTCTTCGATACACCCTTTGCCCTACAACCCCTTCTGTCGCCGTCATTCTGTGTTCTCGTTTTCGCGCACACTTTTTACCCACGATTCGGAAGAAAGCAACAAAAAACAAAAACGGTATTAATGTTCTCGCTGACTTAAAACTTTTATTGCACTCTCTTCGTGTTAAACGTAGACAGATACTGTAATCATAAATTACAAACTCGTTTCATATACACCCATGAGAAAGAAATAAAGAAAGAAAGAAAAAAAAAAAGCGCGCGCAAAAGTCCTACGATTTAAATTTGCGGTTTTCTGGCAACACCATCCGCCGCCGTTCATAAAGCCGTGTTAGGGTTGGCTAAATTTGTAACGTGTGCTGGTTGACGCTGTGTAAATGGCCTCGATAAATGTAGACGGCATTTATGGCGAACAGGGTGACCGAAAGGCCTACGACTCGCGTTCGAGAGGGCAACGTGTTAGAATTACGTTTGTATTGTTCCTTCTTGCGCTCGCATTCGAGGCCTGTATATACGTACTGCAATATTTTGATAATTCTCAATTTTATATTCTCGTACAGCACCGTACTCAGAGAAGGAAATAAATTATTTCCCCGTTTTCGTACATTATTTGCTCGTCTTTATACGCTGCGAATAAGTTGAATTATATTGTCGTGGAAAGTAGCCCATATAAATTTGCCCTAGAAAACACTTTCATTTTCGAAAACTGCTTGGCTGGGTTTTCTCCTCGTCCTTTCCAGCGTAAAATCTCGCCTCGCGATAATGGATTCTCCATTTTGTAACGTGGAGAATTTTTCTTTTTTTTGAATGATGGTAGTAAAAAAGTATGTCCGGTTTAGATTTAGAGGCGTCTGAAATATGTTGACAATTTTCGTGTAGAAACGTTATAAGCCCCGCTGAAAATTAGGTTGCTAGGAGCCAGTTTTGTCTATCTCTATATTATAGTTGACTATTATGAAATTGTCTCTCACGTGGTTCGTTAAAAGGCACTTAATTTAAATCACTCAAGTCTATACCGGATGTGGCTGCCAAAAGCGAACTATATTTAACGTTCAGAGTACTCTCTTCTTGAATTTATGAGCCTTTGCATCTTGTTAATGAAAATGTTGCCTCAATCACTGTTGGTTAACCGTCAGCAATTTCTGCTCCGTTAGAAGATTTCTGTTTAACGAGAGTTTGGCAGAAGGTACATTCTAATACGTAATTATGTTCATAAAAATTAGACTACCAGAGGCCACGAAATCTTCAACACGGTTGGTAGCAACCAACAATTTCACAATTTCCAGCCAAGTTATCTTATCGAAAGTAATGAATAAGATCAGGGATGCTGAATCACCAGATTCAAGAGTGTGTAATCGTTTTTTCACTTCTTTATTTGATTGTTACGAGCATCTCTGATGAGGCAGAAAGCGAGTCATTCAGAAAATTGTTTTAACCCGTAGACCCCTTATTCGGTCACAAAATTCAAGTTACACGAATACGCTCCCACACCACTCTTTTGGGGCCACAATTGTAAAGAAAAAGTTCAACCACCCCTATACCTCATGACGTCATCAGAGGATTAAAATTCCAGCCTAGTTCTTGTGCGTATAGTGGCTCCTTAGCTCGGCCTGTGGGTATACTAGGACTGTTGGTCAGGTTTATAATAGGTATACCTTCTCCTTCTTGATTAGTCTTGGGTCCAACTATAATGGTGGTATGACTCCTCAACACATACATGTGTCTTGCTATGCACTATCATCCCTATCCTCGGTGTGATTCTTCTTCAGAAGCTATCACTTTCATATTGGGCCGGCTCAAGGGCAGACAGTCTCCAACCTTCCTCTTATGAGCCTTGCGGTCAACGATCAAGCTGCGTTAGTATTCTCGAGCAGGGAATTTATTTGGTCTTTGAAGAGTCAATTTTGTAGATTGCCAGCTCACAATAGAAAGTAATTTTTAAAAGCTCTGTTTCGGCTATCCGAATTTATACTCAAGCCATCGAAGTTGGTTCTGTTCTATACTCATCAGTTCGATTGATGTCAGCTTTGTGCGGCGCAAGAATTCTCGGTTGGAGATAGTCATCTCACCTCATTCGCAGTATCGTTCTGAGCTGCTGTCATTGAAGGAACTTCTCGAGCTGCTTGATGCACTTCTATGAGAGTATACAGGTTTTGCTGCCACACAGGAAAGTCGGTAGTGCAGCAGCTCTGTATACAGCAAATTTGGTCATGACTCTAATGTGTGATTGTGAAAGACTCGGCGGAGCATCTAATGCACATTGAAATTTCAACATCTATATCTAGGTGTCTCGTTACACCACTCCTAAGATAGTAGAGCCTCTCTTCGTTCCTTCTCAACTGTAAGTTGGGCTGCGGCCTCCGACAGTGAGATGGATTTGGTCTTGTTCGCATCTATTTGTCGAACAAGGGCAGTATAGCCTCGTGGAGGCATGTTAGCGTATCCTACAGTTTGCTGTGGTATGAATGCAATACTGTAGGTCCAGGATGTATGTCTTATTGCACTTTGTCTACGTTTCCAGACGGAGCAGGTCACAAACATGCCCATCGCTCCTGAAGTTGAAGCACACACTTCTTGTCTTCATTTTGATATGAAAATATATATGAGTGGGAGGGAAGGAGTGAAGTGAGAATTCGCGTGACCAAAATTTTCAACCCTCTGATGACGTCATAGCCCAATCTTCCTCTTCCAAGTCTTGCAATAGTTAGTCAAGCTGAACCAGGCGTCGAGCAGGTTGCCCTTCTTGGACAAGGACTTTATTTGGTTACCAAGAAGAGTGTACACCCGAAGGTGTAGCAAATTATATTGAACCACAAGAGAAACAGCCGCTAAACGTTTTCGGTTAAGCAACCATCATCGGAGCGTAAACGAAAGCGACTGAATCCAACATCAACAAAGACAGAGGGAGTTAACCAGAAGATCATGATTTAACCAGCGAGTCATCGAAGTTTGAATCATTCTCATATACTAGCTCAATCAGACCCTCATCAGGAATGAACCTGTTTAAAACGGTGAAGTCCTCGTTATTCCGGTGCTTTATGATTTCTATATTTTCTAAAGCCAACCGCTTAAAATATGAGTTCTCCCTATGGAGGAGGGTACCAGAGCCCTTCTTGAATTTATGGCCACTCTCAAGTAGATGATCGGCAAAAGCCGACTCACGTACATTACCCTTCTCCCACGCTTTTTTATGCTCCTCAATTCTTATTTGGAGCTGACGCCCGGTCATCCCTATATAAATACCTGGGCGATCGTTGCAAGCTATGCTCTATACCCCATTCTTCTCGACTAGAGGAATCGGGTCCTTCAATTTCACAAATAAGCTTTTTACCGTATTGATACTATAAAACGCCGGCCGGAATTCAAAAGGGCCGAGTACACGGCCCACCCTCAACGAAAACCTGCCCAAGTTAGGGAGTCTAATCCAACGTGTTCTACTGTTGGGCAAATCCTTAGGGAGGGAGGTGGTGGAATCGAGGCATTTTCTCGTAAGCCTTCTTCGGACCTAATGTCCACTCTAACTTGGTTCACTCTGGCCAGGTACTTAATCGTCCCTAGTTCCTTCTGGAAAGCATCCTGACTCAAAGGAATATGAGTCAGTCGATGTATCAAGCTATTGAATGTAGTGATCTTGTGTGCAGCGGGACAAAAAGATGACCCGTGGATTGTTATACCGGTCGAGGTTTCTTTTCTATAAATACCAAATTCATGGACGCCATCTCTAATAAATGTGGACAAATCCAAGAAATTTATTAATAATCCGCCAACTTCCAGAGTGAATTTTATGGAAGGATATCGGCCATTTAAGTAAGAAAGGAACTCACTAAGGAGTTCCACTGGGCTAGTACACGCGCACAATATGTCGTCTACATACCTATGCCATTAAAAGACGTAATTTAGAAGTACCTGACCCGAAGAAAACAATTCGACTTCAAATCTGGACATGAAAACCTCCGATATTAATGAGCCCAAAGGGGACCCAATAGGACTCCCCACTTCTTCTGGGAATTCGAAAAATTTTCCCTCAAATTTACAAAAATTGGGAGTCCAACAAACTCTCAGAAGGTCGAAGAATTCTACCAATTCCTCATGAGGGACACCAGTTTTTACAAGCAATTCGCCCATATGTTGGATTGCGACAGCCTTCGGGATGTGAGGAAATAATCCCACCACATCAAAGGAACATAAAATCGTTTCCTCAGGGAGGCTTATATCCTTCAACCTCTCCGTCAACGAACCTGAGTTTAATACTGAGTGAGGGGAGGTATAATCTACTCGCGATTTGAACCGTCTATCAATAAATTTAGCTAACAAATAAGTTAGCGACGAGACAAATGACACGACCGGTCGCATTGGTACATCTTTTTTATGTACTTTGGGTAATCCATATAGGAGGGGAGGAACCGGGTTAGGCTCAACCGAAAACGTTTAGCGGCTGTTTCTCTTGTGGTTCAATATAATTTGAACCATAAATTAGAACAAGGTATCGATTCGACTTTATTTGGTCTTTGAACCTTTTCTCTTGGCGGCCAGAGTTCCTCATACCATTGGTCGGTTCACCATAATAAGGTCATTTTTGAAAGCACCGTTTCAACCATTTCACATACATGTCCGAACCACCGAAGTTAATTCTTTTCTATGTGGTCAATTCGACTGATTGCTATCTTTGTGCGGCGTGAGACTTCTCTGTTGGAGATGAAGTCATTCCATTCTATTCGCAGCATCTTTCCGAGCTGCCATTGATGAAACTTTTCGAACTGCTTGATATGCTTCTATACATAGTCCAGGTTTCGTTGCCACACAGGAAAGTGGATAGTACAAGAGTATACAGCAAATTTGGTACATGACTATAACGTGTGATTGTGAAGTGGTTGCTCTTTGAATGGTCATTGGCATTAAGATGGATTCAAACTTCCTTACCCAAATCCCTCATAGGTCCCTTGTTCGGATTATTTTTTGAATATTGTGAGTAGTAGTGAACTTTGATTTTGTATCACATTTTTCGAAGAATTCAATCCACAAGTTAGAGCTAAACAGTCTGGCGTTAACAGATAGAACCGGTTTCACAAGTTTGTCGCCCACACTGTAATAAGTCTACCACACTCATTTCTCAACTCTCTTACTAGCTCATCATCTTCATACAGAAAGGGTCGGTCTTCTGAGAAGCCCTTGAATTTTCAAACAAAGTGTACAGAAACTTACTTGAGTGCCTCATGATCGGGTCTCCCTACAGCAGCCCAGATCAAATCGCATCTCCCCTCAGAACCTTCATAGATCCACACTCAATTGATATTCTGACATTTCTGACACAGCTCAGCTGCGTCTATCAGCAACGAATTGATGAACCCTGATGTCAAGTTAAATCTATGCTAAGTTGATGTTACTCAACCTTACAACACTTTCCTTTTCCTTCGAACATCATAAAAATTGAAGCACACTGACAAATTTCTTCCGCGCCAAAATGAATGTGACGCCAGTAGAGTGTCGCGCCAAATCATCCACACCAGATTATCCGCGCCAAATTGAACGAGTACGACATTCCCAAGATAGCAGACCCTATCCTCGTTCTTTAAGAGGTTTTGACTTAACTATAAGTTGGGCTGTGGCCTGCGATAGTGGTATGACTTTGGTCTTCCTTAAAATTATTTTTAGACCAAGGGCAGTACAAGCCTGACGTCAATTTCAAGCTCAAGTTGACTAGCGTGCATTCCCAGAGCACTCCAAATCAACTGTTAATCGACTCAACAGAACAGTCAATTCCGGGTCAATTTTAGGTTGACCAGCATACATTCCCACAGCAATACAAATCAGCTGTTAATCGACCCAACAGAGCAATAAATTTCAGGTCAATAAAAAATTAGTAGCAGTCGACTCGAAATCGACGGATAATCGAACCGACAAATGAGTCAAGGTTGAGTATACAACTTAATGTCGGCAAAACGTCGATTTTAGGTTGACTAGCATACATTCCCAGAGCACCATAAATCGATTATTAATCGACTCAACGGAGCAATCGATTTTAGATCGATAAAAACTCGAAGAAGTCGACTCTGAATCGATGTGACATACGAGTAGAGGTCGTACGCTTAAGATTGGAGTGGCCGAGTATAAGAAAGCATTGGGAAGAAGGAAACGTAGGCCTTTGAGGGTCATTTAATCACCATTGATCACAGTTCGAGTGGTAGAAAGTCCTCCGTCGCATCACTGGGAGAATGTGTATTTCAGAAGGACCACGTTTGAGCATAATGTCGAAGTCACCGAAATAGTTATGACGTCATCGTGCTATAAAGGTATATTTCTGATAAAGGGTTGATGAATTACTTTGCGACACACACTGTGATGACTCACTAATTCAGTCCTGATTTCTCTGGATGTTCTCGAATTTGCCGTTGTTCGCTTATTTGCTTTCACGTCTTATTGTCTGATGATGGTTGTTGTACCGGAAGCGCTCTTGTTTGATTTCAGTTTCTATGGTTTTTGCAGCTAGAATTCCCTCCTCAGAGTATTCCTTCTTCTTTCAAGTCGGTTCTTTTCTCATTACTTTTCAAATGAGAACTTTTTCTCATTCAACCAATTTTCTCATCGTGGGATTTTCCTTGACCAAAATTGCTCAATACATTATGATTTTTCAAACGTTCTTTGTAGATTTGCTACATTTTCATTTTCAACTATTTCTCTGTTGAAATGATAACCCAGACACACATTTTCTAACTAATTTTCCGATTCATGACTTTAGCGAAAACTTATAGACATTTTACATGACCAATTGATTTTTAATCGGCTGTTGATTTTTGGAAAGCTCATTATCGAGATTTATTCACCGGGCTTTCGACTGTTCTCGAAACGGGCAGAACAGATGTTTGGATGTCATACACTCGAATCAATAACAGCTTTGCAGCTTTAAGCTGATATTCTCGAGGTGCAGTTTCCAACGCTAATTGTCAGTTGTAAAAAAAAGTCACTCCAAAACGTTTAGCCATTCTGTGTCCCCGACTGAATAATAATACGCTATATGAATGGCTAATAATATCTATCTGTCGTTGTGCTAAATTCACTCTCAAAACCCATCAACTCAAGTTTCGTCCTTCTCCTTTCACAAGAGGCCTATTACTCTTAACTCGTAAAGGTCGAAAGAACACGAACCCATGTGATAGGCAATTCAGTGGCCTAGTCCATAGTACACAGCGTTCGAACATGCACGAGAGAACAATTGTTAAACACCGCGCCGCCGGATCTTAGCCGGTGATTTATGGAATCAAAATGCAAATCTACAACGAAATCCTTTTTACATAATCCCGCATATTTGCGGATGATTTATTACTGGCGATGTAGCCGGGCAAGAACGCGCCAACACTCACAGCGACAAATGATAATCCGAGAAAATTTGGTGTCGCGTTTAAGAGAAGAGGACCTTAAACGGTTAACAAAGAGATCATGCTGACAACAGGCGGCGTCTCTCTCACTCTCAAACAAATAAATATAATAAAATGACGTATACAAATAACCGATGCGCTGCGCTGCAATCGTCTCGGCGTTGTAATTACTCATTCAATCTTCAGGGCGTATGTTCAGCGAGCCTTCTTTTATTTTCTTGTTTTTGTCTTTTTTTTTTCCTTTCTTTCCTCAGCACCCTCATTTTTTTTGTTTTCTTCGCGCGAAACTGTCGGCAGCGTTTTCTCAAGCAGTTATACAAACTGCCCGAAGGAAATTGCGGCGCATATGTCATTCTTAAAACCTAACGTTGCGTTTCAGTAGATAACCACCAGTGAGAATGGAAGGCAAAGGAGTTAAAGTGGATGTGGCAGCGATTTATTTACTGCAGAACGTTTTGCTTCGCGACGCGCCAATGAGAATCGTTTTCGGTAAATTCGCGCGATATTTTTAAATTCATTTACGCTCAATTAATTCAACAGATTTTTCAGGAAGTCAACAAATGTCGGGAAAGGATATATTTGACAGGTCTATAAAACGAAACCAGTACGTCTGGCCCGTATAAGGTTTCAATGAATAACGCTGATTCATTTACGAAGTTCGAATTTTAGAATGAAAGGAGGAAAAACGAAAAAAAAAAAAAAAAAATTCTGATAGTATACGTAAAATAAATGGAATAATCCTCTCATGATCGTAATTAGAGATATCTATACATTCGCGACCCACAAACAAATGGTACTATTTTCAGAGAGCGAGAGAGAGAGAAGTTTTGAGCGGCGTATAAATGAAGAATATTAAGTAGCCTCAAAGAATGCCTATACCCATGCAGATGAGCTATTTCCCAGCGGCAATAACGTTTGGATTGAAACACGCTAGCGGCGCTGTGTAGAATAAGTAAATTCAACGAAGATATCTACTGACATATTAGAAAGCGCTTGATAGAACAGAATACTGTTATGAATACCAACTCGAACACTCTTCATCCCGAATGCATCTTCTCTTCCTCTTCTTCTGCCCGAAGTAAATTATCGTTTCAGCAAAATTTTCTAATCTCGTAATATACATCTATCCCTCGTCGTGTGTCTCTGATTGAGTTGATTAAGCAGTGCCTACATCAGTTGCCTCCTCTTCCTCCCTGCTATTGTGTATATGTAGCATCCCTATCTTCACCCCGTACTAAGACACTAAAACAGAAGATATGATGGGACTCCATAGTCCACAGGATTAAGTCTTCAGCTGATGGCTGCACTTCCGTTCAAGGACTGTGGTTTTGCGTAGAATGACGTCATCAATGTACACCTTGCGTAATACAGCCATCAGCTGGAGACTTAATCCTATACGATATGGAGTCCCATTATATCTCCTGTTTTAGTGTCTTACTCGTACCAGCTTGTATTCAAAAGTAGCCCAGGGTGTGTTGTCATGATTGGCGTGCCCTAGATTGTAACTTCTGATGACGCCACAGGGGGAGAAATTTTGAAGTCGATATTTCAATGGGGAACCTGTTCTACGGGAGGTTTTTTGTTAAAGAATTTAGCGTCCCACCGTTCGCCTATACGCAAAAACTGACCTACTCAAATTTGAGTTGGCATGGAAAAATCCCCCCCCCCCTTTTTCGCAATCGAAAGCGGAATTCGAAAAAATTTGGACCCTCAAGTTATACTTTGTTAGGGGCTTGGAAAAATTTTGAATATCGAGCTATGTTCACTGAGTTTTTAGCGGGGAACCCGTTACCCCTTTTGTTGGGGGTACTTTTCGTCCGTGGGCGCGAGCGAGGTTGATGACGTCACAGAGAGGGGAGGGGGACTTGGAAAAACGATGGATTCCTTAACGAAGTTAAACGTGGAACGCAGAAGTCGTACGGGATTTGGTATTGAGAATTCAAGGAAGCCTAGACCTAGATGAGCTAGTATAAAAAGGCCTAGACCTACTATAAGCCTAGTATAATATTCTAAATTTTTCTCGAATCTCTAGCTATACATGATAGGAGGGGGACTTGGAAAAATGTTGACTCTCGAGCTATATGTGATAGACGGGGGAATTGGAAAAATTCCTATCATATATGGCTCGAGAGTCGATATTTTTCCAAGTCCCCCCTCTATCATATTATTATAGCTTGAGAGTCAACATTCTTCCAAGTTTTTTGTTGGACGGTGGACGGCGCATGGCAAATTTCTCAAAAAGCCCCCCATAGAACAGGTTCCCTGTGAAAATTCCAACCTCCGAGCTATATATGATAGGAGGAGGACTTGAGAAAATTTCATCCTCCAAGCTATATAAGATAGTGGTCGACCCACTATCCTTTTTGTTGGGGGTACTTTCAGGAAATTTTTGTCCGCAAGCGCGAGCGAGGTTGATGACGTCACGGAGAGGGGAGGGGGACAGAAGAATGTTGACCTACAAGCTATCTAGTATATAAAGAGAAGTTGCAAAATCGCAAATCCATTTAACTTTATTCCTATTTCACCTACACACTTGGAATTTGTTTCCATTGCTTTAGCTTGCCTAGGAGAAGGTTTATGCATAATAAATTTGAAGTTACAAAATCAGGTGAATGGCGTGTAGAATATATCTTTGTGCTTGGTGGGGGGGGGGGGGGGTCATGAATGATTTAAGAGATGAAAATTCTGTATCTTTCATTAATTTATTGATTGAAAATGCTAAGCAATAATTTTTGTTACGTTCATCGAAAATTAATATGTGCTAGGCAATCATTTTTGGAAAATGGTTCTTTTGAACCGGAGAAGTTTTGAATACCCATACTATGAGTAATCCAATAGTGTAGGTTTACGATAAAGATTTTGCTTAGCAATTATCTGAAGGAGTGGTGGTTGTCTTTCATTATTTCAAATTTAACGTGAGGACTAAGAAAAAAAAAACAATTTACGTCAATTTCAAAAATTCAATATCGAAGTCACGGATGTCTCACTTTATTGCAATCTAATTGGAGTGCCAAAGCGCAAGAAAGCAAATCTAGGGCGGTTGACAAACAAAGGGAAGAGGGCTCGTGTCAATTCCGAAATTTTGACATCAGAAAATAATGCGGAAAATAATTGTCAGAACAATAATAGTCCATTCATTAGGTACATTATTGAGAAAGAATATACCAGTATAAGTTCAATTGGGAATCTTGCAATTAAGTGCACATTTTGTGATGGAAAATTATTTGGAACTGAAAACCAAAATTTCTGTTGCGGGAGTGGTAAGATTAAGTTACCTGATTAACTCTCAATGCCAGATCTTCTTAAAACTATTAGACAGAAGGGATAATAGATCTTCTCAGTTTCTTAATAATTTGCGTGAATACAACAATGCGCTTTCAATGACTTCTTTAGGGTGTAATGAAATTCCAAATATATTTACAACTTCTAAAATTTTTGGACAATTGCATCATTATAATAGGAAGTTGTCTACCTCCTCCAACAATCCACAAAAAATTACAAATTTTTCAGCATACACCCAGAAAGAAGAATGCGCAAAGGATCTTCTAAAAAGACGGCATCCAACTATCAGAGAAGATATTAACAACAAGATTGAAAGTGTAAAACAAAATATCAACAATAAAAAAAAATAAAATTGAAAAATTGGAAATTAGAAGAATTAGATTACAAATAGAAATTGAATAATAAATAAATATCAAGAATTTTGAAAATAGTTTGAAATTTTATAATATTTAGCGGGCTAACGGCTTGTATATTATAAGAGGAGGACTTGAAAAAATTTTGACCCACGAGCTATATATGATAGAAGGGGGGTCTCAGAAAAATTTCGACCATCTAGTCATCATATATGATAGGAGGGGGACTTAGAAAAATTTTGACTCTCGAACTATATATGATAGGAGGTAGACTTGAGAAAATTTCAGTCTCCAAGCAGAATACATCGATGTGAAAACATGGAACAAAAACAAATCCTGGTTGAAGAAGGAAATAGACAAAGGAAACAATACCGTCTGGAAATTATGAAGGCAAAGAAAGAGGCCTGGAAAAAATTTGTGAATAAGTCCAGCCCCTGGGGTAGACCCTACAAAATTATAGTGAAACCGTCTGGACCAAGACAGCAGGGCTACCCAAAAATCCGGAAAGAAAATGGACAAATGACAAGGTCAGAGAAGGAAGCCTGTCAATATTTGTTAAACTGCAAATTCCCCACAAGCACAAAAATCCTGGAATATGAGCAGGAAACCATCCCAACAGAAAACTTTGAGCATGTAAATGACATGGAGATTTCCAAAGTATTAAGAAAATGCAGCAACCGTTCTTCCCCGGGCTTGGATGGCATTAATTATAAATCCCTGAAGATTATGAACAAACGTCACCCTGGGCTTTTACCCTGGATCATAAATCAGTGCATGCGGTGGACACTGTTTCCAGATGTTTGGAAAATGGGTAAAGTTGTTATGCTGAGGAAGGGAAAGCTACAGGATCATGACCCAGGAGAGTACCGACCCTTAACGCTGTTATCAACAGTAGGGAAGACATACGAAAGATGCCTGGCAAGCAGAATATCAAAGCTGGCTGAGCCACTGCTATCTAGCCAACAGTATGGCTTCCGTCAAAAGAGGTCATGCGAGCAGTGCATATATGCCTTTTGTGAAAGAATAAAACAAATGAGGAAGGCTTCCAATTTTGTATACGGCGCAAGGAAAATTTCTCAAAAAACCCCCCCATAAAACTGGTTTCCTGTTGCAAAATTTTCACTATCGAGCTATATGATGATAGAAGGGAGGGAGGTGACTTCAAGAAATTTCATCCTCCAAGCCATATAGAATAGAATTCAAAATTTTCTCAAGTTTAGAAAAGTTTAATGCTCCAAGTTATACCGGGTGGACCAGAAACATGTTACCACGCACTAAATTCACTCCAGCACAAAAACGCGAAAAGTTAGATGTATACATCAAATATACGAAATTTGTATCTCAATGTTATCTTCAATTTGCGCCCCTACCTAACTTTCTACGAATTTTTTAAGTCAAGTTATGGACCAAAATGTGCTAAAAATTGACCAATTTGTTAAAATTCTCAAAAATTAAGAATTGTTTAAATTTACATTATATTACTTGATTTAAAAGAGAAATTTAACGCTGATACCGAAAAAAAAGCTGAATAACCTTACAAAGTTCGCGGAAATGTTGGCAAATTGGTAAATTTCTAACACATTTTGGACCATAAGTCGGCACAAAAAAGCCATAAAAGGTTTACTAGGGACGCAAATTGGAGATAAAATCATTTTGTAGATTTGATGTATACATCTAATATTTCCCGTTTTTACGCTAGAACAGATTTAGTGTAAACTCTCATAACTGGGAACATCTTTCTGGTCCACCCGGTATACAATACGAGTCAAAAGTTTTCCAAGTTTTTCGCCCGGACGACACACGGCGCGCTCGGACTCGCGCTCGCGGACGATGACGTCACGGAGAGGGGGGAGGGGACTCGAAAAAACTTCGTCCTCCGAGCTACATATGATAGGAGGGGGACTTAGAAAAACTTCAGACTCCAAGATTTGTGTAACAGGAGGGGGACACGGGACAGCGGGTTCCCCGCTGCCATTGCAGTCTAATTTTTTTGGTACTTCAATTTCGAGTTCAATCCTCAATATCGAAACCAAATTCGTCCTTTAGAACAGATCCTCCAAGTTCCTCGATCGTTCAACTTCGATGAGGAAGTCGTAGTTTTTCAGTTTTTCCACCCTCTGCAGGTGTGGCCTTGACCTATTGTAGAGTGAGGAGCTAAGCTAGTTTGATCAAACGAATCCGTTCCTTAAGGTTACGGCTATCCATCATAAACGAAAAAACGAATACTCTAAAGGGAGAGTAAACAAAAACCGCAGAAAATAAAAACGAAGGGAGCGCTTTCGGTAACCGAAAGCGCTCCCTTCGTTTTTATTTTCTGCGGTTTGCATTTGTTTACTCTCCCTTTAGAGTATTCGTTTTTTCGTTTATCTCGTTTGATCAATTGTCTTCTCTTCCTTAGCCTCACGCGTAGTATATTTGGGGCGAATCTTATGCTAAGAAATACTGGTGGTGACTTCGCTATTCGCAGACGGAATGAGTAACAATTGTTTACAACAATAAGGGTCATTGAGAATCTCAATTGTACGTAACCAGAGCAGCAATGGTCAAACTGAACAAAATTGACATCGATTTGCAGTCGATATTGAAACCTGATAGTAGAGGTCTACTTATTTTTGACCTTGCTTCTGGTCTACTTATTTTTGACCTTGCTTCTGAAACTCTAACAGATTGCGCGCTCGTAATCTAGGCAACGTGGACGTCTTTTGCATATTGGCGACTGATATATGACATGTAATCAGACATTTCGACTTCAGTCTAATTGACTAAATTTCAATTACGTCAATGAAACCACACTTTCAGTCATGTCATCTCGATTTGGAGTCGACAGGGCGGAACCAGGTCGACTCGAAAGTCAAATTTCTGACGCGTATAAGTTTTTGAACTGGGGGTCGATCGGAAATTTGCAAGACACATGACGTCATCAATGAAACGCTGGGACTTGCATTGTACTTTATTTCACTATCATACTAGGCTAGGAAATATTGGTGGAGGGGCGAACGGTCCGAGCGACTGACCTCGTCTGTCTTTGGGTTGGGGTTCATTCGAAAATTTTTGAGAGGTTTTTCGCTTAACGCATCACAATTTGGAGCGTGTACCAGCCTTCATTTAACTAGGCCATATACCTACTAGGCTAAGAAAATATAGATGAAGCTGGTTAGTTATTTGTACTTTACTAAATATGTATTCAATATTACCGTTGTCTATCATCGAGTAGGACTTTTGTGAAAAGTCCGAAAGCATGTTGCCTTCGAGTTCGACTTCTTCGCGTCGTTTAGTTGTTATAAGGCAGACTACACGCCAGACTCTATAGAAAGAGATCCGTCAGCAGAGGATCGAGCGAAAAATCTAAGAATCAACCCGCCCCAAAGTATTTCAAGATTATTATAGGAAAATAGTGGGAGAATAGAGCAATTGGTGATTACGAATTATATTCTCCGACCCCCTAAATTTTTCGGACTTTGTTCGTAATACAATGAGAGTTTTAGGAGTGCTACAGCATACTTGAGAACTGAATTCAATTTCTTTATTCCTCATCCAAAAAAACAATACCCTTTCACAACTCACCAAATTCCATGAACTGAATATTTCCAGAGCACTCAACTGAGAGAAAGAGCTTCCAGAAGTTGTAAATCACTATACCAAAGTCTATAAAGTAATGTAAAGACTGCCTCGACCAAATTGGTGAACAACGATCAAATAGCCTCCAGCCTACGTTAGGGCGAGGCTGGTTTCTGCCTGTACAAAACATGATGTGCGTTATTCGTTTACATACGGAACTTTAGTTCGAATAGAAAACTTAGGAAGAAGTGGAAAACCGAATAACTTTACGTTTATAAAACAGCGGCGTGAGCATTGGAGTACTCTCCTCGTTTTGTTTTACTCGCGCGTAAAAAGAAGAAGCCGCTCGAGTTCTAAAAGTATATAGTGAAACTTATTCGCGTAGTCACGAGTATTCTACGAGGGGAGGGAGAGGAGAAAAAACTGTTTCGACGTTGAAGTTTTGCCAAATTTATAAACTAGTTACACTTATCATAATTTCTTTTCTGAAATTTTGCGAGGCGATTGCATATACATGTGTGAATTATGATTTGCCCCCATTTCCGGAATCGTGGGATTAGGTACGTAAGAGCATTTTGTTTACACACGACTTGATTTTTACTACATGTAGTTGTAGGGAAATTTCGAGCACTCGGAGAAGTAACTTTTTCGTACAGCATCTGGCATACATTGTTTTTGTTGAAACAGACATGTTCCATGATTTCTGATGAGAGGAGAGAAGGTGGAAAAAAAATTCAAGAAAAGGTTCAAACACTAAAAGAAGTAGAAAGATTGCCCCCGCATTGCAAAATAAAGTCTGACTTCAGGAATGTTTACCAAAACGGAGTTTTGTCTGGATTTGACAAGTTTCCCAGAAACTGTCTTTGACTAGCGAAATTTCCGTTGGACCAGGGTGGAGATGGTAACGTGAGAAGCTTCTATAAGAAATTTCCAGCGAGGTGGTTGAATTCAAATCACTTCGAATACAGTATCCAAAGAAAAAGAGAAGAAAAAACATCCGTCATGAAATGCTTTTTGAAATTTTTGATAGTCCAGAATAAAGAGGGCGATAAGCGACTGAACCTTGCACTTTTCGATAGAAGCATGAAATTCGGTACACCTCTTTATCTACAGTAAATAATCGAATTCCATTGGGAGACATATTTGGAAATCCCCGAAACTATCTCTGGAAGGCAATACCACCGCCATGGATTTTTCTTCGATAGAAAAGAGGGCACTCACGATTTCCTTATTCATAGAGATCTATACTGCTCCCATTCAACAGCATAGCTCACCCCTCTCACTCTTACTGCATACTTAGAGGCTGTCAAAACTATGAAATATTTAGCACCCATACCAACACATGATCACTAGAGATAGGTGGACTCTCCCACCGCGGCTTTCCTCGCAATAACTCTGGTCAAAAAGAATCCGTCTCCTATATTTTACAAAGTTTTCATCTGGTCTGGCAAAGATCCTAACGGATTACGACATTGTGGGTGGAGATGGTAATGTGAGAAGCCCCTATAAGAGAATTCAAATCACTTAGAATACAGAACTAAACAAAAAAAGGGAGAAAATCATGCTTCTTGAACTTGTTGAAAGTTCTGAATAGAGAGGGTGATAAGCGACTGAACCTCACACTTCTTGATAGAAATATGAAATTCGATAAATTTCTTTATCTCACGGTCTATAATCGAATTACATTTGGAAACACGTTTGGAAATCCTTGAAATCACCTCTGGAAGGAAATACCTCCGTCATGAATTCGCCTTCTATAGAAAGGGTGTCGCTACCGATTCCTCATTTATAGAGATTAATACTGCTCTCATTTAACAGCACATCAGCCCATCCATCTCACTTTAATGCCTACAAGGAGACGGTGCGCTCCAATTAGAAGCAAAAGCATTAAGGAGCCTGTTTTCTACCTCGAAAGTAATTTACCACGATGTCTGATTCTTCTTCGGCTTACAAAGAAATTTTATCAAAGTTATCGTCCATGGACGAGCGGATTAATCGAAGGCTGGACTTGAACACCCAAAGAGTTGACTCGAAAAGGATCCGTCTCCTATACTTCAAGAAGTTTTCGTCTGGTCTGGCAATGATCCTAACGGGCTACGACATTGAGACAGCATACTAGATATAACGCTGCCATCACCACCAGGAATGCGGTACAGAGCCCAAAGGGTCAGGTAGGTGAGATGAAAAGAAGTGAAGTCTACGCATGTGGAGTGGGTTTGCAGAATGGACGAGTCATTGAAGCACACGGAGATCCATGCAAATACTCGCCTTCCGCAGAGTATCAACCGGAGCAAGTCACATGCTTACAGATCATCGCATAGTTAAAGTTTGTACTGTCGCCGATTCAAATCAAGGTCACTAGGCGCATTAGATTTTTCTTCAATACCGAACCTGTGACATCTGTATTTCACCATTTCAAATGAAAACATTGAATCTTTACTTTTTCCTAAATGACGGGACGCAAGCTCGTCACTATGGACCACAAACTTCTCGCAATGAATTTATTAACGAGAAAAATCAAAGTCGACCCGAAGCCATAGTCCTTCTCTCATTCAAACCGAAATGCGTCTATTTCGAGCCAAAGTCCTTTCTTTCAGCACCTGCTTTGTGAATTTTTAAAATATGGTCAACATTATCATCAGTTGGTAAGTCTAATCAGTACTGAAGGAGCTTCGAAATCGTATATTCTTTCCTTATCCTCGTCCCTCTTGCCCATAAACAGCCTTGGGTTCGAAAGCTCCCAACAGTGTTTCTCATTCTGTAATCACGCCACTGATAAGAAGGAATAGTTCCTCAAGAGACTGCAGAATCGGAGTTATGACGCCTTTCCTAGCACTGACTTCCTTGTACATTCATCCGATGGTAATTGATATCTTGAGGTGAGCATTTCTTCGTCATTTTCTCTGGCACAGAGACGGAGAAGATTCCAAGCGAAAAGTAATACTCGCCTTCGCC
This sequence comes from Aspidiotus rigidus, assembly GCA_035079385.1. Taxonomy (NCBI): domain Eukaryota; kingdom Metazoa; phylum Arthropoda; class Insecta; order Hemiptera; family Diaspididae; genus Aspidiotus; species Aspidiotus rigidus. The sequence goes on from JAVHKY010000014.1 coordinate 1,814,525, forward strand.
CCACCTCCTATTTATATATTTACAGACCACTTTTGAAAAGATGAACCAAGAGTCAGATTTTGTTCTTTGGCGAGCTGCAAGCTCCAACACGAGGGAAGGAATTGAAAACAAAAAAATTAGATGCCATTGCAGGACTGCAATGGCCGCTGTCCCGAGTCCCCCAAAGCCTGAAGTTTTTCCAAGTCCTGAAAATCATGACGTGACAACTTGAACGCGCTGCAATTTCAAGGAAGCCGTCGTCTTTTCAAGTCCCCCTCCTATCATAAATAGCTCGGAGGTCGGAATTTTTCTCAGTCTCTCTCCTGTCATATAGCTAGAGGGTCGAAATTTTTCCAAGTCCCCCTCCTATCATATATAGCTCGAAAGTCGAAATTTTCCCAAGTCCCCCGAGTGGAAATTTTTCCAAGTCACCCTTCTGTCATATATAGCTCTAAAGAAGAAATTTTTCTAACTCCCCCTCCTATCATGTATAACTCGGAGTTAGGAATTTTTCCATGTCCGCCTCCTGCCATATATAGCTCTAAAGTCGAAATTTTTCTAAGTCCCTTTCCTATCATATATGGCTAGAGGGTCGAAATTTTTCTAAGTCCTCCTCCTATCATTTATAGCTCGAGAGTCGAAATTTTTCTTAAGTCCTCCTCGTCCTATCATATATAGTTCTAAAGTCTAAAGTTTTCCAAGTCCCTCTCCTATCATACGTATATACCTCGGAGGTCGTAATTTTTCCAAGTCCCCCTCCCCTCTCCGTGACGTCATCAACCACGCTCGCGCTCGCGGACGAAAATTTCCTGGAAGTACCCCCAACAAAAGGGACAGCGGGTTCCCCGCTAAAAGTTAGTACACTCAGGAAAAAAAAAGATTCAGAGCAATATGATATGATTCCTGAAGATGTTATCAAACAGGGCAGAATCAAACACGATTCCACGAGAAACTTCAATCGAAAGAACGTTTTTCGTTTTTTTTTCGAGCTCGAGGATATTTGTCTTAGCCACAAACACGTAAACAAAGAAAATTTCCAATTTTTTTCTTTTTTCGGAGATAGAAAATTGGTCGTATTTTGGAAATTACCCGCATCAGTCGTGTTTAAATAGTCTAAAATAGCCGCCCAATATCGTGTATTGAATACTGTAACGTCAATTATAATAATGAAAATAGATTACATGCACGTTTACTTGTCTGTAAGCTTACACCCCGGATCATTAATTTTGTCAGGCTCGATGAAAGACGACTTTTGAGTCGACCATAAATTTCATCGACCTTTCTTCTTACTTCTTACGATGTGCTGGCTTTCTTTTTCCTCGCACATGCGGCTCGCGCGCGGTAACGAATTTCATCAGGGGGGGAAAAACATAAATGTCGTGAGTCGTCTTGTTTGCGGGATTCGAGTCCGCGTGTTCGTGCACGCACACAGTCGCACAATGAAATGAACTTCGCACAGTTGCCGGCGTGCACACTTTGTTCTCGCGCGTAAAGTCATTTCAGCCCCGGTGATCATTACTTCGGCCGTTCGAATTGTTTCTAGATTACGCAGCATCCGACACGTACGAACGTTTAATGACTGTCCTCCTCTCAGGCTGCGCGACGATTGAAAAATTCGTAACTATTTATTGCAGCGACCCGCGGGGCTTGAGTGAAAACTAGGTCCAACTTATGTGCCATCATACTCGTAAGGTACGTATTATACGCAGCGTATACGACTGTTAAAATCACTCGGCCATTCTGCAAAGCGTTCTGCTGATAACTAGGTTAAAAGAAATACGAACTTTATGTTGGCGTTTTATGCTATCTGTGATCCCGGCAACAAGACTTCATTCTATGTACTATCGCTAGCTCGTTTAAACTCGACGAGATTTTAAATGTCCTCATTAAAATGCCCGATAGAAAATGTTGCTAGTAATTTTTACTCATTTACGACACCTGACGATGTGGAAAAGAACGACGCACGAACAATAGTTGACGGTCTTCTATGTACGAGCGTGTCCTTATACTCACTTTCCCGAACGATGACTAAAAACAAATTTTAGAACATTGGATTGGATATTATATTCTAACCAATTATAAATCGATCCCTCGGTTCTCGAATTTTCTCTCGCCAACTGGACTAAAAATCCCAGCCGCTCAAAAGGGAGTAATTATTTAGTAGCGGAGGCGACTACTGTAGAGATATTCTAAAAAGTTCCTAAAGAATCTTACTTTCTTCTGCTATTGTGAACTTCGCCCTATAGATACAGAAATGAAAGGATCAAGCGATTTTTTCTGAGCTAAGTGTCTCCATGAGAGTTGCTAGGGTTAGCGCCCTCTAGAAGGCCCGTGCTGGGTTCAACATAGGATGCAAGATGGGAACCTGGGTTCAACAACATGGCTGAGTGTCGGCTCAGGAGTTTGGAAAAACCTAGAATTTGTCTATAGGAAAACCAAAAAGAGGACTGGGAGAGACATTGGTGGGAAGAATATCAGGGTACTTGTTTGAGGACTCGTGACCGCGATATTGGGAAAAGCGACGTTAGTGTGAATCTTCTGTTGCAGATACAGGGACGGTGTGAGAATTGTAGGGGCCGTAGACGGTGACGATGGAAAGTATTGGGAAATTGGCACTTTCTGTGCTCTTCAAAGCTCTGCAAATGATGATTTGAATGAACCAGCTAACGGGCCCCGAGGCGACCGCCTAAGTCGCCTTGCCTTAACACCGTGTCAGGATAAACGTTGTCAATGTACACCAACCTGTAAAAGGAAACTTATACCAGCGAGACTGAAACCTCGCTCAGAAAGAATTGAAAAGTAACGTAAAAAAAAGAACGGATTATTTAAAAAACTGCACACAGAAGCTAACAATGTTTCCTCCTTTGCATTTTATGAGCTTGTTTCATCTCAGAGGCCAATCACCTGACAGGTTTGCCCGCTCTAAACTCGTTTGCCACTCTCTCACTGCACTCTTCCTTAAAGATGATGACAAGAACTTAATTATATGCAGTAAAAGCAATAGTTGCTTTAGTTTATGAAATTAGTGCGCATAAAGAGCGCAGTGATTCATTTGAATCTCTCAATGGGGGTCGAGGACGTTGCCCCGATGAAGTGCGGAAGCGCACATGTGGATGCAGTTTGAGAAAAGGACGAGTCTTGTCCAAGAAGTGTGGTAGACATGGATCTATCAGTCTTCAACGAGATTGGAGTTGGTCCGAGTTGTAGACATTGGTTTTCAATTTACCTCTACAAGGAAGTTGGAGGAGACTCCTTGAGGGAGTTTTCGTGTTGTTGTATGGGTGCCGCGCTTGCGAGTTCAGCTGACAAATGGGATGCCGCTTGAGCTGGGACGAGAGCTGAAAACGCAGACCCGAAGATGAGGCTGGCCGTCCTCAGTTGGGTGAATGCGTAATAAGTTCCTCCTTGATAAGACTTCCCAGTTGGTAGAATGCCGTCGTGAGGACTCGTCACTGATTTGGTGAAAAGCTCAGTAGTTTTTGAAGGTACTGCTGACTGCGATTTGGCAGTGAGAATCCGTGCACTGAAATATGTGTCAAATTATTGGTTATGTAGGGTAGGAATTCGACCACATTATTCACAGTTCTGGATGACTGGTTGGAGATATTCAAACTTCGGGCAGTTCGAGCATTTTAAAATGTAATTTCTTTCGGAGTTAGCTCCGGCTAGGTCCTATAGTTGAATGGGGCGTAAGTTCTGTAATTCATTGCTGTAATCTTTGTCGTCGCTGGAGAGGAGGACCGTATAAATTACCACCAATGCCACCCCCTTCTCCTTCGAGTTTATATCATTTCAATCAATCTTTTTGTACATGAACTCTAAAACATTTGTTAAGCTGATTCTACTGAAATTAATAAAATATAAGGTGTGTGTTTCACATACTTTGTAACTCGCGCCGAGCATTCAGAGCTTGCTGGATACTTGGGTGGCGATCATTTTTTCCGGGCACTTACTCAATTTTGTACCAAGATTCACTAATGGATTGTCACTTGAATGTAGCAAAAAATGAAGACAAAGAACCTGTTAATAAACAACTAATCAATTTTAAGGAAAATTTTGTTTAAAATTTGAAGAACCTTTCGAATGGCCAAGTTGTCGAACCTGCGTTGGGGTGCAAAGTCAAACTCACATTACCTAATCTCAACAAGTACACTCTTACTGTTCCCGGCAAAGCTATATATACGAAAAGATACTCCTTACAGTTTTAGGGAGACGCAGACGTCTTGTATGTTCCAGTCTCGTACCAAGTTGAAGATATCGTCAACAGTTCAATATTTTCTACCCACATAAGCTGTTATCGACCCTTCCAAGGTGAGTTCAGGGAATCCGCAGTTATTGAGCATTCTTGTAGTATATCCTTCTCGCAGTTCCTACAGCTTATGCACGAAAAACAAAAACGTGAGCATCTTGCTAGGCGCTGTTCCACATGCATTGGGTCAGAGACATGGTCAAGCAGTGTCAAGGAACCTCCAGAGTTAAATGTCTGGGGGAGAGATCGAATAGTCACATATGTAGAGCAAAAATTATGTACAGAAGTCGGTCAATCCTTTGTGCCCGCTGTCCCTCGTCCACTTGACTCTCGATAAACTTAATCAAAAAGAAAGAGATTTCGTGCCTGCTTAGGCCAAAGAATCCGATTGCCAAAATAGAGTCGACATTTTCTTCACCAAAGTTTTCTTTCCATGGGTTTACCAGCTCAAAAAACGAATATTCTTTACAACAATACCCGAGAAGAAAAAGTCTCCAAACTACATACCGTACACGTAATACATATGCAATACGTGAACATGTAAATACGAAAAGTACAGCCTATTTATAATACTCCGACGTGTAGATTTGCGCGTATGAATCACGATAGCGAATGCAGCTCGCATTTCTCCTGTTACACACCTTCACTCTTTTCATAATGAAAGTTTTATCTCGCCCGTTTATTCTTTCTTTTTCCTCATCTCGCTCCGTTTCCTGCTCGCATTATTATCTCGTCGAGCGAAAGCACGATTCTTTAGGCACGTTATTTCTTAGAATACGTGCCGACGATTCGGCATTTGATATTTTCATACGTGGTAATATAGGATGCGCATGTATAGCGTCGTGCATATTCCGAAAACCACGGAATAATGGGAAGGATCGAAAAAGAAGACATGAGCGATGAACGCTAGGGTAATTTAGAGTGGAGACTATTATGTACTGTTGATCAAGACTGAAACAGAAGGACTGGAGGCTGAATTATACCCACATCCCTGTATCGGAATATGTGGTTGGTGACAAACATAAATGCGAGGAATCCAGATCTTTCTGTACTCACAGTCATTCAATTCCAAAGCGAATTCCATTCTACTTTTACACGCGTGATTTTTCAAACTCTTTTCCCACGCCGAGGAAATTTTCAACAATTGGTATATTACTGACTTGGAATTAGAGCAACTGATGCCGATTTTGAAAGGGGACCGAGAACTCTCTGTACATGTTTCCTGCGATTTCTATCACTACTAGGAGATACCATCCAAACTACATTGCATTGGTTTCTTCTCTATCAACATGATTCATCAATAATTATTACTTTGTTTGAAGGTAATCAAATACCACTGTCCTATCTAATGACCTACTGAACAATGCAGGCTCTGTTACTCTCTGTGATAACATTCAAACTCTTGTTCGAGCACACCTGAAACTTATAGAGAGAATGAGGAGAACACTTAAAATCGATATTAAAAAGTGAATACATACAAGAAAATCATGATGATTCAGAGTCGTTAGGCGGAGAAGGATAACTGTAAGATTTCTAGATCAAATCATTAAAGAAATGATTCAAGATTACGACACAATTACTAAAGGTTAGAATTTTATTTGTGCAGAGAAACGATAAATTCGATAAAAAATTGAGGCTCTGCTTGCAAAGGGTGTGCTTTACTTGTTCAGAAACTCCGAAACGGTGTACGATAAGTTGCATAAACATCCCAAAAAACCCTGCAAGGTTCGGGAAGCCAGCGGTTACTACGCGACGCTTACCGGGCGTGCGTGGGTAGTCCTTGTAACAAATGACGAGGAATGATTTTAATGCAAGATGGTCGGAAAAGCTGTGTTTCTGCGGAGGTTTTTGTAGTGGAAAGCGCGTCTTTTCTGCTTGATGAAAAAAAAAATTCGTTGCTGTGCTGGAAAGTACTTTCCGCACCTAGATAGTACTTTCCAGCTCAGTGCCGTGTATGTCCCCACTTCTACCAGTATCTGCCATTGCCTCTCCTGTGTGCGTCAGTCTGACTTCGTGTCGTTTGATCCGTCGTTGCTGGGATTCAAACTCGAGTCATCTGCGCGTGAAGGCACTACTCTAACCACTCGACCGCTGCAGCCTTACATCCTAGTGCATGTAATTTGATTATAGTCATTATTATGCGCGCGACTACAGTCGTTGAATCTCGTGCTAGCGTGACAGTGCTGCCAATGCAAAGTGCACAGAACCTTTCCTCCCATCTTGCATTAAATGATTTTGCAAGGTCACATCTCAGGGCTCCATTTTCCGAAGAATTTTCTGGATCTTTGGAATTGTACAGAAGGGTTCAACAAAAGGCGCTATCGGAACAGAATCCTGAATTTTGGCTCCGGAAGAATTTGAATCTCGTCAGAAAATAGACGAATAATTTTAAAATTCTGCTTCGATAGCGCCCCTGGTTGAACCTTTCTAGAAAGCATTTCAATTAATCCGTTGAAAATTCGAGCAGTAAAATGTGATTTTTGGTACCATGTTTTACGAGCATATTTTCACAAGTAAAGCACACCCTTAAAAAACAGACAAATATAAACTTTGAAACAACTTCATCAGAATGGTACGAAGATGAAATCTGTTTCAAAATTTATCTTTGTCTGTTTTTTAATTTGTGAGCAGACCCTCAATTTTTTATCGACATTATTACCATTAGAAACGTGAAAAAATTTCAATGTATTCGAGAGCTAACTATCGACAAAAAGAATTCTCACATTGGAGCAAGACGGCCTGGTCTGAGCCAAATTTACGGTCAGAATTTTAGGAAGTGCTCTGCAAAAGCCGAGCTTTTTCGGAGGCGGGCGGAAGTGCCTTCGTCGAGATGTTCTCAAATCTTAATACAAAGCTGTCATTAACGTATTCAAGGATGAGATAGATCTCAAAGTCCAATGCTCTCATACCGTTTCTCAGGTCGTCTTAAACATCCTCTGCTCAATCTCTCACAGGATCTGCCCTTGAAATACAACAGCCTCCTAAGCCACCACCATTTTAATCGTCGATCTTTCTATCGAAGTTGGTTCCAGTGATTCGATCTCCGGTCTTTGCAATCAGCTCCTGGGATTATGCCTCCTGAAACTCGAATGTTTTTCAACGGTTAGCAAAGGAAGATCCCTCGCAACCGGTTGATCCGATCAAGTTAATTCTGTTGTGATTTAAGACAAGGAGGAATATTGACAAAAAGGAAGAAAGGAAAAAACAAATACAGGATTCTACGTGCCTGTATATCTTGTTTTTTCCTTTCTTCGCCTCTTTTTTCACTATATCTGAATGTCCGTTTTCTCGGAGGAAAACTTCTTTAATTGCATAAGGAGGAGTATGACGAAAAAGTAGTAAATGTCCGGTCAGTGGTATCGATTCTAAATTCAATTTTTCTAATTATTTTCGTGATGTAAGATTAACTGGTAATAAAAGAAAAATCCCAAAACTATTTTTATCCCCAATCCTGTGCCTCTTCGGTTGTACGGCCTTCCTAAACTCCGAGGAGAATATCCCTATCAATTCTGTCACGGTATCCTTGATTTCTTCTCCTACTTTCAGACTATTCACGTTCCTCGATCAATGGTTCAAGTCGTTAGTAAGTGATCAGTCTCAATTTTCCATTAGTAACCTATGTGACTTAGTAGAAAGTCGTCCTCCTGACGCACTATCCTTGTCTCCTTCGCTTTTCCGTACATCCCTCTTGTCTCTGCTCTCGATTATTTTCAAGTTCTTTTCGAAGATGCTCATGTTCCGATTCCAATTGTTGATCACTTTGTGACCCTCCTCAAAATGTGCCTTTCTCCCAATTTCCGTCATTTCCAACCTTTTATCTATGAGCTTCCCAAGATTGGCTGCCCTCTCGACCTCTGGTCTCAGAAGTTTTCTTCAAACTTTTTGAGAACGAAGTCATCCACCTCCTATCAAACTTCGTTTATGGGCACCGATACGTGGATGATGTTTTATGCCTTTGGGAAGGCTCTGTTACTGGACCCCCACTTGAATTGAGTACATCTCACGAACTACTCATGCGATCGTCAAAAAATGGAGGTGCACAACTTCACATGTAACACCATAACTTGTCCAAGTTTCAAGAAAATCCATCCAGTAGTGGGAGGAGTTTCTATTTTCTCGAACTTCTATCTCCACAATTGGAGACCAGCGTGGTTTTAGAATAAAATACTTGCAATTCATGACTCTTATTTTTTTTTTATTTTTATTTATTTTTTTAATTTATTTATTTAAATTTAAACATTACATTTAGTCATGAGAGTTGGGTGGGTTTTACCATGGTTTTTCCCCACCCCTCTCATGACGAGTTCAAAATACACTGTATAACTATACACTTAACTCTACCTATTGAAAGAGGGTATGACTTCTGTTTTTATTTCATTTTACTTATTTTATTATCTTATTTATTTATTTATTTATTTATTTTATTTTATTTATTTTATTTTATTTATTTATTTATTTATTATTTTTTTTTTCCTTCCTTCTCCTCTCAGTCTATTTGATTTCTTTTTTGGTTTTTAATATCTTTCTTATATATCCATCCAATTTTTGGTGGCATTCCCCGTTCTGCAGGCACTGTCCCAATTCCTCTGTAGTTATTTTAGCGTCCCCCCTGATACGATCAAAATTTTTGCATTTTATAAAGGTGTGATCCGGATCTGTGCCCCTTATTCCCATCAGGGTTTTTCCGAACAAATCGACGTCATCAAACACCTCGTTCATTCTAGTGGTTTGGAACTTGATGTAGATCGTCTGGTTCGTAAAAAAAATAACTTCCAAAGCTTCTTTCTCGGAGTACTTGTATGACCTCCTCCAGGAGGGAGGTTAAATGGTCTTTTTTTACTATATTTTGGTGAACTTTTCTCCGAGATCAATCGCCATAACCTCATATTTTGTTGGCTAACAGATTCTATCCCTAGCTTAAGAGAAATAGGGTCTACAAGCTCCAATGTTCTGACTATCCTGCCGTCTTCATTTGGAATTTGCACAGAAGCAGTCTCCGTGTAAGACGTCATAGGCTGTCACCTAGATCCCACAATTTTAGGGACGTCCTCGATATCAGTGAAAAATTTGAGAAACTCAAACTCTATACTACCAGGCAAGCTTCCGACTGTCACCGCTGAAGGCCCTGAAACGTGACTATAAAATAATAATTCGGCACATGTATTTCCTAACATACAACGGTCATACCCAAACAATTAACAAGAAAAGCTACGGGGAATAGAGAATGTTTGCGGAAGATACAAAGGGTGTCCAATAAGTTTTGTCAGTACCCGCGTTAAGAATTGAATTCTTTAGTTTACATAAAAATGGCATAATTCCTTCTTGAAATACTTCCCTACCACCTTAATGCACCGGTCCCATCGAGCAGTACACTTATAGAAGACAGCCTGGAACCCCCTGGACGGTTTTGATGACTTCCTCATTCGACTGAAATCGGATACCCCTGAGATGTTCTTCAACTTTAGGAAGAGGTACCAGTCACAAGGAGGCGACCTAACAAATCTGGATCCTCTCCAAGCATTTCCAGCCATTCCTCGCAAACGTTGACCCGCTTCTGATTAGTTGCTCTGATGTCAGCATGTGCGGAATCCAGCGGCCACAAACTCGCCGGAGGCCTAAATGGTCGCGAAGTATCGTTGTTGCGGTTGATCTCAAAATATTGAGTTGTTGGGCAAGCTGTCTACAGGTTATTCCACGATTATCTTGCACCATAGCCGAAGCAGTATTCACGAGAACGTCAGTGGAAGCCGTCACAGGTCTACCGGATAAGGCCACTTTTGAACTTTTGATACCATCGAAAAATTATTCAATCACTTACGCAGTCTTCACCATACGCTGCTCTAATATATGCGAAATTGTTCCCGGTGCAGATTTCTCAAGACGAACGCAAAATTCGATCGAATGACGAATTTTCATTTTCATTTCCGAATTTTCCATCATAAAATTCTCCAGGGGTACATCGATCTTAATCCACAAATAAATTTTTTTCGACTACCGTCGATAATAATTATAACAAAACAAAACTTGATTCTAAGGCAAAATAACACGCGCAATCCGCTGGTAACATTAGTTTTACGATTCGCCACACAGGAACGCCACAATCGCGCTACTGACAAGACTTATTGGACACCCTTTGTAATATAGACAGTTCATCGATCCTTACGAAAAAATAAAAGATGCGAAAATGTCGATATGTTACCTCATGAAAATTTCATCGACAAAGAAGAAGAAATTTCATTCTGAAACCGTTCAACTAAAATTAGTCCCGTATCGTATCGTCGCGGCTAAAAAGCAATGCGATACTACTTGAATGGATCTGCGAAAATTAAAAGAAGCACATTTCACGTATTTCGATGGCGACAATTTCGACTTATGCGTCAAATACTTCCTATTCGTCGCTTCCTCGAGTCCTCCTACACGAAAACCCGAGTACGTAATTACAAAATTCATCCGGGCAGGTGAAATTGGTTTCTTCCCAACGAGACAAATAATACGAAACAATGATTGTAAGTAAAAGCGTGGGATTCAACGCATGCGACAGTCAATAACCAGGATTAGAAGCAGTGGAATAAGCTTCGATAGATATAAGTTAGATTTCTCAATAAAGGAGTCGACTCGGTTCTGTGGCGAGAATTATCAAAAGTAAAGTTTTCTCCTACAATCGACGATTTGCTCGTCAATTGTTCCGTCATATCCCTTTTCATCCTGCACGATATATACACTCGGATAGTATCGTGTACCGTATAGAAATCTATTCAACTCAATCGTAAGAATTTGTATAAAATATTTCGATACATTGTTCCCAGATGAAAATGTCTGCTGTCATCGCTTGCTCGAGCAAACGAAAATTTACCACGACATTCGTACGTTTTAAAATACGCTTTCGCGTACTTTCAAAATGTTGCTGATGTTTCAAAAAGAGATAACCTTTACGAAAACACGACGAGAGGATACACTATAGGGATTCGAATTGCCGAAAGCGATGAAATCTATCGATAAATGAAGGAGACAAGAACACGTTTAAATCATTTTCTATTTGCTGCACTCAACACCATCGAACATTAGCAGCTCAATTCAGTCGTCATCCTTTGAAAAAGAATTTGTACATTGTTTGGTACTCCGTTCGCACTCTTTTGCACGTTCGTTCTCATCGATTCAGGGTGAATAAGTGTTAATTAAAATGCCGCCGTCGTCGTGAGTTCGTTAATTGGCGAGGGGGAAAAAATTGAAAATTTAATACCCCAACGCCGAGTTACTTAATTCAAGACACAAATTTCGCGTTTAGGCCTCGAGTATACGGATATCTTTCCTGGGAGAATAGTCCATAATGAAATATGGCCCTATTGTGTAAAACCTCACGTACTTGTTGTTTTAGAATTTTATATCTACACTATTATTATATCGCGTTACATTCGCCAGAATTTGGCGCAGCTAATTAAAGTTACATTAAAAACAGAAATTAATTTTCTTTCTATAATACACAGTGAAGAGGTACTCGTATAAGGCTTAATATTCTTCCCCAAACGAATTTTACTCTATGCTCTCTTTCGACTGATGCGGCGCATTTTCGTACGCGAGAATGTAGTGATGGTACCGGTGAGAATCGTTAAATGAAAGCTACAAACTTCAGTAGGTACATAATTTAATTACTGTTGAATACACGAAAGCAGATATGTAGGTATGCGAAATAATGCGAAGAAGTTTCGTGTACACATAGAATTAGAAAACCTTTTAATATCAGCTAAAATTTTGAAAGACGTTCGGATTTCTCGCGCTAATTTTGTTTTATTTTGATTTCGCAAATGTAATTAGAATTTATTATCGGGCGAAGAAATACTCTGACGTATTTTATATCCTCGCAACAACAACGTACATGTACGCTTACACAGAATCGCAAAGTTTTAGAATGCTGAGTCGATTCTCGAAACGAGGTCTTTCTGCTAGTCTATAATATATCACTAAGCACGTATGAGTATCCGATATTGTGCGAGTAAAATTCCAAGGGATTTCTATCATCTTTCTCTGACGTATTTTTACAGTTTCAGGAGATATTCCGGTAATTCCATATTCTGTCAAAAAATAAGGTATTGAAAATGCTGATATCTCACCACAATAAACTTTCCTACTCTCAATATTATGGTTTTCAAAAGGGTCGAAATACATTTCAATCCTTGCAAATAACCAATGTAAAGAACGAAAACTCTGCCTATCTTCTTTGACCTTCACCAAGCTTTTTCCTCCGTGTGTGGCTTCATCACAAGTGTCAACAACTACACGGCATTAGGTCTCATAGAAGCGATCTCGTTAAACTTTTACAGAGTTTCTAGACCAACTCTCTTCCTCCCGAACGATCAAGAGCAGCGTCTCCCAAGGTGAAGTCTGGAATGCCACGCGTTTTCTGTTAGCTATAAATAACATCACAACTCGCACCACTCGCTGTTGATTACAGCATTTCTCTTCAAACTTTCAAACCCTCAATGAGCAATACGATTCCACCTATAAACTTTAAATAAAATATCTGCATGGGCTATTGACTGCGGCTTGCGCTTACTGGTCTCGTTATATATTCGAGGGAAACGGCCGCTCTCAAATTCGAAACATCAAATTCTTCTGCCTTCTTTCCTCCTTCAAGGCTTCTCAATCTTATAAATTCTTGGGGCTTATCTTCGATCACAATCTTTCTAGGATTTTTCACATGAAAATGCTCAAAGCCTGAAGCTACCAATTTTCTAAAATAGGTATCTATCACAACCCCATCTAGAACACAATCCGAGACTACTTCTACATCTGTGTAAGATTCTAACAGTAGTATGAAGATAGAATCTACCCTAGATTTCATTCCCACAAATTAACGGATGAAGCATCACTTATAGACTCTACTCGCTGTTCTAATTTCTCTCTATTGTACTACAACCTTCCCATCACGAAAAATGAAGTCCTAATTATCATAAAACAATGCTGCAAATCTTCAGCATCCAGTCATGATCGAATCCCTACACAGTGCTTTTACAGAAACTCCATCGACAAGCAATCGCTCACTTCACCTCCCTTCTAAATAAAATCTTCAACTCGTCCATAATCCCGGCTATTTAGAAACTAGCAATAATAATTTCTATTCTCAAACCGAACGAAGATCCAACCCTCCCTCTTTCCTACCGACCAATCTCCTTCCTAAGTACTGTCGCGAAAATTTTCGAAAAAATCCTCAACAAACGATTCATTTGGTTTTTAAAATCCAACAATCTCACGAACAATTCACAATAAGGAGGTCGTAAAGGCCGGTTTACAATCATAGCAATAGCCACGCGAACATCAAACTCCAATAAATCAAGTCTATTTTCAGTTTTTTTTTTTTTTTTTTCCGATTTAGAAAAAGCTTTTTCGAGATTTTGGCGAAACCATGTCCTCCTCGCCCTCCACAAATATAGTTTCGCGGCCTGTTCCGAAAACTTTTAGAAAACTATCTACAAAACCGTTCCTTTTAAGTGAGAGTCCATCCAATCCAATGGAGTCACTCACAGGAAACCCTTCAGTGGAACACTTTTCGTGATCATACTAAATGACATCTTTTCTTGTTAAACCAATTTTATATGCCGATGACCTGAGAATCGCATGCAAACATTCGTCACTGTGCATCGCTATTAAAAGAACAGTGGCCCATAGACGCGTAACGAATATAACCGGTTTCGGCCGTGCGTGACAACCATCATGAGGTATCTAAATGAATACCAGAGAGAAGGAGAATTTATGAAGCCAATTCGCGATTAGTGTAGGCAAATGAGGAAAAAAAAAACATTTTGCTGGAGCAAACGTTTCTTTGCTGAAAATGGTTGAGGATGTGGTCCTGAAGACGCGTTTTCCCCCTGGAGCTTCTTCCTTTATGGGGGTTAACCTTAACTTTGATTTTCGATCGACACCTACCGACGACCAAACCAAGAATTTGCTTCTTTCGAAGTCTTATTCAAAACTGCTGAAATCGATTTCATAATTTTGCCTCATTTGCGCGATAGGAATGGAATAAACGCTAATGGGAACGAGATGAGATCCACCCGCAGAGCCGAGCCCTCCACTCAATATAGTTGGAGATATAATAGTGTGACGTTCTACCAGTCACTGAATATCTCTTGACGCCAATAATAAAGAACAATTACGAAAACCGAGCTTTATTACTGGTACCGCAAGTACAACACTTCTAAACACCGTTAAACTGTAACACAATCGCGTTAAAGAACGAGAAAACGTTAACTATCGCTTTCAAGATTACAACTGAATCGCTTTATCGGGTTGCTGCCGGCTATTTATAGTCTCACCCTTATTTCCGGAATTCTCGAGATTTCTTCTAGAACGGCAAACAGGTTATGCAAGAGTCCTTACAATCAATCGAGCACGTTCTAGGTTGTTCAAGCGTATTCGGCGAAGTAGTTAAGCGATAAGTACGCTTCCTTGCGGTGTCTGCTATTATTAAAAGTTTAACGGCATGTGCAAGCTTGGTGCTTGCGCCTTCATAGCAGAACGCCACACTTTCCCCTCCTCAATTTTGAACGTCCCGTTCAAACGCCGGGCTCCATACAGCTAGTCTATTTCGGTGGACCACTTTGAACTTTCTGTCCTGTTGGATGTGATAGATGACATCGTTGATTCTCTTCACAACTGTCCAAGGTCCTTCCCAATTGCACTGTAATTTTGGGTTCTTCCCTTTCTTTCTCTGTGGGTTGTAGAACCACACCCTATCCTGAGGTTCAAACTTGGTTTCATCTGCACAGATGTCATAGCGTGCCTTCATCCGGTCGCTAGCAACTTCTAAATTTTCTCTGACCAGCTCATGTACCTGCTTAAGTCGGTTCTTCAGTTCTTGCGTAAATGGCTTGACTTCTTGAGGTGGCTGTGGAGGGGTGCCCAGCTCTAAATCACACGGTAATCGAAGTTCTCTTCCAAAAATGATTTTTGCAGGTGTTTCCTTGGTGCTTTCATGGATTGAAGACCGATAGGCTAGCAGGAACAATGGAAGTAGCTTGTCCCAATTCCGCTGGTCACTATCAATTACTTTGGATAGAAATTGGTCTATTGTTTTGTTGAACCTCTCGACCATACCATCAGATTGTGGGTGGAGTAGTGTTGTACGAGTTTTCCTCAATCCCATCAGCTTAGCCACTTCTCCAAATACCTGGGATTCAAAGTTTCTTCCCTGGTCTGAGTGTAACTCCAGAGGTACTCCAAACCTTGAAATCCAGTTTTCCACCAGCGCTGTTGCAACAGTGACGGCTTCACAATTTGGCAGTGGGTAAGCATCCATCCATTTGCTGAAATAATCTCCTACCACTAGAATATAACGATAACCTTGGTCAGCTTCTGGAAATGGTCCTGAGATATCTGCCGCAATCCGTTCAAAAGGGTATCCCACATTGTAGATTTGCATCTTAGCTCGGCCCCTAGTATTGGGCCCCTTACTGGCATTACATGCTCTGCAACATTGAATCCAATCCTCTACATCACTTCTACAGGCTGGCCAGTAAAACCGTTCCCGAATCTTGGCCAATGTTTTTGTTATTCCAAGATGACTACCAGATGCGTCATCATGAACACTCTTCAAGACATCTGGTACAACTGCTTCAGGTATCAGTAGTTGGCGCCGGTGTGATCTGCCATCTGTTGTTTCCCAGATCCGGTAAATAATTCCATTTTCTACTTGAAGCGAGTCCCATTGTGACCATAAGATCTTTAAATTTACCGACTGTAAGCTGATATCTTGCCAGACTGGTCGTTCACCTTTCTCTTTCCAGGCTAAGATGACCGAAATATCTTTATCCTGTTGTTGAGCATTTCTCATATCCACATTGGAACCTAGTTGTATGGATTTGACTGAGACTTCTTTCTTCACATCATTGACTACAGTGCTTAATTCTTCTTCAACTTTGGTCTGGAGGAGACAATCCTTGGCTTCCAACTCATAAAGTGGTATATCTCCACAGGGACTTCTTAAAAGGTCATGCTTCAGATCAATAATCAACCCATACTTTCGCATTAAATCCAGGCCCAGAATACAGTCATCTTCAATATCAGCAAGGATGAATTTTCCAGTTATTACCATTGAGGAAATCTTGATAGATAGCTCAACAGTGCCCTTGGTCCAAGCTTGCTCACCCATGGCAGTCCTGAGGCGGTACTTTTCTCTCCAATTAATGGATAAGCCTGGGATATCCTTGACCAATTGTGTCTTGATGACTGAACCAGTAGCAGCGCAGTCCATGCACATGTCTATATTGAGTCCAATACTATCATTCCATCCCGATACATAAACGTTCTCACTTGATGTACCTACGCATTTTGGAAATTCTTATTTCTTGGGCCCTTCTGCTTGGCCCTGGAGTTGGTTGGCCCCTGGCAACTCCAGGTTGGAGTTTTCTGCCTTGCAGTGATCTCCACTTAGGGCAACTGAGCTTGATGTGACCTTCTTCATCACAGTGGTAGCATCGACGTTTGTCTCCAGTTGGTCTGACCTTTGTTTGCTTCAAAACTGTGGAACATCGTCTACAAGACGCCTTTCTTGCAGCTTCTACTTCCAGGGCGAAGGATAATGCTTCTTTCAAGGTTTTGCAACACGCAATGCGAACTTGACTCTGAACCTCCCAGTCAAAAATTCCATCAATGAATGCCTCAAGCGCAGTTTGTTCAATGGCTGACATAGTAGCTTCTGGGTAAGCTTGTTGAGTTAATTTGAGAATTTCACTTGAAAATGCCTGAAGACTTTCTCGACGGTTCTGTCGACGGTATTTCAGTTCTCTTCTTCTGATGGGAGCCAAGTGAGCTTGACCAAAGCGTTGTTCAAGGACCTCAACCAACTTCTGGTAATTCTTCTTGTCATCTTCGGCAATGTTGGACAACAGCTGAAGTGCAGCTCCTCTCAAGCTGACAATCAAATTACCAGCCTTGGCTTTGTTATCCCATCCATTGAGTTGAGCTGCAATTTCAAACTGTGATTTGTATAGTTCCCAAGAGATCTCGCCATCAAATGTTGGTATTTTGACTTTGGCCTTTGATGGTTCCGTAACTGGTATGTTTCCTTCATTTGACCCAGAACTGAAAAATGCAACGCCTGGCGGATCCACAACCATGCTTACTGTTGGATTTCCTTCCAGTCTCTGGAGTCGTTCCTCTATAATTTTCCATTGTTGCCCAAGTTCCTCAACCTGATGTTGGATTGGTTCAATCTGGCGTTTAACCTCAACATTGACGGTCTCCCTTAGCCCATCAAAGATTTCTGCCTTGTTTTGTTCAAGTTTCTCCTCCATTGCGTTCTTGTTCTGTTCGAATTTCTCCTCCATTGCGTTCTTGTTCTGTTCAAATTTCTCCTCCATTGCATTCTTGTTCTGTTCAAACCCAGTCTTCATATCTTCTGAATTTTTAGCCATTGTATCTGTCAACATTTGCAGCATTGCACTCAAATCTATAGCTGGAGACTGTTTTGTTGGCGTACCAGTCTCAAGGTTACAACTGAATCGCTTTATCGGGTTGCTGTCGGCTATTTATAGTCTCACCCTTATTTCCGGAATTCTCGAGATTTCTTCTAGAACGGCAAACCGGTTATGCAAGAGTCCTTACAATCAATCGAGCACGTTCTAGGTTGTTCAAGCGTATTCGGCGAAGTAGTTAAGCGATAAGTACGCTTCCTTGCGGTGTCTGCTATTATTAAAAGTTTAGCGGCATGTGCAAGCTTGGTGCTTGCGCCTTCATAGCAGAACGCCACAATAGAGACCGTGGAGCAGGTTAAATATCTTGGCAGCTTGGTAGCTCGTGATTGCAATCTAGCCGCAGAATTTAGCCAGCGGATGAAAAATACTGGAAAAGCTTTATTTACACTGTATGATGTAACAAGGACTGGAGTAGAGAAAAGGGAGTCCTCGACAGCACACAAACTATACAGGAACTTCAGTATACCTAACCTATCGAGGCAGCAACCGAATCTAATGATCAAGTTTACGCCAGAAAAGCTCTCACATAGCCATAAACATAGACTAGATCGACACTTCAGGAAGTACACGCGACTCTGATCTCGATCCTACCCGCCACGATAGGACCAGACTAGCTCAGTCAGCAGAACATGGATACTTTCCATCAGGGTCGAAAGGATAATCTAGGGATATGGTACTGGTTCACGAAGATTCACTTTTAGAGATCACCTAGGCTATAGGATACGTAAATACGAGAAGAGGTTCGCGTCGTCGTTAATGTAAGCTCTACAATCTTACCAGACTCAAAGGAATGAGTCTGTCACATCGCTATTCCTCCGGAGCAGAGACCTACGAAAGCCGGATGGTCGAAGCTAAAATAAAAGAGTACACGGGGATTGAAATAAAATTCAATCAGAAGGTAGCTAAGGTAAGCTGAAAATAGGAATTCAGAAAATTGGCCGAAAGAAAAATCATCGTAGAGTAGAAAGGAAGATTATTCGACGTATGAAAAATCTTCTTCGTTGTTCATTTCAAATTTAGAGTCTTAATTGCTAACAACGTCTAACTTCGGAACTAAGCCATTCGGTAAAAAGGAGCGAACCCGACAAAAGTTCAATTTACAACATACATTTTAATATCGAAACTTAAATCTAACAACAAACTAGTCAGGGTAAATATGAGTCCTGCTAGGTGTGTAGAATTGAATTCGTCTCTATCAATTAAAATGATATAAGATAGCAAACTTGATTAAGTGTGGTGATACTGCCATCGTCGAATCAGATTTCTTCATTTTTATGATGCTCCTTTTCATCGAAACGTTGGTGAAGCTCATTGTCTGGTATTCGATATGCTCCGTCCATAATCAAACACTCGAATCACCTCTCAGGTAAAAACAACCACGAAAAAACTGACAGAGGGCGGGAACCCGCGAGGTGGGACTCACAAAATTCAGGGTTTTGACTCGTGCCACTCGAATCTGTTTATCCTGCATGACGACCACGAATCGACACACAGCTTTTGACGAAACTTTCCAAGAGGGCTTAATCGAAAGCAATTCAGAAAAATTTCCCACCGTCGGAACTTTGAAAAAATTAACATTTTTATTCTCGAAACACTGTCTCAATAGTACAGCTAATAAAAAAGATAGGAACAATTTCATTAGGAGACTTTCGAAGCTAAATAGTAAAATCTCAAAGAACGAGCACATTGTTAAGAAACTACGAGTTCCTAAGCCCATATTCACGGCGATCCGTACGTGACCGTTCGCGAGATTTCCAAAAAAACGCACTCTCGAGCCATCGTTGAGCAAAGCCCGCGATGCAGTCGAGGAGTTCCTTTCTTTTCCCCGCACCCGATCGTCTTCGCCGCTTAATCAACGTAGAAGGAGAAGGTACGGAATAGTAAGGATAAAAATGGGAAAAACCGGACATTAACTAGGAGTAGATACCAGGATACGCGTAAAATTGGTGTAACGTTTTAGGATTGAGACAAGACGGAATTTTTCTATTTTTGATACAGTGGCGAATACGTTAGGTTCGGTATCACGAGCGGACACGTACATACATTCACACTCATACGACCAAAATTCGTTCGTTAAATCGTTGTTATTTCACAACTGAATAGGAGAGTGCTAGACAACAACGAAAATCGTGTCCTACAGGGTGCTACCCAAATTATTATACGCGGGCGAATGGTGGACTTCGGACCGAAAACATATAAAGTCTATCCAAACAGCTGAGAAATATGCTTCGGATTAGATGACGCGAGACTACGTTTCGAACTCAAAAGAGCAGGAGTTGGTAAACTCTGGGGGCTACTTCTCTGGTCGTTCCATGTTCAGAGGATGAACGATACAGGTGACCTACGCAGGCTTTATACGATCAGCTACACCAGGGTCGAAGGGCACAAGGAGGACAGGCGAAAAGATGCGGAGATATGATTCATATAACTTGAAAGAATGCTAAGATAAGCCGTGAGTAGGCGGTGAATGATCCTCTGCCTTATTTGCTTTCATTCACCGCCTTCTCGCTATTCCCCTCTCACCTCACGACTTCAATAAGGAGAAAGCCCACATCAGCGAGCTAGCGCGCCTCAAGAACATCTCTATTAATATCGACCAGGCTATATCCAGGAAATCTTTGAAACGTGCCATGCAATCCGTCTCTTCCTCCCAGCGTACCCATTCTCCTCGTCGCTCCCCCTCCTGGGCTCGTCTGCCCTTCCTCGGCCATATCTCCTATAAGATGGCTCGCAGACTCGTTATCCCCTTCTCACTGTAGGGCACTTATCCTCTCTCAAGGATAAATTTCCCCCCGAAGAGTGCAGTGGAGTTTATCGCGCCAGGTGTACAGCTCCTAATTGCTCTGCTGTCTACATCAGCCAAACCGGTCGCACCCTGCGCGAACGTTCCTCCGAACACCGCTCTGCCTTCCGTCGGCAACTCCTGAAAATTCTGCTATCGCCAAGCATTGTCTCGATACTCACCACTCCTTTTACTCTGTTGAATTTAAGCCCCTTCATAAGGCTACTAAGGGCCGCCTTCTCAACAGACTCGAAGAAGTCGAAACAATTGCCGCAGCTTCCCTCTCAGGCGTTTCTCTCCTTAATGATACTCGCTTCACCCTTGTTAATCCGTTTATTGCTCATATATGTATAATCATGTTTCAACCTAAAAATGACTTCATACTTTCTCCTCTTTCGCTGTCTTTCTCTTCCTCTCGCACTCTTGTCCACCGTTTGTAGTTTTTACATGTTTTTGTTTAATTTTTCGCCATTCACCTGATGATGTGCCGCACAGTCGCTACGAAACACGTTTGTGCATTTTATGATTAATTTTTTCATTCAAAATTGTTCACTCGTTACGACGTGATCGTAATTTATTTCTACATTATTACTATGTCTCATAGTTTCGAAGAAACCCTCCAACTTGTTGAATAGAAACTACGTCGTTTCTAAAAGAAATCTGAAAAACGCGCGTGTAGGTAGTACATGAAAAGACCTTATACAAGGATTTTTAATCGGTGGATCGTCTTCTACACGAGCAGAAAAGCCATTGATAGAAAGCTCGTTTCGATAAAACCACTCATCTTCGTCACGTGCCGAATAATTCCCGAGTCGAATTTATTACATTTCATTAGAATCTCTACCTACGTTAGAAAAAATTCGATCATTTACCATCGATGACTAATTATCTCCCGCTATGACGACCTGATTGACTGTATTCAAACTCGCGAATCGATCAAACGAGCGTTCTTTTCAGCTGGGTTGACATCCTGTTTTTAAGATTGATGAGCACAAAATGGACAAGATGAAATGAAAAGAAACGATTTACAGCAACGAGAGGGCAGGACGTTAAAAGTGTGACAGAAAACGTACTAAGGTATATATCTCTCTATACTCACTCGCTCGCATTGCAAATAAATCGCACTATATTGATTTCTCGAGGGAGCGGTATATATATAGAAACAGTTCACGAAAAAACATATGATGCGTTTCTTCGAACAGCGATAAAATCCTGTCTGATGAGATGACTGAGACATTCAGTTGCAGAATACCTAGTCGTATACTTGCCCAGCGGTAGGCCTTCCGGGATGAAAGAGACGAGTTTTATATTGAAATTTAATCTGTTTTTTCTCTCTTCTTACATCTCTTACTGTACTATTTTTCCCCTTTTTTCTTTCATACTCCGGCCGTGGTTGTCAAGTGCAGAGTTTTCTTTGAACTGAAAAGTTTACTTTCCGCGCGCGGTTTGACCGAACATGATGAGCTACACGAGTTTCTGAAGTAGGCGAATGAGTATCGGATTATAAAAAGCCACCGCTGGTAGCATCTCCGGTTTCCTTACGTGGTTAGAGTGACTGACTTCATTACATTCATTACTCGTTCTCGGTTGCTAATAAAAAGACTCGACTGGGTTGACGTGGAAAAACAAAATGATTTTCCCCGTACATCGAGTAAACAAAGAGTTGATACTCATCTGAAACTTCAAAACATTCTAAGAGCGAGGGCGCCTAATGAAAATAGACTCTTTGCATCAACGTCCATATTTGTGTAAACTGTTGACTTCGGCAGAAGAAAGCTCTCAACGATGAGACGAACTGTTTTTCCCGATTAAAAAGTATGATTGACGTGTAACTTATTAAATACTAATGGCCCGAAAATAAAGAAAGCCAACACTTGATTCGTGGAAGTTTTGTGGCAGTTTTGGCGGCTAAATCGACTTCTTCACTAACTCGGATCCCTGTATGGCTGGGAACCCAGGTGAACACAGGATACAGGACTTGGAGAAGGATATTCAAAATTCCCGGTGTAATTGCCATTCAAGGATGGACGGGGTACTCCTCCAACTTCAACCTAAATACCTACAACAAAGAAATTCGAAGTGTCATAGACAAATCTACACTAGTCATTCGGCATTCCGCAGATAGCCTTAAGCAAATGAATGTGGCCATGGTCAGATCAAATTACATAAGGCTGCCCAACCAGTCCGACTACTTCACGGATCCCTCATTTCGTTTAGCCAAATATCTAGCCCCATAGTTTAAAACATTATCTGGATTCACACCTCAGCGAACTGTAAAGAACCTCATTGAGTTGGCCCAAGATCTGCAGAGAAGATCCTTTCCTCCGGGCTCATGTCTCATCTCTTTCGACGCCGGGAGTATGTTAACCAGGATCCCAGTTCTGCTTATGGTATCTCACATCCACAAACAAGGTTTCTAACCAGATCTCATCCTTGAGTTCCAGCAACTCATAAGCCTATGCCTCAAGGATAACATATGCTTTTTCCGTCGGAAAACATATCGTTTCCCAGACGGCCTCTCGATGGGAGGGCCTTTGTCTACGTTAGTGGCGGATGTGTTCATGGACAATCTGTAAAATGAACTATTGGCCGACTGCATCCCCATCCTGTATTAAGGTCGTTATTTTAATGATCTTGTGCATTTGGAATGGGACGGACGATACCCTACAGGAAGTGCTTCTCAGGATGAACAATTTCCACAATACCATGGAATTCTCTCTTGAAATTGGTAGCAACTCCCTGAACTACCTTGACCTCACTTTGCAGCTCCTTCCAGGACCAGCCAATCTTTTTATCGAATTTCCCATCTACAGGAAGGACACCTTTACTGGTGTATCAATCGCTAATCACTTAGTGCATCCTCGGCCGCACAAATTGGCTGCAATCAACGCCACCATACACCGCATGCTCTTCCTCCCTCTCGCACAGGAAGCTTGTGCCTCAGAGGTCAAGAATAAAGAGAAGCTCGTTTTAAAAAACGGTCTCAAGATCGGAGGCCCCGAAATTGTGCGCAAAAAAAGCCTAAGACTCCAACTTGCCCATAGCAGGACCCGAACGAATTCTAATTCTCTCTCTTCTATCAATCAATCCACACCTCCTCCCTCTGCTATTCGAAAACGGTGGTTTATTCAATTTTGTTCAACAAATTTTAAATTTTGTTCACATACCGATTTCTCGCTACATAAATTTCAAATTTGGGGGGCTGGGGAAGCAGCTCTCCCCTCCCATCTTCGAATTTTGGGTTCAAATCTATGTGATAATTTTGTTCACATTTTGTTCAATTTTGTTCAGGAAACTTTGGATTTTGTTCACCCATCATTTCACCGCTACATACATTCAACATTTTGGTGCCTAAGGAAATGTATACACCTCCCCTCTCTCATCTATGAATTTATAAGCAAAATTCACTCATATTTTCCAATTACTAACATCTCATATTTTGGGACCCACAGGCATGAAATACCCCGTCTTCCATCGCCAACTACATAATTAATCACAAGTGAACAAAATGTGAACAAAATTATGACATGGATTTGAACGCAAAATTCGAAGGTGGGGGGCTGCATCCCCCCCCCCCCAATTTGAGATGGCTGTAGCGGGGAAACGACGAGTGAACAAAAGTGAACAAAATGTGAACAAAATTATCACATAGATTTGAACGCAAAATTCGAAGATGGGGAGCTTCATTTCCCCGCCCCCGTAAATTTGAGATGGCTGTAGCTGGGAAACGACGAATGAATAAAATTTAAAATTTGTTTAACAAAATGTGAACAAAATTATCACATAGATTTGAACCCAAAATTCGAAGGTGGGGGGGCTGCATTTCCCCAGCCCGTCAAATTTGAAATTTATGTAGCAAGAAAACGGTATGTGAACAAAATAGAACAAAATGTGAACAAAATTATGGCATTAGTCGCGACTCGAAATTCCATCATGGGGGGTTGGGGAAATGGAGCCTTTCTCTTTAACTAGTAAACGTGAAACTTCATGCTCCCAATTTTTCTATGCCAATACAGAAAGCATAGGCGTCTTAAAATCTTCATCCAACTCTTGATTTTGAAAATTTCCATGCACTCGTATATACAGGTGATGAAATTTGATGTGCACACCGTAAAACGCCGCCTCCCCTTCGTAATGGAGCAATTTTAGAGAAGGGAAAAAACTCGAATTGGGTTGATGAAGAGGTACCAAAAAAAAAAAAAAAAAGGAAAATGAAAATGTATCATCAGTTATTGAATTAGGATCGCGTACTTCCTCAGTTGTTGAAAAATGAAATTCGCCTATCCTATGCTAAGTACGCAATACAAGTAAAAGTCGGCATTTGAAATGGAAATAATATGACGGAAGAGAAAAAAATTGTGCATAAAAGCATCGAAACCACATTCCGTCGAGCGAATATAAGGTACCTTAAGTTTTAAGTTTCCGTTAAAATATTCTCCACTGGTAACCGTGAACGAACTTTGAAAGGAGACGATTTTTTTTCTTTCTTTCTTTCTTTCAGAGAGTGCGACTGTAAAGAAAAAAAAATTAAATAGGAAGAAGGAAGTAGTACGTGAGCAATTCCGTTTAATAAAGATTCGACGACAAAATTTAATTAAAATTGTTTTCCACATTAGGCGACGCTTAAGAACTTTTCACCATCGTTTCTCGTTTGATACTTCTCGCTTTAAAAATAATAATGAAACTTTTCTCGCGAATTTTTTTTTTTTTTTCATTTTCCGATGTCCATGAGTGAAGGACACGCTGCTCAATATACTCTGAGGTTTTGATTTTGAATGATTGAACAGTACACAGGATTTATAGGTACTATTCTTATATGAAACTCTCATTCTTAGAAGGCTGCTCGGCATCCACTCAAGAATAGTTTGCGACTGCTCAAACAGGTCATCAGCTCTTATTAACTTGGTGGTAAAAGAATTAGGTGTATAGTTTGTAAGTACAACACTTGGAAGAAATAAGGACAACGTCGGTTTCTGAGTTGTTGGATAATGCGGAGGTTATAGATGAGGAAACTAGAGGAAAAAATATGAGAAGAGATGCTGAACTGTAAGGTGAATGGCTGTAATTACAGGACAGACGAGCACCAAGTTCTAGCAGGAGGTGAGAGTGGATAAGCTGGGTACGGCCAAGCCCAAAACGAGTTTCTACGTGAAGGGGACCAAGAAATAAGGAGGCTTTCAATTAATCTTAATTTGTTGTGTGGTTGGTTTTTCCAAAGGGTTTTTCAAGAAGCTAGGATTTTGAAACGGTCAACTGAAGAATGGGCTGGGTCGGTAATTTTCGGTAAAGTAACGTTTGCAGCCAAATGTACCCTACCCAACTGAAAGTGTTAGCTATTTTGGCCCTCACACCAGACGAAGATCAACCTCCAATAAAGGAAGTAGTAGATGAGTCGGCCACCACGCCACAACACCAACGTCGGGTCTTGGAGGAGTACAGACTATCGGCTGAACCGGACGGAGGAAGTCACCGCGAGATATGGAAGATGAGGTCCGGGACCCAAAAATATTCACGGAGGACAGACAAGAATTTGAGAGGGGAACTTCACGCGGGTGAAAAGCCCAACGTCCGAACGAAAACGCGCTTCAACTAAATTCACACTCGGTGTGCCAAAACCTTATAGAAAAAAAATCACTGTATTCGTACCGTTAATTTACCTTACTACGCGGAAAGATACGGAAAATGACGACTAGGAATGTTTCATTCGTACGATGTTCGATCAAAGGGGGAAAAAAAAGGAGAATGGCTCTCTTCACCAAACGTTTCTGAATATACCGGAAAGAATAGAATTACTCTCTTCTGTTCCCATCAATTCCAATGGAGTCCCAGAAGAGTCACTCTTCAGTGGAACACTGTTTATGATCACAAATGACATTTCCTCCTCCAAGTTCTGAACTAAAAAATAAGCTAAAACTCCATTTCCTCCTTTCCTTCTCCATCTCTATCGCAGTTAATGACACAGCAAAAGTCCGTGGCCTACGCTTTCACTTCAAACACTCAGGGGGCTACGGCATCTTGAAGAAATTAAAGTCAACAGCCTCAGAGCATAAAACGTCTTAAGATATCTATCCGCCTTTCCCCACGTCAAACTCTACTTCCGCTTTACCATACCCTAGTCCAATCTATCCTAGATTATGGATCACCTTCTTATGGACTAGCACCCTTATCACATCTCTCACTTCTAGACAAATCTAAATTTTTGAAAAACTTCAAAAATGTGTAAATGAAAGAGTAGAATTAAAAAAATAATTTTTAACTTTTTTATAAAAAAATAAAAAATAAATAAAGAATAAAAAAAAAAAGAAAAAAAAAATTAAATAAAAAATTATCATTTTCTATTTACTTTACACTTTTTTGAAGTTTTTCAAAAATTTAAATACTAAAGTGCCGTAGAACAAAAATGACCACGTAAACCACCGTGTTCGTGTGATTCTAGACACAGTTCAAAATTCCCCCATTCGCATTTTTACGGGCGTTTTTCGCACTAGCTCTGCTCGAAGTCTAGCCCCCAGATCAGGTTATCCACTTCTAGATTTTTGTTGACATCACTCAACTGCCAGTCTCCTTTACTCCCTTAAAGCGCAGTTCACAACGTTCTCTTCGATTCCAGCCAAAATCGCCCTGCTTATCGTAATGCTTTTCACGACGTGGTCCACACTTTCTCGTCCATTCCTTTCTCGAAAAATTCTTGCCTAGTCCTCGTATTTCCCACATTACCTCCCTGTGTCTTTCCTACACCTAAAATAATAAACAAACTGTGTCAACTATCAAAAAAATCTACCAACCCTGCAATTAAACACTCCCTCTTTCTAGAAATACTGGACTCTTTTCCCAACACTACCCTTTGTTTCATAGACGGACCAAGAATCGAAAACCAAGTTTGTTTAGCGCTTTCAATCGGCAACAAAATCTTTTCTCATCGACACCGCAACTCCGTATCAATTTTAACGACAAGAGTACAAGCTATCTTTCAATGCGTAGAAACAATAATATTAACCCTCCCTTCCCCACCATGATCACCACTGACTATTTATCCGCCTTAATGACAATTTACAATGTACAGTCTACACACCCACTTATCTCACGCATCTATTCTCTCCTCATCACCCTGCCAACCGTGCATTACTACACAACTTTCGTCTGGGTCCCCAGCCATACGAATTTCCAAGGTAATGAAAAAGTCGATTTAGGCGCCAAAACTGCCACAAAACTTCCAGGGTTTTCTTCTCATTGAAGGTGACCTCACCTACACCATCCCCTTCAAAATTAAGGAGGAGTGGACAACATTCTGGCAAACCCAAATCACATGAACAAATTAGCCCGATTAAAACCATTATACCATTCGTATGGGCTTCATTCCACCAAGACTCTCACCGTCACGAAATCTCCAAATTGAGGACACACGCCTGACACTCGCTGCCCTTCTTCCCAAGCTTTTTCCACTCTCTGGTGAACATTATAGCCTCGACTCCCACTTCATAGTCCCATAAATTTTCGCTTGCCTATCTTTAGCTTCTCTCCACCACACTCACCAAATTTCACCATCCATCGGAACAATTCTCGCCGGTGACTTCCCATCCATCCAAAACATCAGCAGCAAATTACATCCAACGCATCTAAAATCGATTCACCATCAAGCTCGTAAATCGAGGACAATTAAGAGCTGTTATAATGAAATATACATAATTTTTTTTTAATGGAATGTTAGAGGAAAAAAATATCGAATAGAAGTGAGATCTCGAGGGTATTACGCATACTAAGATGCAAGGAAAAGAGAACAATTTTGCAGAGGAGGCGAGTGCTCTAACCTATTCCAGAGACTTGGAAAACTTTTCGAAGGTCGATTATAGGTATCGAAGAACTAAGGAAAATGAGAAGAAGAACTTTCGAGGTTAGACAATAGGAATGTCTAAGCACTGAGAAGGAGATTCGGAGATTTTCGTAAAGCGGCAGTCAGGGACTTTCGATTATTTCAGGAACACTACCTTCAGCACTAGTCGTAGAGGCAGTGAAAATTCCAACAATGACGATAGTCCGTATGAGTGTACTACCTTTTTAGAACTGACGTCAATTCGTGAATCATAGGAATTCTCGGATTTCTAAACCATCTTCATTCAGGTTTATGAACTTCATTTTCTTCATTCTCATTCCATCTTCAGCTCCGTGCAAGAGACATTCGACCGTAAAGATAGTTGCGAAAGTAGAATTTAAATTTCGCCGATTACGGTATGTTTTAAAAATTAGAGAGAGAGAGAGAGAGAGAGAGAGAGAGAGAGAGAGAGAGAGAGAGAGAGAGAGAGAGAGAGAGAGAACACATACAAAACCAAGAAACAAGTTGAAAAAGTTTGAAGCCGCAGAAAATTATACATTTTCTTTCTGCCAGTCGCAGCATATAAGCTGGGCAAAAACCTACTAATATTCGGTACGGTTGTCTAGAATAATAATGATAACGTGTATCTCTACAAACTACTGTATATCAGGCTATATACCTTCAGACTATAAACTGTTGTTTGCCTTCTTCTCGTTTTTATTTGATTATACCGCAAGAAAACCTAATTTCCTAAGCATCTACGAACGCAACGGCCGTACTTTCGCGGCACGTATCGAACAAAAATGTAAACGAAATCTTAATGCCATGGCGAAGTTTCATATACACGCCGCCGAAGATGAAAACATTTTGTAAAATTGTGCGCATTAAATTAGGACAAATATTTCTGACGTCTGCACAGAAAATTTCTCTATGTACACTCCAGTCTACTGTCTCCCTCTTTCTCTCTCGAGCCGAAGGGGTTCGATTAAAACGGATGGAGGAGATATTTTTTCCAGAACGCGCCAATTCGCTGACGATAAAAATAAAACGGCATCGAAAACGACCCCGATGCCTTCTTCTCGCCGGGAATTGGGAGCATTATTTTTACACGGTATATACAGAGAAAACTGTTTTCGCGAATTGAAAACTGATTAGCTTTCGATTGTGTCGTATTTGTCGTAATTTGAGCCAAATCGATAGTCTCCCGCAGGTTTTCATTTTCATTCTCAAAAAGATTGAGAAATACACATCATTTTTGAGAGAAAAGACCTACCACACGTATCGAATTACAGTAAGTTACTATAGTCAAACCAACTGCTCGTGACGATCCTCTTTCTTCATCTAGCCGCTTCTCTTTTCACCTTCTTCTTCTGTCCCGTGTATTAATAAGACGCGTTTCGTCATCTTTAGCGAAGCACTTTTCTTATTTTTTTCTAACATCATTCTATATCTCAATTTTCCAAAATTGCGTGGTATATTTTTGAAAATTGGAAAAAGAAATTCTCGATATAAAGACTCATGTTACGTACTATGAAAAGAATTCAAAATTCATCTGAAACGTTCGCTATTTACTTTGAATTACGGCGCTTGAGAAAAGGCGAGCGAGTGGCTTCTCAAACTTGAATACAGCTGGGTTCGAGGGAGAGGAATATTCGAGTGTTGTCAGGAAATTGGACAAATTTTCGTCAATGATATTCACTTTCTGGGAGGTGCGTAAAATTGCAATTATGAACTGAAATAAAGAAAGGCAATCATTTGCTGAGAAGTGTTGACTCCAAGATAATCGATTCTTCAAAATAGCCGCAATCATTCGATTGCGATAATCGATTACCAACCAATCAGTGGAATTTTCATTTTCCAAGCTCCCCAGCTCTTCCTCTTCCTTTTTAGGGGTTCTGAGCTCAAAAGTTCGTCAGTTTCTCTTCTAAGAAGGGTTCACATTCGATGTCCAAGACCATCCTCCTGTTCGTAGCGTTGAAAAGACTGCGGCGAGTCTTGTTTATACCCCGAATTTTCCTTCAAGCGTCATGAATAATACCGACATTAATGACCCAATTTTTAACCCCTCAATGAGTGTAAAGATCATTTTCACGAGAATATTTTTCCTGCAGAAGTTGCTCAACAAGTAGGTGACATTCCACAACACTTATGAAACCCACATTCGTTAGAACTGATCAAAAGGTTCAACCAACATGAAAAGAAACTTGACACCTCCGCGAAATTAGAGCATTGTTTGCTTTAAACTTGTCTTATGTTCAACTCAACCAATCTGCTTGCATTAGGGTGAGTCTTAGTCATGTCGACCTAATCGATCTTCATCCTTAGATTATGAGACAAGAAATAATATCAGTTCAATTTTATCTGGTTTGCGAATTACGCAACACAATTGAGGACTTCGCCTCATTCTTATTGCTGATTAGGACGTCAAATTCTATATTATAATGTATTCAGACGCCGTCTGCTATTGGGTTCTTGAGACTATCTCTCATTCGATGAAGCAGAATTGAGTTCAAATGGTATTCATCAGTTTCAACGAATCGCTCGCGCGGTCATGTTGCATAACGTTGCTTCATTCGTGTAGTACGATAAAGATAGTGCCGGTTTAAACGTGTTAAAATTGACGGCAGCCGAACGTCGGCTAGCCATAAGTTACGCGATAAAATGTGTGAAACAGATGATGAAAACCTAGACTGCCAGGTAACAATTGACTTATCATCACCTCAGACGATGCAATTAACTATTAAACGACTGCAAAAAGTAATTGCGGATTTATCAAGACAAGTTCAGGTATTGATGGGTGAACGTAATTTCAATAATCCTGTTGATCCTGCCAACGGTTCTACAACTAGCGGATGCAGAAATAAGAGTGGCGAATTTACCAGCCCACAAATCAGCAAGAAGCGTAAAAAAGATGATCTCGATTCACCTCGTTCGGAAAATCTCAGTGCAAGCGACCTGGACATGGGTGTACACCGCCCAAACAACGTAGACACAGGTCGGACCGTGAAAAATAGCGAGACTACCTATGCAACAATCACGCGCAGCAGAAATACGCCGCCACCCGTTATCGTAAGTGGTGTCAATGATTTTATCTCTTTTAAATCGAAAGTTTTAGACAGCATGGACGAAAGTGACTACACTACATTCAAACTTAGCAGCAACGGCGATATACGCATGAATACAAAAACTGATACTGATTATCGTAAAGTAACCGCTCTCATACGAGAAATAAATAAGGAGACAGAAAAGTTGCCTGAAGATCCCTTACACGGCATAGCGTATCATTCATATCAGCTGAAAAGTGACAAATTATTTCGAGTAGTAGTTAGAGGACTACCAACATCGACTGATATAGAGGAGTTGCATCAAGAATTCGCTAATATGGGGCATGAGACGGTAAAAATTACAAATGTAGTCAGAACTATTAAAATTCGTAACGATAAAAATGAAATAATTGATAGAAAGAAGAAAGCCTTTCCACTATTCTACGTTGATATGACTCCAAAGCCAAATAACAAAGACGCCTATGAAATGAAATATCTTCTGCACTGCAGGATAAAGGTCGAACCTCCTTACAAGAAAACAGGCGTTCCACAATGTATTCGATGTCAAAAATGGAATCACACTAAATCTAACTGCTTTAGGCCCGAAAAATGCTTCAAGTGCGCCGCAAGTCACCCTTCGTCCACGTGCAGTATCAACGATCCAGCTAGGTTCAAATGTGCCAATTGTGATGGAAATCATACTGCGAACTTTCGAGGCTGCGAAGCTTATAAGCAAGCAAATAACACAGTTGCCAAGCCCAAAATATCAGCGGTGCAACGTATTCAACTACATAAATCAATTTCAAAAGCAGAAAAAATGCGACCTGAGGAAACACCGCCACCTGCGAAAGCATCATTGCCATCATCACATCCTAAAAAGGGGAAAAACTCAGTTGAACGAAGAGAACAAGTAAATCCACCTCTATCCTACCAAAATACCACAGAAACAGTCCCTGGTGGGGACCAGATTGTGAAGCTCCTTCAACAACTGAACCAGAAGATTGATTCAATGGTCGGTAGAATTGAAAAACTGGAAAGCAGAGGTTTCCAAACAAGAGCGCGCAGAAAGAGGAAATGACTAGCCAATCATTAAGAATAATCTGTTGGAACGCCAATGGTTTACCAAACAGAAGTCAAGAACTCGAAAACTTTCTACACCTAAACTCAATCGACATTGCCCTAGTGTCTGAAACGCACCTCACAGAAAGGGGCCACGTGAAGATATATGGCTACCGGCTCTACCATACCCCGCACCCAGATGGCGGAGCCCACGGGGGAACCGCAGTGATCATTAAAAACAACCTCCATCATGAAGTCTCTGACCACATTAGGCATGAATACTTCCAGAGTACTGTCGTCTCCATAAAGTACCGCAACTCTGAGCTGAAGGTCGCGTCGGCGTATTGCCCACCCAAGCACAAGATCAAGAAGGAGGAGTTTGGAGTAATCCTTCAACGATTGGGTGCAAAGTTTATCTTGGGAGGAGACTACAATGCTAAACATACGGCGTTTGGTTCTCGCCTCACCACAACCAGGGGCAAAGAATTGTTGGAGGCCATTAACAATCAAGGTTGCAACATATTAACAGACGGTAAGCCTACATATTGGCCTGCTGATATTAATAAGGTACCGGACCTCATCGATTTCTATATCTACAGAGGCATATCCAGTAACTACGTCGAAGTTGAAAACATAGCCGACATGACATCAGATCACACTCCAGTACTCGTGACCTTGAGCGATGCGGTAATCCGAAAAAGGAAGAAATGTACACTCACCAATAGTAAAACAGACTGGGATCTATATAGAGCGGAACTGGACGCAACACTCGACCTTCGGGTTAGGATACACACGCCAAACGACTTGGACACGCAGGCACAGCTACTCACTGAACTGATACAAAAAGCAGCCACTATAGCAACCCCTAAAGTGGAATCAACGTTAAATCAGGAGATATGCTACCCTCGTGAAATACGTGAGCTGGTCTGCAAGCGACGAAAAGCGAGACGTGTATGGCAACGGTCAAGACACCCATTAGATAAAACTGAGTTCAACAGAATCAGTAACAAGCTGAACCGGTTTATCAAAAAATATAAGGAAGACAGCATGGTAAGCTATCTATCCAACTTGAGTCCACACTCCGAAAAGAATTATTCGCTCTGGAAAGCCACAAAGAAATTCAAAAGACCTATAGTTAACATACCCCCGCTGAAAAACAATGATCAATGGATGCGCAGCAAGGAAGAGAAAGCCGAAGCTTTTGCTCAGCACCTAAATACAGTATTCAGACCACACGAAATGGATTCCCGAATACATACTGACAAGACCTACCTTGAGAATCAGACTATAAAATTTGTTACACCCAAAGAAGTAGCAAAAGAAATTGATTTACTCAAAGCCAAGAAATCAGCAGGTGCTGATGGAATAACGCCACAGGTCCTAAAGGAATTGCCACGGAAAGGCATTGTAATGCTCACATACATCTTAAATGCCTGCTTAAGAATACAGCATGTACCAAAAAGCTTCAAAGTTGCACGAATCATCATGATTGCTAAACCTGGTAAACCGGCTGAAGAAATTACTTCATACAGACCTATCTCATTATTAACGGTCACTTCAAAACTCTTTGAGAAACTCCTACTAACACGTATCAAGCCACTAGTTACCCTACCTGACCATCAATTTGGGTTCCGGCAATCTCATGCTGCAGTGGACCAAGTGCAAAGGGTTACATCGGTGATTGAACAGGCCTTTGAAGAAAAGGAATACTGTGCTGCGGTGTTTTTAGATATATCACAGGCTTTCGACCGAGTGTGGCATGCGGGATTGGTGCGAAAGTGCAGCGAGGTTATGCCAGCAAACATATGTCAGATAATTGAGTCTTATCTTAGTGACAGGGTGTATCACGTAGTGCACGAGGAAGCTCAATCAAGCTCGTACCCAATAATGGCCGGCGTCCCGCAGGGTAGTGTATTGGGCCCTACGCTATACACACTTTACACGGCGGATCTTCCGACAGCGAGTAATAGTGGGGTCAGAGTCGCCACATTTGCTGATGATACCGCGGTGCTGTCAGTGCACAGTATCCAAGAGAAAGCAGTCGAAAACCTTCAGAGTTCCATCTCTAAAATAAGCAAATGGGCCAGAGACTGGAAGATAATGATAAATCAGCAGAAGACTATCCAAGTGACCTACGCGCTCCGCAAAACCGACGCCCACCACAGAGTTTACCTGAACGGAGCTCCGATCCAACAGGCTGACTCTGCAAAATACCTCGGCATGAACCTCGATGCCCGACTCACATGGAAAGCTCATGTGAAAATGAAGAAAAAACAGTTGCTCGCTAAGTACCATCAAATGTACTGGATGCTGGGAAGACACTCACAAATGAGTCTATACTGCAAAAGAGCAGTTTATATGCAAATAGCAAGGCCTATCTGGACATATGGTATCCAACTGTGGGGCTGCACAAAGGCATCCAACAGGCTTATAATACAAAGAGTGCAAAACAAGTACCTCAAGACGATAGCCAACTCGTGCCGTTATACGAGAATGGAGGACCTGCATCGGGATCTGCGCATACCAGACGTTAACACCACAGTAAAGACTAGCGCAGGGAAACACGAAGAAAGGCTTCACAGATACCCCAATACTGAGGCTTTAAACCTGCTACTGTTCGCGGAAGATGTAAGGAGACTACGTCGCACCAAACCAGGCGACTTAATTTAACTTTACTTATATGCTTTATATAATATGAATGGTAAACGATCTTAATGAAGAAAGTTTAATCGCTCAAAAAATTTACGCTGTAACAGTAGTACTAATTTAGATCGTAGTAATTGTATCTAAGATCGTACTATAAAATATAAAAAAAAAAAAAAAAAAAAAAAAAAAATGGTATTCATTTTCTCATTTTTTGACCACTTCCTTGCAATAGGGAAAGCATTTACCAATCTTATACTTCTCAAAAGACTAACCTATCTCGCGGGGACGTCGAGAAGATTTCCAGGGCCGGAAGAAATGGAACCGCGGCCCCCAAAAATTTTTCGCTCGTTTCGCTCGCGATCAATCATTCTTTTTTCAAACAAAGAGAAAAAAATGCGACCCTGTGGGCTCCCTTAAAAAGCCGGGCCAAGGGACAATGTTAGCAAATCATCCCCTCCCCCCGGTCTCGACAGCCCTGCTATCTTGAGATCGTTGTGGGTAAGGCTCAGGCCATAAGTTGGAGGGGTTTTTCGAAGCTACGAGACATAAATAATAACGTAAAAATAAATTACGATCACGTAACGTAAGAAACATGTTTTAATGGAAAAAATTCCCTCTCCTCCTCGTCTACACGGCCAGCTTAAAACTCACAAGCCTAACCTTCCGATCCGTCCGGTGGTTGCTTTTTACACCGATGCTTCTTATAAATTGGCCAGATACTCCGGCAAATGGCTCCGTCTCCACTCCAGCTTTTCACCTCAACACACGCACGCTGGTGTGGCGTATCTAATGTTCTTGTTCCGAAAGTTTCGGATCCAACGCGTGTCGTACTCTTCTCATATTTCGTTTTTGCGCAAGTGTCTTCAATACCACCTTAGACCAAATTTTGTGAAATTTCGTTTCTTTTCGGATTGCGACTCCACCACAAAAAAGTTGGAAGCATACATAACGGTCAAATGGATCAGAACGGAACTGAGGAGGTGGTGTGGGCAGCTTAACGTCACATCACGACTTAATCTGCTGGTTCATTCAAGGCTTTCATGCCTCCTTCACCCTGGTGAGTTTGATTCATTTATAGTATCCGTCAATGGTGACTGTCGCGTTTTTGAACGAAATTTAAAAGAATAGAAAACCCGTAAACTTGCCTCCCTTCAGAGTTCAAAGGCTACGGCTGAGAAAAAAGACCGTCCTGGATATAATTTAATCCAGCAATTCCAACCATGCATCATCAATTATAGTAAAGTTCAGTTTGCAGGGTGTCTACCAAAATTGAAAAATGGAAATAGTTGACATTAGTTGACCTTTTTTCGATATTTTATTTGACCCTAAAAAATATCAAACTCCCCCCCCCCCCCTCTCCAAACTAATATCGTAATTTTGGTATTTTTTTATTCGTTTGCAAGAATTGATATTTAATTGAGAAAAGTGTCATTTTAAAAGTCAGAAGTTTGCTGATTATACCTTGATATTGTGCATATAGGAAGATATGTGAAAAACATTCTTTACACAAAATCATGCATTTTTGGACTTTTTAGTTGACCTACGGATAGAAAAGTTGACTTTACTTGACTTAGTTGACCTGGTAGACACCCTGGTTTGATAGAGATGAGTTATACCTGTTGGAGAAAGGGTTGAAATTTGGCCTCCCCCCTCTTAAGAACCAAGAGACCTTTGCTAATGTAGTAGCTGACTTGACAGTCAAAATTGGACCTGGAGTGAATATCCAAAAAAAGTGCGCCGAAATGGTTTGCAACACTCCCCTCCCCCGCATAATTAATGCCTGTAGTGAGGTGATTAAAGGCTTAAAGAGGAAGGTCAGGCAGGAGGGCTTAATCCTTACCAAGGCGGATAAAAGTAACGCCGTAGTGATTATGGAGAAGTCCTCTTATGTATCCGGAGTTCATAAAGTGCTAGAACAATGCGGCGCTAACGAGAATAGCCTCTTTTGTTTCCCCAGTTTTGTCAAAGAGGCGAGGAACATCATTAATAATTGTAGTGTGATTATCAAGAGTCTTTTGACAAAGAAAGCTCTCTTGGAACCTAACCCGGTTCCTCCCCTTCTATATGGATTACCCAAAGCACATAAAAAAGATGTACCAATGCGGCCGGTCGTGTCATTTGTCTCGTCACCAACCTACTTGTTAGCTAATATGGATAGATGGTTCAAATCGCGAGTAGATTTTACCTCCTCTCATTCAGTAAAAAACTGAGGGTCTAGAGAGGTTGAAGGACATAAGCCTCCCCGAGGAAACGACTTTGTGATCCTTTGATGTGGTGGAATTATTTCCTCACATACCGAAAGCTGTCGCTATCCAACATATGGGCGAATAGCTTGTAAAAACTGGTGTCCCTCTTGAGGAATTGGTGGAATTCTTCGACCTTCTAAGAGTTTGTTGGACTCCCAATTTTTGTAAATTCGAGGGAAAATTTTTCGAATTCCCAGAAGAAGTGAGGATCCCTATTGGGTCCCCTTTGGGCTCATTGATATCGGAGGTATCCATGTCCAGATTTGAAATCGAATTGTTTTCTTCAAGCCAGGTACTTTTAAATTACGTATTTTACTGGCATAGGTACGTAGACGACATATTGTGCACGTGGACTGACCCAGTGGAACTCCTTAGTGAGTTCCTTTCTTACTTAAATGGCCGACACCCTTCCATAAAATTCACTCTGGAAGTTGGCGGCTTACTAATAATTTCTTGGATTTGTCCATATTTATTAGAGATGGCGTCCATGAATTTGGTATTTATAGGAAAGAAACCTCGACCGATATAACAATCCACGGGTCATCTTTTTGTCCCGCTGCACACAAGATCGCTACATTCAATAGCTTGATACATCGACTGACACATGTCAGGATGCTTTCCAGAAAGAACTAGGGACGATTAAGTACCTGGCCAGAGAGAACCAAGTTAGAGTGGACATTAGGTCCGAAGGAGGCTTACGAGAAAATGCCTCGATTCCACCACCTCCCTCCCTAGGGATTTGCACAACAGTAGAACACGTTGGATTAGACTCCCTAACTTGGGCAGGTTTTCGTTGAGGGTGGGCCGTGTACTCGGTCCTTTTGAATTCCGGCCGGCGTTTTATAATATTAACACGGTAAAAAGCTTATTTGTGAAATTGAAGGACCCGATTCCTCTAGTCGAGAGAAGTGGGGTATACAGCATAGTTTGCAACGATTGCCCGGGTATTTATATAGGGATGACTGGGCGTCAGCTCCAAATAAGAATTGAGGAGCATAAAAAAGCGTGGAAGAAGGGTAATTTAGTGAGTCGGCTTTTGCCGATCATCTACTTGAGAGTGGCCATAAATTCAAGAAGGGCTCTGGTACCCTCCTCCATAGGGAGAACTCATATTTTAAGCGGTTGGCTTTAGAAAATATAGAAATCATACGGCACCGGAATAACGAGGACTTCACTGTTTTAAACAGATTCATTCCTGATGAGGGTCTGATTGAGCTAGTATATGAGAATGATTCAAATTTCGATGACTCGCTGGTTAAATCATGATCTTTTAGTTCACTCCCTCTGTCTTTGTTGATGTTGGATTCAGTCGCCTTCGTTTACGCTCCGATGATGGTTGTTTAACCGAAAACGTTTAGCGGCTGTTTTTGTGTGGTTTAATATAATTTGTTACACCTTCGGGTTGTACAGTCTTCTTTGTAAGGCTCACCATCTCTCTTCACCTCGAGAACAACCACCTTTCTCTTAACTTCTCTACCTTTCGCAGGCCTCCAACACCGGAGTTCTCATCAATGGCGTCATTTTTCTCACAAACTCTCTGCCTTATTCACCTTCAATCACCGCCTTCTCGCTATTCCTCTCTCACCCCGCGATTACGATAAAGAGAAAGCCCACATCAGCGAGCTAGCGCGCCTCAATAATATCTCTACTGATATCGACCAAGCTATTAAAACGTGTTATGCAATCCGTCTCTTCCACCCAGCGTACTCATTCTCCTCGTCGCCCCCCCCCCCGAGTTCGTCTCCCCTTCCTCGGCTATAACTCATACAAAATGGCCCGCAGACTCGAATCCCATGGGTACTGCTGTGCTTTTTATCCCCTTCTCACTGTAGGGCACTTATCTTCTCTTAAGGATAAACTTTCCCCCAGAGAGGTGTACAGCTCCAAATTGTTCTACTGTCTGTATCGGCCAAACAGGTCGCACCCTGCGCGAACGTTTCTCCGAACACCGCTCTGCCTTCCGACGTATACTTCCGGAAAAATCTACCATCGGCAAACACTGCACTATATCGATAATAACCACTCCTTTGATTCTATTGAATTCAAGCTCATTCATAAAGCTGCTAAAGGCCGCCTTCTCAACAGACTCGAAGAAGTCGAAATAATTGCCGCTGCTTCCCTCTCAGGCCCTTAATGACACGCGCTTCATCCTTGTCAATTCGTTTATTACTATAATATCATGTTTCTGCCTACAATTGACTTCATACTTTCTCCTCCTTCGATTTCTTTCTCTTCCTTTCTTCGCACTCTTGTCCATCGTTTGTTGTTTTTTACATATTTTGTGTAATCGTCGTCATTCACCTGATGATGTGCCGCGCAGTCGGTACGAAACACGTATAAATTCCATTAAAAAATTTTTCTTAAGTTACGTGATCGTAATTTATTTCTACGCTATCAGGCCACCAAGAGCCAAACTGTAACCTTGTCTTTTAAACTCTTTCGCAAGAGGGAAAGAGGGAGGCCCCAGAAACAAAAGACAGATCCATTTTAGTCTAACCGTAGGAAGGGAGGGGGGCCGTGCTGGGGCCGACGATAGAATTATTTTTAAGGAGCGGCGACGACATAGTTTCTGAACGTTGTATTCCATTTAATTTTAATTTTTTTCATTTTTGTTCCAACTTTTTGACCAATATTATTTCATGAATAAAACCTTTTTCGTTACGTCATGTTCTAGTGCCTCCAATTTAATTTTCTCAAAGACGATTTGAAAACAGCGAAGATTGAAGATTCTTCACTGCCTTTGCAGAGGGTGTAATGGCCGCTAATTTTTTTATAAATTCGCTCTAAAATTCGTTCTCCTCGTCAAGAGCCGTTCTCTCATACTTCATGGGACGTTGTTTTCATTCTCCTCTCCAAGAGTGATGAGATATCACAGTATTTACAATCCATTCAAATCACATCACTCCGACGACCAACAACAAATCCGCGACGTATTTTTCTTCCTTCGCGTACTTTTCGCAAAAGCCAGTATATCTTCTTCAGGTTCATCTTATCGCTCCCTTTTTTATTAGCTGACGCTCGGCCGCGGCTGACGTGTCAGCGATATCACACGGTACTTGCAATATTAAATACGCGAGGAAGAGCACACGAATTTCGTTCTCGAAGGCACACGGTTCGATAGGTGTACATCCACCTGACGTCATAATTTTAAATGACGGTCAATCGCGGATGCATTGCGAGGTCAATTGTCTTGACGCGCGATAAAGTAACAAGTGCATTTTAATACAATCGCGCGTTCCATAATATAGCCTTTCTTCGCATACAGTGACGTCACTTTTGCTGTACACGGCGTAACCATAGAAACGCCGCTGAGTAATCGAGTATGATTTTAGATTACATTTTCCAGGTAAAATACGGATTGAAAAAGTTATACATTTTGTGAAAGAAAGAAAAATGTATATTTTATTCGTATGGAAAATCAGTGAGGGAGAGAGAAAGTAAGAAAATAGATTTTAATGTACGCGTCATCTCTAACGAGGGCAATAAAGAAAAATACAACAATACCGTTCTCAATGGAGAGGGGTTTCCAATAAAGAATGAAATTCGCCCAATTTCGAATTTACGTACCGCGGAAACGATGAAGACAAAGCATTCGTAAAAGTAACATCGTTACGGACTGGCGTTGCGTTGGGCGACATTAACGGGGCGCGTATAACGGGATTCCGATAAATTTCGTTGTGCATAAAATAATCGTAGTTTCATCGTATATATTATTTTCGTTTACAAATTAGGTTAGTTCTATCACGCGTAGCGAATGCTAAGATAAAAATTCGATCCTCCACTATGTATGTGAGACTATAGGATGAGAAAAATCTACAGCTTTATGGACAACGATTAATTACTGTCATACAGTTACACTCTTCCTATTCGATAAATCTCTTTGTATAGTTCTTTCCTCATCCTATATTCTCATTCATTCTGCGTCATACATGACTAATGATGGAGAGTGATACAAGGTTTGTCGTCTTTAGAGGGTAATTAGTTGGTTCACTCTTGCACTAGTGAAGTAGATTGCGGATAATATGCGCCATGTTAGGCCGATTAAGGACTAATTACACGAGCTTCTCCCTTAATTTCGTATTCTCTTAGTTAAGCACTAAGACGTAGCTATGCAAGGAGTAAAACGCAGCTCAATGGTTACATACTCAGCATTAGTGAAGGTCTGAACCTTTCAGATAATAGCATTATCTTGAAACTAGAACACTAACCACAAGACAGCGTAAACAAATGACTCTGCAGATCATGCGCGGCAGGAACAGATTTTTGTGAGAAGTGAGTCTACCCAACGCATTTAATGAGAAAAATGTGTGGCCCAGAGACGTATAGGACCACGTAAATATCTTCATTTTACTCTAAGAAGACTTCCGCACGCCTCAGAACACAAAACACATTACATTGAGCATAGCGCTTTTCAGACCCCCAACCCCCGAAATTTTTTACATCGGGATAATGTCAGAGAGCTCTTCTTGTAAACAGCTGAGAGGGTGTCTTGGCGATTTTTCGACCCCTTCGCCCTTTGGTGACACGTCGTCGGTTTTGGCTTGACCCCTTACTCTTCCCCTCTCCAACATTCTTCAGTGAACATATGTTAATCTGTTTGATTGTGTTACTTCTCTTGAAAAAAAAAAAAAATGATAATTTAAAAGCCAATGCAAACTTTGCAATAACAGACCAGTTTCGTGGCCCCATGGAAAAAAGCTTGTCTTATTACTTTTTTCATACATAAGTGGATGTCTTAGGTCTCTGAGATATACGGAATTGATTGAAATGATTTTGCAAAATTTTGGTGGAAGGGAATTACGAGGCTCAAAGAAAGCGAGTTTATCCTTGGAAGAAGAAAGTTGCTGGGTGAGAAAATATGTTGATATGCGTAGCAATCTGTACCATATCTCAATACATACGATGACATAATATTTAATCATGTCGTACGATACGGAACATTAAATATCTCCTGAAGTCTCGCTCTGAACTTGACATAGCCTAGAAAAATCCCTACAATATAACCTGTACAAATTTCTGTAACATCTAGCCTACACGAATTCTTTCATTCTAGGTTGATGACGTCATCCCCAGGTTCTGCTCCCAAGTTTCTCCTCATTCATAAGTATGGCTCGATGATCGAAAATATTCCAAGTCTTTGACATTTCCTCGATAACGATGACGTCACCAAAGTTGGGTAGTTTGTTATAAACAACAAAAGACTTACATGATTCCTCGATTCTAACAATGTGCTTGCTTCCTGCCAATATGGCTTCAGGAAAGGCCGAAACACCTTACAAGCATTATCTGACTTACAACAACAAATCAATGATGCAGAACACACGAAATCTTCCCTCTACACTATCTTTTTCGACCTCCAACAAGCCTTCCCTCCCGTTTGGCGCCATTACACCTGCCAAAAACTACATCAAATAGGCCTCAGGGGGAACCTCCCAAAATTACTACAAAGCTTCCTCTACAACAGATCTATCACCGTCAGGATAGAAGACCAACTCTCTGTTCACCAAACCATCCAGAATGGCGTTCCCCAGGGAGAAGTTTGGAGCGTCCCCCTCTTTCTAATAGCAATCAATGATATCAGCCAATGTGTCTCTTTTCCACTTACCCAGCGCCTCTTTGCGGATGACTACAGTGTCTCCCTCCTATCTTCAAATCCTTCCAGAGCAACACGCCTTCTCCAAAAAACACTAGATAATATCGGTTCCTGGGCTTCTGACCGTGGATTTCGATTCTCTTCAGGTAAAACAGGTCTTGTCATCTTTCGAAAACATCGACGCGCTATAACCCCTCTTCATCCACTAATTCTTCAGGGCTTCACAATCGACATCCTCTCCTCTTATAAATTCCTGGGTATAACCTTTGATCAAAAACTCTCCTGGATGCCTCACATAAAGTCACTCGAAGCTAAATGCCTAAACGCTACCAATATCATCAAGCACCTCTCCCACACCCGCATAGGATGTAATCGGAAACTTCTGCTACAACTATACCAAAGTCTTATTCGCTCCCAACTCGATTACGGTGCTACAATCTACAGCCAATGCAGTAAATCCAAAATCAAACTCCACGATACTATTCAAGCATCCACCCTGCGCATGGCTCTCGGAGCTTTTCGAACTTCCCCTCATCTAAGCCTTTGTGCAGAAGCACTACATTTTTGCACTCTCATACTGACTGCAAACTTCCTTGCCTCGTCTTCTCAAATTCCTGACCTTCCAATCTATACATCTATCCTTTCTCCTAGTAACTTCCTCCTCTCCTCTTTAAAATCCTACCTTCAATACCTCCCTAAACTCTCACCTCTCCTTCCTATCAAGCCAACGAAGCCTCCGTGACTATTATCTCCCCCATCTATCAGACTCGACCACGCTAATTACCCAAAAATGGACAACTATTCCTATCGAACACTAATCACAGAAATCATTGCAGAATACCCAAACCATAAAATCTGCTTCACTGATGGCTCTAAATCTCAATCCAAAACAGCCTACGCATTCTCAATCAACGGCACTATAACCGCTAAACGACTCTGTAACTCAGCTTCAGTATTTACTGCTGAACTTAGTGCTATCCACTACTGCCTTTCGCAACTAACACAACGACCACCACGACACAATGACATCTTACTAACTGATTCTCTTTCATCTCTTTCAACAATTCAAGACATCCACTCAACAAACCCTATAACTCAACGCATCCACCTTACTCTTGAAACTCTTACTTCCATCGAATCAACAATGACTTTCGTCTGAATCCCTGGCCACATTGGTCTTCCTGGACATGACGAGGTTGATCGTGCAGCCAAGGGAGCTA
The DNA here is from genome assembly GCA_035079385.1 of Aspidiotus rigidus. Classification (NCBI taxonomy): domain Eukaryota; kingdom Metazoa; phylum Arthropoda; class Insecta; order Hemiptera; family Diaspididae; genus Aspidiotus; species Aspidiotus rigidus. Next base: position 1,858,622 of record JAVHKY010000014.1, read on the forward strand.
CCCGACGACCGAAGATTACAGATTCATCTCCTTCCCCATCATACGAACTAAAAAACTATTACCGTTCCCCCCGGCATCATCTTTGGACTCTACTACCGACCATCAAGCTCCGATCTATAAAAACCTCACCCACCTCTTGGTCCTCCTCAAACCGAACTTCCCGTCATGAAGAAATCATTCTCTGCCGACTCAGGATTGGCCACACACGACTAACTCATTCTCACCTCCTACTAAATCTCTTCCCTCCATCTTGCAACTACTGTCAAGCGGATAACCTAACAGTACAACACCTATTCTCATGTCCAGCCCTAAAAAACTAACGACAATCTTTCAACGTCTCGTCTTCCTTATCATCCGCCTTATGCAACAACACAGAAACAGTTACTAACTCTCTCCAATACTTACGCTCTACCTACTACTTTCCTCTTCTCTAACAACCTACAAAACTTTTCGCGAACTGATGACCCATAGAGTAGTCAAATAGCTCACACATAGAATTAAAAAAAAAAAAAAAAAAAAAAAAAAAAAACTTCACGAGGGAGTCAATAGATATTTCATGAATGCGCTAAAGAATTGGTGGAGCAAGAGGGACATTGGTCTCACGGCTTCTTTAACGGAGTTGAACGAGGGGTGGCAGGGAACCTGTTTTACGGGGAACGTGAGATCTAAAAAATATAAATTGTGACGTCACAAGACTGACCTGTGACGTCACAAGCTTGGACTTTGGAGGAGAAGGACTTAAGAAAATTTCAACCTCCGAGTTATGTGATAGGAGGTCGCGACTTCTAAACGACTTCAGGTTGCCGGCCGGCTGGAAAGCGGGCATTTTTCCGAAAAACTCCCCGATAGAACATGTCCCCTTAAAATTTTGACCTCCAAGCTATATACGATACGACCTTAAGATTGCCGGCCGGCCGGACGACGGACATTTATTCCGAAAATACCCCGGTAAAACAGATTCCCTGTTAAAATCGATTACTCGGTCGAAATTTTTCCATAAGCTCCTTCTTCTTAATCGGTTAGCTTTTTACATCTTACCAAGAATGATACCTCTCTTGGAAAAACCATAACGAGCAACCTTGGTTTTGTTACTATCGCTGGTGTGTCGCGTGCAGCACCGCCCGTCATCCATGATGGAGTAGGTGCGGGTTGCGTATGCATTTAATATTGTTTCCTCCAACATCGAAATCGACCCTTTCGGGTATAACTTCAGTGAAGGAGGAATCTCCTATGCGAATCCCCTCTTCTACTCGGCAACTACCAAGTTGCAGTGCCCCCTGGCACGCACAAAAACATAAGAACACACACACAACAACAACACCACAATACACAATACACAGTATAGTAGGTCACTGTTGGAGTTTCTTCATCTTCTTCTCTCTTCGGGGATGATCGTAGTCCTCTTCTTCCTGCAGATCTGGATGTTGATGGTACACGTTGAGTAGGCCATAGCGTGGTTCTGCATTCGCCTATTCCATACCTGGTCCATCTTACTCTTCATGATGGTGGCTGCAAATTCAGACCCCTGGTTCCATGCTTCTTTGGAACCTAGCATGGTGAGTACCAGGCTACTCGGGTCGAGCGCTTCATCTACCCCTATCTCTTGAAGAGACCGACTAAGCTCGTCCCGCTCACGCCTCCACGCCTCACACTCAAATAAGGTGTGTTGTGGTCCATCATCCCACCCTTGGTTACAGTGCGAACACATTGCCTGCTCAACTTTCCTTAACTTTTCGTAAAGGTACTTGTTTAAGCAGCCATGGCCGCTCAACACCTGCGTCAGGTGAAAGTTCAGCTGACCATGGTGTCGGTTCATCCATTCATCAAGGTCGCGTATTAGCACACTGTATGTCCATGTACCCAGCTCACTCTGGGTAATTCTTGCTTTCCACTTTACAAGCAAGGAGCGCCTGACCCCCTGCTTGACCCGTAAAGCTTCTTGGTTGGTCGTTGTCTTCTTCTTTGCTTTGAACACCACCGCTCTCTCCTCAGCAAGGAGCTCGATTGGTGGTGAACGTGCTAATACACAAAGAGCCTACGTCGAGACAGTGCGGTACGCATTAACACACCTTGGCGCAGCTCTTCATTGGATCTTCACCATCTCTCTTCTTCGGTATGGTATCTTCATGGAGTCGGCCAATACTGGCGCACCATATAGGAGGATCGACAAGGCGGTGCTCATCATGATCCTTCTCCTTGCTTCTCTCGGTCCTCCTAGGTTCCTCATCAGGCGGCTTAGGTATCCAACTGCCCGGCCCGCCTTCTCCGCTGTCATCAGGAAATGGTGCCTGAAGCTCAGCGTTGAGTCAAACCAGATGCCCAGGTATTTCATTTGCTTCTTGGTTTCAATGTCCACACCTTGCAGGCGAAAGGTGGGTGGCTTTAACTTCCGACGGATCGTGAATGAAATGACCTCCGTCTTACTTGTTGCAAGTTCAAGTCCAGCCGACTCGATCAAACTCGTCACATCCTCTAGGGCCCGATTTACCCTGCTCTCCACCGCTACAGTTGTTTCGGCGGTGCATACCACCAGGGTGTCATCCGCATAGCAGATAAGCTTAACCCCCGGTCGCAGCTTCACCTTAAGGATTCCGTTAAATGCAACGCACCACAAAAGCGGCCCAAGAACCGACCCCTGCGGTAGCCCACAAGTAACAGGGCCGGTTTTGTTACTATAATGTGATGAATGACGTCATCAACAAATTTGATCATTTGACAGATGTGGCTGTAGTAAGTTACTCCTCGTTTTACTGTTTCAAGTATGCCTCCCTTCGGTATGTCCTGGCCATAACTTGGCAAATTGTATTAATTCTATCAACTTTGAACATATTAAGAGACTCGGAATTCGGGGTTTATAATGACGTCATCGATAACCTTGACCAGATGCAGCCTGTGTACGTAGGATAAGCTTGTTAATTCAACATACGTGCAGTGAATTAGAGATTGGGTTTGTAATAGTCCAAAGAACTGTGGGTACAGAGGAGGATGACGAATAGAGCAAGCGAGCTTGTCAGTGCAGCGTAATCTAATACACAGTAAACCAGGCTTAAATGAGGCTTAGATATTCTAGGGAGAAGAGAGGCGAACGAGCACTGAGCGGGTGAACTCATTCTCGTCAGCTACTTAGCCTCCGAGATAGAACAGGGATATAAAAGAAACTGACCCTCCGTGATCTAAAACTTACTAAAAAAAAATTCATCCTTTTTCCTTCTCCTTCTCCTTTTTTTTTTTGTTTTTTTTTTTGTAGAGGGATAGGAGGGGGACTTGAAAAAATTTCAACCATCAAAGGAATTGGATGTGGAAAAATTAAGAATATTGAGGAGGACTTGGAAGATTTTCAATCGTTGAATGAATAAGACTAGAGACAAATTTCTAACATCGAGCTATACGGATATACGACAGGAGGAGGATTTGAAAAAATTTTAACCATTATCAAACTATTTATGAGCGGACAGAAACATACAATTCTCAATATCGAAAACAAATTCGTCCCGTAGTACAGAATACCTACTCTAAACTTCAATTTTATGACACATTATTAGGTATAACAAAGAAATTTTGGTTACCTACATTTTAATTATTCTCTAAATTTCTCATCCAACTTCGTGAAGGAAGCTGTCATTTCCTCCAAGGCCATAGGTCGAAATTTCTCCGAGGAGACTACTAGGTATTCGAACACGTTATTTCAACGACATGCTAAGTAGCTTCGCGATTTGAAGGACGGAATCTGTTTTCTCGTAACGACCCTCGAAGTATCGAAAAAATATCTCTTTCGCCACTATAACAGCAACACCCCCCTCGTCACAGAAATTTGATAAAACAATCCACAAAACGAACTCGGGTCACCTATCTTCGTGACAAAAACACTCTTTTTTCGCTCGTACTCATCGTAATTAATTAAGTCATCACGAATGAGTCGCTCGCGCAACCGATTATCATCGCGGGAAAACTTCCACAATTAATGAATTTGATCACTTTAAAGCGCAAAATACACGCATATCCTAGCCATTAAAGTCGTATTTATGTACATCGTAGAAAACACGCGTCGCTAAATTTAGAGGCTCGCGAGATTTTATACGAATCGACAGATAGTTACGCAGCTGAAAAGAATAGTCTATCACATTTTATTAAACTACAGACTCTTTTTTTTATAGCTGCTAAATTTTCCCATTTCCATTTAACCTCCGCATGCATTAATTTTCAAATATTTGTCCCATATTAAGTGAGGGCCCCGGCCAGCCGCGTGTATAAAACTGCGAAAATCAATTCGCCGTATCCTTCGATTATTTCGTATCCACACTGAATTATTATCTATACAATGAGTGATTAATCAATTTTAAAAATTACTTCCTATATAACGTTCGTCCATGCGTGAGTTTCAGACTTGCAAATGTACGCGACTGGCGACGCGGTATAGGATGTAGAGACGTTTGTAAAATGGATTTGACAGATAGAATTAAATAATTATGGGATTATCGCGTGGCTCTAGACTTTTTAAAATAAAAAATGGAGTTGAATTTAGTTAAAAGTAATATTCGAGACTCTCAACGATGGCTACCTACTTCATTCTTATTCAGTCACGAGTGAAACCGATCATATAGGGCGAGAGAATGGCTGATAGATGCTTCAAGTCCATAATAATATGAAGAACTAAAATTTTCAAAATAGAAATGTTCACACGGAATAATAGGGGCAGATATTGTCTGTCCTGTAAGTGACGGGTTTGAACCACAACAAAGCGCTGAGCTTAGTAAAATATTTGATATAATTGATTTCTCATTTCGAGAACAATTGCTATACTCCAACTAAAACTATTGAAGATAGATATATCTAGGGACGAGATTGACTAGGGCCGGGCTCCAACAGATGCTCACTTTATGACGGTGTCAGACAGACCTACAGTATATTAGACTACGCTCTCAGCCCTGTTTGTTGTATATTACGTGTATAGTAAGCTAATTTAGACCGTATCATCACCGACCCTTCTTTTAGCCTAAGTCCAATGTTGCCATGAATTAGTCGGTTTCCTTCATAGATGCATGTGTCAGGATCAACTCGCGCAACACTAGCGATCCAGCAAACTTTACGATACAGAAAACTGGTTAAGCCTCGTTCTTCGTATCGTCATATGCCTACGAATACAAGTCATAAAGTAGGGAGGGTCAAAATTTCCACGTCTTCAAAGTAGGTCAAGGTCACTAATGACGTCATCAAATGCAACCCATCACGCTTTACCTCGATAATTTCTAACAAACGCCAGCTCAAATGTATGTCAAAAAGACGGGAATACTCTCTTTTAACACTATTTCTGAAGGACAGGAAGGGGGTGACATCTCCTCTTTCCCTACGTCATGTCACAAGTACGTACACAACGAAGGCTAAATTCACGGAGCAAACCAAGAGCTTGTTCCATGATAATGAATCAATAAGAAATTGGTAGATCGTCTCTCCTCAATGTGAGATCATCAAACATTCAACCGTGATACCTTCGTCAAAGTCATCTACAATAAGACTCGGAAGTTATTCAAAAGACTCGTGATTATTTCATTCCTCTAATGATATTCAAGTCTTGATCTCAGAGCAGGCTGTTTCATAAATAGAAAATATTTGAATAATAAATAAAAACTTACCAACAGAAGAAATTTGGCCACCAGTAGTCCAAGGATAAAATTCAGAAAAATTCAAATTGACAGATTTCCAGTGGATAAATTTGGCATTGAAAAGGTATACCTGAAAAAAACAATCGCTCTTTGTCAATAAGTTTTACCAGAAAATTCATGATTTTGAGTGCTTGGTAGAGTCCCAAGATCTTCATAAAGATAAACAATATTTGAAACAAATTAGAGTTTTCTACAGGGTTAATAAGAATTGAAATTCATCGTCCAGATCAGATTCAGGCCTTGGTCAATTATCTTTGTTTCTAAATCAAACGACTAGCAAGTCCTCGCAGGACTGTTCCTAAAACCTATTTCTAGAGTCATTTTTCATGTCGTGACCGACTTGAGTTGAAAATTATCTTCATGACAAAAATGTGAACTAAAAATTCAGTGGAGTGACATTTTTCCAAATCCTTCAAAATAGACCAGCCATCTCTCTCACACTCCACTCCTAAATCGACTCTTTTCCAAGGTCTACTGAAGACGTCATGACATCACTTCCTGATGTCATCCTTCTCTCCAGATCGTAAAATTTAGAAGTCTCTAAATTAGATCGGGGTCATTCTTTCGTTTAAAACTTTTTCCAGACCCTCCCCAAAGAAATTTCAACTTTGCCGGACGCAAATAATATGTCCAACTAGGTTTCGAGTCTTGCCATCACTTCTTCTCCTCCTCCTAGTCCTCAGGTATCTATGGTCGTCTTTGAAGAATTTCCTCGTCTCCTTCGCCTAACCAGCCTCGAACAATTTCTCTAGCTGGAAGTGGATGTTTTTCGAGGATGTATCCTCAACAAAAGTATATATGGCGGGCTCTAGTGATTTCACCAATTTTGAAGTCGTTACAACACAAATTCAATTCTAAGTGACACCATGATGCTACTCTCAATAGTTTTTGCGGAGCTACTAATCTCAACCTTTTTTGAATTCCCACTCTGTTGAGTTCTACTCCCAGATCGCTAATTGTCAAGTTCTCTGGCGAAAATTCGTTGAAGTTCCAACAATAAAAGCTACGTTGTACTTTCTTTTCTGAACTGCCTCTGAGTAGCTCTATTTCAAAATTTAATGTCTTGAAAGAAAATTTCTTTGGAGTTCACCCTACGTCTTCTAAATAATTGTTCTGGTACCAATTTAACTGGAAAATTTCGCCGGGCAACGCCCCTATAAAGAAATTTCCCCGAGGTTAATTTTTTTCTTTACTTACGAACGATTTTTTACGCTAAAAAAAATAATGTAAAAAATTCGATCGCGTCACAAAGACGTGAACCTCATTTTCAAAGTAAAAAAGCGTACAACAGTGAACAACAAGCCGATTTTATGAAGTTCATTTGCAATACACGCGTCCTAAAATCCACATAAACGTCATTTTTTCTTCACCAACTTCATTCTTACAACGAGCGGTCTTCAAGAAAACTTTTACGACGTTATTTAAAACCATAGACCACGAGAATGCAGTCGCTTCATACAGTGCATATTTTTAAATCCTCGCTGTCGCACATTTCTTCATCCTCAGTTGCCGCATTTATGACCTCAAAGTTCGTCGTATCTTCGATAAAATCGCAAATTTAATGACTTACGAGCTGCTGTAAATTACGAGTCTCAATCAGTCACATCGCCTATCAAAATAAGTGGCAAGGTTCCGAAATTGAAGGGAAACCTTGCAAAATCTACAATTTCTTATATTTTTAAGCTCACGTGCTAGTGGTATGGTGGCCCACGGTCATACGTCAATCTTCTAATCCGAGGAGTTTTATTGCTTCCTGCACCGAGTTGTGTCGTAAAAAGTTTTCCAGTATAAAGATATAATAGGAGCTAACGAATAACTTAATTACAAAAATGGAGGAAACTAAGGAGATTCCAGTTTTAGTAAGCATAAACCATACAAGGCTTCAATATCAAAATAACAGTTGGGAAATGAAAGTTTCATAAAATGGACACAAAAACCACGCGTGCTAGCGCGGAAAAAAATCTCATCTTCTTACTATCGAGACTGCAAGCTTATAAGCCGGATTTAAGTGCTTAGTAGGTCTACTGTTTTCACGATAGTACGAGAATGATTCATATTTTTCATATTATTTATTTAATTTTCGTAAAATTAAATTGTTCGTCTGCGCATATAAGTCGGCGGTATTATTACATCAGTGATTCTTTATTCCGAGAAAGCTACAGAACTCCATCTATTCTTACCACCGCTGGCCAATCTAAGCGTTACTTATTTCAAAATTTCTTTTTTCATTTCGCGAATCACTATATTATAGAAAACTTATTCTTTATAAAGATTTACTTTTTTCTCGTACTTTTTTTTGTGTACATTTTTTCCTCTCTCGCTTCCCCTATAAACTGTACTGCATTATCTGATAGCAGATAGAAGTAAGTTCCTGGCAAAAGGAATTCAATATACGTATTACAGTATTATCAGAGATTGAAAAACTGCTTTTGAACTACTTCCGGTGAGGTTATCGACTTTTACGCGAACAAAAATAAATGTACGAGAGTGATTTCCTCCAAACTGGCGCGCATTTGAATTTTCTGCAATTTAATTTATGTTCTCTCTTTACCGATCACGATGGTACAAAATATATATAGAAGTTGTGTTTTCTTGTTTGTTTCAGGCGCTATGGCGTTTGCGTATTTCCGTAGAAATATTGTAATACATGCATTTATTATCACGATTATCGTTCAGTCTGCCAGGTAAGTTGAACAAGACGCGATTGCAAATTCGTTTCTGTTTACACATATTTAGGGTACGTGGCGCGGCATCGTTCGCAATTTTGTCGCCATTTTATTTGCCGGGCGGGAAATAGATTTCGACGGAAATTTCCGCTTATTGAAAAGTAACTTTTGTCCCGGAAATAAAGTAATTGGTCGTTCTATTTGACTTTTCCTTTCATTATGTCGCAGGGGTCATCAGCAGCAAGGGAAAGTTAATTATCGAGCTAAAGAAAAAGAAGTATTGGATAAAATTTTGGGACAAGGAGTATATGACGCTAGAATTAGGCCGGCAGGCATCAACGGCACAGGTACAGTTTTGCTTTTCGCTATAATTATACTGTATAATATTCAGAAAGAAGACTATTCGATCTTACGCAATGTAATATTAAAAAGAGCCACGTAATTGTGTAACCTTCCTCTGTTACCTCCCGTTTTTCTCTTCTCGTGGTCCTATTTTATAATTTAATATTAAATTTCAATCTTTTCCATTCGGTTAGGGAAGGGGGAAAAATAATAGACCAAAGAATCTTTCTCGTAATTTTGAAAATTCAGCATCTTTTCGTTACGTGCAATCATTCACGAACTGATATGCTATTAACTCGCTCAAAATTAACAAAGGACTTAATTAAAAACTTTTCTGCTCAATAATATATAACCGACTTTCTTTAATACGGAAAAATTTCAATTCCGCCTATATGAATCTGGGCTTTTACCGCATTCTAAATAAATACTTTTCACAATTTCAAAGAAAGAAAGAGGAAAGAAAAATAAGGAAAATTCTACGGATATTTATCAAAAGCATAGAATTATAGATGTGTTGTGCCATCGGAATCCGTAATGGGTGAAAATTTTCCCACTGTTAGAGGAGCAATTTTGAGAGAAAGACATCGGCAAAAAGGAAGAGATACGACTTAATATCTTAGGCACGTTATCTTTTTCAATTTTATAACCGTACAGTCGCATAACTGTATTCACTTGTTCAATACAAAAGAATAGTCAATTAGAAGATCTTTGAAGAGCGAAAAACTCTGTAGAAATCTATTATTGGACTTTGTGAGGAAAAGTTCCTAAGGCATCTGTCAATCATTGGGGTTATTTGTAAATTCCATACACCTAGAACTATAATTACATTAGGTACATACGCTCATGAGTCAAATTTTTCTTTAAAAATTGTAAGCTATAGTTGCAACTTTGGAACGTTTGATAGAGAACAAATTGTATAAATTAGAAGCAATTTAGGGTCCATTTTCAAACGCGCTCTCTATTCAGTATTACAATATATTCAATCAAGCATTCAAATTGCCATTATTGAAATAAAAGAGACTGTCTGTAATGGTAACGGACATACAAATAATTCATCCAATTGACACATTCTAAACATCAATTTTTATCAATCTAATGCAAGAAAAACATTCCATCCATTTCAACATTGGCTAAGCTCTTGAATTAGAAATCATAACACAGTGAGATTCTAAGTCAAAATTTATTTACCTCCAAGACAAGCGTGTTTTATATTGACCGAATTTTATAATGTTAATTTTGCTAGATAAAATTTCTACAATAGATCTGCAATTTACAACGTCACATCAGCACTGCTACCTGATGACAAAAGTACCCAATAGGAAGTCCAGCATGCTTCCAGCAGCTTCATGATTACTTCATTACACTAGGCACATTTTAACCATTATCGTCCATACTTGCACGCAAGAATGAACTTCAAAGTGAGAAGTACTTTTTCACCACAGGAAAGCTTCAAGATTAGGGATACCTACTAACCTTTTATTCTAATTTTTAGATAAAAATTATTGTTCATTTCGAATCACAGATGATCAACTGAGACATTCACATGGTTTTAAACGCTGAAAAAATTCGGTACCGTAGAACAAATACCTTGTAAGCTGCAAAAAATTGACTTTTTTTTTTTTTTTGTTTAATTTTTATGAGAAACATGTAAAATAGCAGTTATCGATTTTTTTTTTTGTGGCTTACGAGGTATTCGTTCTACAGTATCGATATTATAATACATTTGTCATTGATAGATATGAAGTAACAGGAACATTGATCTATTCAGGCCGCCTCCTCGTCCAGAATACAAACTCTAACACAGAAAATCTTTTAATATCAATACCTAACAAAACGTAACGCAGATCATTTCAACCACTTAATAATTGGCCGGTAAATTTATTAATCGACAATTAATTGTTGATTCTAACGTTGGTAAAACTATGAAGCCCTTAGTAAACAGTAGAAACAGCTATATAAGTCGTGATTGTACACTTTTGTGATCGATTCCAGGTTGAAATGTATCTAAACTAATTAAAATTCACGAATGAAAAAATCTTAGGATCAAGGAAATGTGAACATCAAATTTTTATGATTACAAGTAACAACAACGTGTTCTAGTTGCTATGCACCATCTTTCAAGTCGCAAAACTTCAATATTTATACTTCCTATAAGTAGTTTTGTCTTGAAACAGTGTGGAGAAAAAGGAATCCTTAAAAATTCAACTTGCAATCGATCATAAATAACACGACCGTATAAATAACACTTCTGACTGATAATCCGGAGAAACGCAAGGATATACCTAATTTCGACCTGGACTAAGAGTTTCTTCTACTTCAGGCGCTGGTCTGGGGGATGCACGCACAAATTTGAATCAGTGAAAGAACTGCTTTCACTTGAAGTTCTCTATTTAGGCCTACTTGACAGCCATGAATATAAGAAACATCTACCTATGTATTAGGCTACTATTAGAACCTTACTTTCCATGACATCGGACTTCATCGTAATAAATCTACATATTTGGAAATGATATAATAAGCGCATTTTGGTTTTGGTGAGCAAGTTGAATCGTCAACCTGGTGTAACAGAGTAAACAATGTGAAAGATACATAGGCAGTAAGCTTATCACCAAAGAAGCACAGAAATACCTTTAAAAGATCGTCAACTCACTATCGAACATTTCTTTGCTGCTGTTGCAAGCTTTTTTGCGCTAAGCCATAATTCACATGAAAGGAAAACTCGACGAAGACGTAATTTTATCCATCTATTGGTCTGGAAAGATGAAAAAGAAAGCGTCAACAAACTACAATATCATGATTTAGAAGGGTATTCAATCCGCACACTCATTGAGAAAGTTTTTCAAATTCAAAACGCTTGATTGCGCACACACCTACCGCTATAGAATACGCGAATTGTCATTGTAGATCTTGAATTTCTTGAAGTAGATACTAAAGCAGGCTTTGACTGAAACATTAACTTGAGCGCAAAATATAATCATTACCTCAGTACTTTTGGCGCTTCCAGTGATGGAGAATTGGAGAAACCAACTAGGGTTCACGTTACACATATTTTCATCAAAAATTATAGTGCATACAACAAGGAAAGATTAATAGATTTACTTTGGACCTAGAGACAGTAGTCTGAGATATCAACAACAATGGTTTCCTGGAAACAACAGTACGGACTACCATTTTGTATGACTACCTATCGATAACTATCGATTCTATGACGATAATAATAATATACTCCGTTCACATTAAGGAAGGATAGAAATATGACCTCGAGAACGGAACGATCCGGGTAATTTTAATCTACCGTTCCGTTCTCAAGGTCATATTTCTATCTTTCCTTAATGTGAACAGAGTATAATAATATCGATATGGATCAATGACAATTGTGATTTTGTTCATTCCGCTTGGAGCGCTAAAAATGTTAGAGAGAAGGCAGTTTCACTTTCAGTCAATATATTAGTAAACTAGAGTAGGTACTGACTAGTGACTAGGTATACCTATTTCATATCAAACTATTCAATCTTTCGATAGTTTTCACAGATAGCCATCAGTATGTACAAATATTTTACAAGTAATAGGTACAAACTAGATTGGATCCTAAAGCTTTAGATCACGAGCGAGAATAAATCAATTTTTACAGCGAATACCAGTACCTATTTTATGCAAAACTTTATAGGTACGATGGTGAATATTTCAAAACAAACTGATTACGAAATGAAAGTATGAAATACCTAAAGCATTCTATTGATAGGTAAACTTGTGATTCGAATAATTGGTTCCCAATAATCATCTATTTCAGATTACCCTTAATAGGCCTGGATGGAAACTTGATTACCAAGAGATGATAAGAGATGAAAAATAAATTAAACTCTGCTTCGTGATTCCACTTAGAAGTGAAAATTATGCCTCATGACTTGTAAGTTTATTCTGACATCTGCGAGTTTTTACTCCTCAAAACTCTTTAAAAACTTAAAAAGGTAAAGTAAGTAATGGGTTAATAGAGCTAATAAACTTTGGCTAATCCATCACTCGTCGTCATGTCGTTTTGGATATAATACATTCGAGGGGAGGAAAAAGTGACGAATGGATTAAGCTTAACTTTTCATTGATTTATTTTACTCTATTTATTTTTGTCTCAAAACGTTGGTATTCAATATCAAACAAATACTACGGCCACTCTCACCCATAGCTCTTGATACCCAAGAACGAAAGGGAAAAAAAAAAGAAAAAAGGAGAACGAATCTCTCTATAAGAACTTGTTTATTTATCTGGATGCATCAACTCCGACAGTAGTAAGCTAGCACTGTATATAAATTACTCTCGCAGACGTTTTAAATACAAAAGAAATATCGCTAGAGAAAATGCCAATGGAGGAAAAGAAAATGACTTCATTAATTTTTCTCTTTGACCGCGAATAAATAAAGATTTCTCGATAGCTATACGATACTGGCTTACAAACTCGCAGCTTAGATTTATTAAACTTTATAAACTCATAAATTTTTGTTCATCTTGGAAAATTTACTTCATTAAATATTCAATTTGCGGCCACAATACGCCCTGCCAAACGCACGGAAAAAGGTATTTCAATAGAAACGCTTCGACGATTAAAAGTTCAACCATTATTCCGGCAAACAAGAGGCGGAAAAAGGTCAATTTTTTTTTTTCTGAATTTCTGTATTATTTTCCGTTTCCAAGCTGAAATATTTAAAAATATAATAAATCTTTCGAATATAGAGTGCGCAAAAATTATGCTCACATCTGCGAATAGAAAACTCGAAAAATTGTAGAATTTTGTTTTGTGCGTAGGTGTCATCTTTGTAGGTACTTTAAACAGTGGATATAGTTTGTAGGCCTTCTAATATTTCTCGATGAACAAAATTTATTTTTAAAATTAAATTTCGAAGTGAGAACGGATTGATTGTAAATTATCTTTTGGTAAAATTTATGGTAAAAATTCAAAGGAAGTTTTAACTTCATTCAATTATCACCAGAGTTTCGAATAAAATAATAATATTGGAATAATAAATAATAGGAATGACGTCATTCTCACTCCAGCATGTATAATTTCTTCCCTTTTTATTCAAATCCTATTTGTACCGATTCTACCGATTCGAAACAAATGCCGCAAATAAGGAAAAACATTTCTCGACCCATTTTGTTGATGATTGTTAAACTGAATGTACGCATTCATGTTATTGCTCTGATGGGATTTGCATCATTCAGTGATGGTACTACAGCTAGACGAAGAACAACAAAATATCGAACGCGTCTCGTAGTTACGTCAGAATAACTAAATTTGCTTAACTGTGGTTTGATTTGCGAACGCAACAGGTAACAAAGTATGAGCTATAGTAATTTGAAACGACGACAATTTTCAGTAGTTCGATTTACGACTATGTTCGCGCGGCTCTATTATACGCGCGCTCGCAATTCCTCGCGGACTGATGAAATAAATTGGTGTTTTGAAACTTTTTCATTGTTGACCACGACTACATTATCCTGTTGCTCGTTACCGAACGAAATAAATTTCACGCATTCTCAAATAACGTCACAACGTTAGAAAGAGCGCCTAAAATGACTTGAGAAGGGAAGAAAAAAAAATCCTCCTGCAGTAAAACGTTCTTTTTTTTGTGAGTACCTACTCGATAGAACAAATCTCACCGCGTGAGACGGATTTTATTTCAAAATTTCACTTTTTTCCTTCATTTGTCGCTTTCTTATCATTTTCCAGTCCAAACTCTTTGGTTTTTCGTTCTCCAAACTTGTTAGCTGTAGTTTTATCGTTTTCGTTTTCGATTTTTTCCCCCTTCTGCGGCGTTGAATAATACAGGTGTCATAGTACTAGATACTACAATGGTTACGCTGTCAAGAAAAAAAGAACAATAAAATTAAATAAGATACTGTCGTGATGTAGGATTTTTGTGAGTCGAGTTATTTACATTCTCAAGTTGTTATACAGCATTAGACGGAGCAAAAGAAAATGATGGAGCGTAAGAAGAAAAGCAGGTATATACAAATACCTACTCGAGTGAGAAAGAAAAGTTTAAGTGGAAGAAATATCTGCCCTCTTCCGCGAACATCTTAGACTATATTATATAGAAAAAGAGAAATTCATTCTAACTACGCAGGTTGTATTCCTGTTATAGTACAGGCGCTGTCACGATTCGTTTAACCGAATAATGTTTATTTAACTCGGAGAAAAAAAAAACACGAACGTTAGCGCTTTACTGTTTCGTTATGATACACCGAATGAATGATAAAAAAAAACTGGGAGAGAGCACAAGTTAAGCTATGGATGCCGTGATATTCAAAGAGAACAAAGAAAAATGATTGTCACAAAATTTCGCTGATTAAACGTTCTGAGTGAGAGATCATCGTGAGAGGAATAAAATATTTTAGTTGTTATTCTCGGCGTCAATTTTGTTCTCTGGAGTCCTTCAAAATCAGAATGGAGATAATGAGGCCTCCATGAGAAAATTGTAAGTCTTTTTGAAACTCGGTTTCAAGAAAGTAGGCTTCTCAGGTATTTTGGGAAACCGGTCAAGAAATTTCGGGAAGAATTCAATACAAGGCCTCGCGAAGGTATAATTTCCGTCGAGCTTAAATACTTTCTGACAGACTTACAGAAATTATATATTATTTCTATAAAATACGAAAGGGCTAAGCAATATTTTTGGAATATCATTATCGTGAATGGGAATATATAACTTGTCAACCAGCCAATTTTCGTTTCGTACCCGGTTAGGCTTTTCTTGAAGCTCTGCTAACAATATAAGTGGACATGAGTCGAGAAAAGGAAAGAGCTCGAAAAGAAATACGACCCACGATGAAGAATATTTGGAGAATATTTTAATCAAGAGTTTTGGTACGACTATCGAGTCTTATCTCAGGAATAGAAAAGTTGAAAATCAAAAGTTAAATTAGCTAGAAGTTGAACGAGTATGTAATTAGAATTTGAAAACAAAATAATATGAATTGACGCTGGAATAAAAATATTGAACTGTTTTTGTTAAAATCACAATTTTTTTTCCCTATATATACGTCTTTGTATAAATATCTCGCGGCGTAAGCAATTTTGTTTCTAGTTTATTTTGGAAGATAGGATGCCTAATAAAACTTGGAAAAGTTGGTTCAAATAGATGCTACAAAGATTAGACCTACAGACTTGACTTTAAAAATTGGTCTCTATTCAAATAAAAAGAAGAGAAAAAAAAGTTTGTGAAGCACATTTAAATACGGTTTTGTAAAATTCAAAACCGATTGAATTAATTATAACAGTCTTTTATAATATTTTCTTCGACACAAGGATGGCTTTGCACCATTGCTATACGCCTATCGAAACGTTAATGCAATCGTTATAATATATTTTTGGATATAGGTATGTATATCCTTATCGCTGCTGTGTCACCATTCATTAATTGAAAATTGGCAGGACGAATTTGGGATTGTATTTCCGCGATGATGATATTATTATTTTATTATGCACGGTATCTGAATTTTTTCTCCCTTTTTAGCATTGCTGAGTTTTCAATCGTCTGGAAGAATATCGAGGTTTTATTTCCTGCTACTTTTTTTTTTTTTTTTTTTTCACTCAAGTTACCGGTACTTATACTGTTATTTTCCATGCAAATTATATTCTTTCCATGAAGAACAACTATGGAAGCTGTACCATAGCGAAAATATCTTCAGGTACCTAGGTACTTTTCCAAATTCAAGTCGCCTGCCAACAAAAAGCCTCTAAGAAGAATATAATGTCCCTCTTTTTTTAAAAAAAAAGACCGGGTTAACTACTATTAAGTGTCGATGTGACACATAAAGCTTGACAAAACTCAGTTTTGGTCTCTCACAATAACGAGATATCATTTCCATTTTTTTCACATTCTGGAGGATCTTATGACGTGACGGTCTTAGCGTGGACAGCGTGGATAGCCTTATGTTAATTTTCTCACGTTCAAATTGCCGTTAGTATCTTTTAGGCCTGTAGCTTTTAATCGAGTACTTATTCTCGACAAAGAGTTAACAAATGAGTGATTCAACTTGGAACATAAGTATTCTTTAAATTTCAAACTTGTTATTCAAATCATGCAAACTATCGAATGCTATTGTAGAAATTAACTTAATAGATGATGATCCATGCATTGTTATAGAAAATTTAGGAGTGTTCTTAGTGGATGAATTATTAATAGTCCTTATAATTAGGCAGGAATTCTCCAGAGTCGTTCGGCGACACTATCTCAAATTGTTATAGGTATTCAAACTTAGATACTTACTAAAAGATATGATAGCTGGTAGACTATAGCTACCTATCTGTCATCATGACATAAATTTTAAATCAAATAGTCTACAAAGTTATTTGGGCTAATTGAAAGAGATAATGCTTATTTATTTCCAAGAATATAGAAATAAGTGAAAATCAATGTCAGTGTTCTTGATGAAATCGCGCAGTATATCTTCCGCATAGAAACATACGTGTACATTTAGTAATTTGTACGAAACATTTATTACCTACTACCTACTCAGAGGATCATTACCGTGAAATAATCAAAGAATAGAATTAAATATCAAATCAAGCAAAAGTCTAACAATGGTTGAGTGGTGTTGTTGATCTCAATCTCAATATCATTCTCATCAATTTGAACAGAGTTCTGTAAAAGCTGGCCAAGCAATAAACTAACAATCCATAGAACAAGGTCTATTGCACAACTACAAGGAATCCCTTCCTCCCTACTGTTGTGTTGTTGTTTAGCCAACTTCAATGGAATTCGGTTCAATTGACGCATTCGGACCGGGCATATTGTAGGATCGCTAGCGTCGCCTATGTAAAATACCTAGAAAGTACTGATAAGCCAAAGGTGATCTTGACTTGAAACCACGGTACACTAAAGAGGTATTGACACTTGCCTATGTTCACCATTACTAATGCTGTCACGAGAAATGATGTACTTGAGTGTTTTGCCACTATGTAGCGCCAATGATCTGGTCCCCGGTTGTACATAGAGTCTTATGTAAATTCACTACTTTTAAAAAAATTGTAGAAGAGTCAGAAATCAACCAAAAAATCTGAAACATGGTGCGAATAGACTACTCATTATGCTCTACATATTTCAAAAAAAATTATTCTCATGTGTAAATTTCTTGATTTTTTATACCCTTGGAAATTTGTCAGTACTAGGGTACCTCCGGTAAGGTAACAACGCTGGTGGGGAGCGGAAGGCATTCACAACGGCGCAGCGAACGCAGCGGAATTATGTATGAACTACATTATTTTGTGTGACAAGAATTTTGTATAGTGTCAATACCTCTTTAGTGTACCGTGCTTGAAACCAAAGGTGATTTTTTAGTTTTTCTCAAATTTCTCCAAAAATAATGAATTTAGGCGTGTACTCATAAGGAACGAAATTGAAGAGTGGAAAATTTTCTTTCAGATGATCATATTTTTGAGAGATTTTAAAAAATTCAAAAATTTTGCGCAAGGCTAGCGCTGCCCGGTCCGAATAGGTATCATTCTTGAAAACGACGATCAGTGGAACGAAATTTTCTTTAGCCTTCAGTACTTCAGTAGGCAATATCAGAACTCAGAAGCCGTATTCTACTAATTGTGATTTTACAGTTACGTTAATTCTGCATTGATGTATTTGCAAAAAAAAAATCAGGAGAATCAGGTCGTCATATCGTCTGCGATAGGCTACAAGTAGGCTAATCTCATTTTTTCGATCGTTGTTCCACACATACGTCGATTCAACTCCGTGCGAAAGCAAGAAAACTTATTTCTTTGTACTTAAGTATGATGAAAGAAACGACGAAAATTCTCAAAAATGTGTCAATTGGATGAATTAAAAGTAGATGTAGATACCTATATGAATTGTAACGCCAAGACAATATTCAATACCCTGAACTAATAATGGACAGAAGACCTCATCAATCCCGACCGAAAAGTAGGTAACATAAGGTATCAAAAATTACTCGATACGGATTATATTGGACTGATGTAATTCAACAAGGTAGGTAGTTTATGAAATAAATAATATTCGATAATTGAAATCAGAACCATTTTAGTAGGTGTAATTGTTCCAGAGTCGGGAACGTTAATGGGTGGCAAAAATAATAACGAATTTATCAATTGATATACCTAAACCATTACAAACCACCTTCAGCAATTACCGATACAAAAATGATAGAATCGGAAATTTCTGTAAATTCTCATTGGTTTCAAAATATATGCGGCTCAATTAGTTCAAAATCGCAGGTCTCAAAAAGTATCAGATACCTTATCACTTTTTTTTTTTTTTTTAATAAAATGTAATAGTGCCAGTACAAGAATTTAAACTTTTATAAGTTACAAATTTCGGTTTTATAGAAATTATTAAACTGGAATCTCAAGAGAGGGCACTTGGGAAATAAGGATAAAACATCGCAGTGTACTGGAACTATACTTATTATAATTAATAATTACTTAGAGATTGAACCTTTGATTTTTCCATTAAGTTGTGTAGATATTGTTCATGAATTTCGAATTACCTATATCACGTTCCAAAGTCGTCAACGAAGCTCGAAAAAAATTTCAACGCCAAAGAAAATTTTACTTGTGGTTTTAACTTCGGTAGGTAGGTAATGATAGAAGAGATGTAAGAGAGGATGAAAATAAACTGGCTGATAAGATCGTAATGAATGAGTTACCCCGAAGCGTCTTGTTCAATTCAGCGCTTCGTTGTTAGGTAAGTTGAAAGATAAAACTGAAAACTTCGTATAAAACAGGTGCAGCGGGTTCGTATGAGAATTCAAAAATTGAAGATAGCAAGTTTTACTGCGAATCTAAATTTATAAATTGTGACTCATTAACAGAGGACCAATTTTTTCCGTTTTGAAGAAAGTTTTAAATGACGTACCTTCCTTACAATGCTTACTCTCTTTTTTATCGCCCCACAAATAATACCCAGCTTCGAAAGCTCATTTCGTACGTTTCATAAATTACAAATACATATTCACAATTGAATTTTCATTGGTGGGATCGAGTTTTTCATACCTTTAAGTAGGGAGGCCTAGCTATCACATAAATCAGTTTGTCGAATTCCGAAGTATTTTATATTTTTGCAAAAATAAGAACACTTTCACGAGTCTCGTTTCGGTATCACGTTTCAAAAATAAATAATAAAGCCATAACGTGGAAGGAAAAACGGAGGAAAGAGAAGAATAGTAATAACATGCATTTCAAAATGATTTATTATAATGGGTCTGGAAGAACTCGCGATATAGATTTCTTTAAATGGATGGTTTCTCCTTTACTTGTACACCTTTTGTCAAAAATGTGTCACCAACATTTTTTTTTTTTTTTTCGTTTACACATTGCTTTACCTTCTTTCCTTTACTTTTCTCAGTTCAACTTTTTTTCTTCGCTTTCTTCACTGTATAATGATGAAATGAAAACACGTAAATATTTTCCGCTACGAAAAATTTTAGGATTGAAATACGACTGTCGTCGTTCTTTTAATGAGTTCCCAATAAAGTTTATCTTTTACGATAGAAAATTCACTGCGAACATATTTTGTGTTCCGCGTACAGTTTCGTAATATGACTTCTCCTTTTTTAAATATTTTTTTCTGCTCAAGTTCACAATGATGTATCAGTCTGTGTGTTATATCCACGCTGTTCTATTTGTTCAACATTGTGTTTGTGCACCGCAGACAAAAATAATGAATTGAGAAAGCACATTTATAATGGATCGTTTGCAGTTATACACAAAGTACACCGTAGCTATCCTCTGATTTCTCGCTTTTCTTTTGCCTTCCCATCACATTCATTCAGAACTGTTCGGCCTTGAGACAGGGGAGAGAAACTAAACCTTTTTTTCTTTTTAACGAGATAAAATGAATTTACAATAAAATTTTTCTGAAATTCGTTCAAAAACTTAGACAAGTACATGACAGATTATATGTTGCTGGATCAGAGCATGGAATTTGTTGCGTATAATTTTCTGGTACCCAGGTAGAATAATTGATGGAAATATAGACCTAAATTATGAAAAACGATTTTTAAAAAGTAAAAAAATTTACATTTATAATCATTAGCGAATCGCATCGCTCTAAGACCAACCTTATCTGCTTCCTTTTTGTCATGTCTCTTCTTCAGATAAGAGCGGGCATCCCATCCAGAGTTCCTATGTATCATGATACCCTACGATGCTAAAATCTTAGATCAATTTCTCGCGGTAAGAAGTTTAGTTTATCGAAGGTTCTCTAGTTGAGGTGCTGTGAAGGTTCGTTTCCAAACTGACAAAGAAAAATACTGCCGTTGTAATGAGATGAAATTAAGATAACACCAAAGTTACTAGATTACGCAGTTAGGAAAGTCATCAATAATCGAATCTGCTTAATGACCAATACCAATCACCACATTTTGAGCTGACAACAATTCGAAGAGTCTTTAACCATTTCCCCTAGGGGTATATTGGCCTTCCTAAGACCTGTGATACTTTCATATATTTTTCTAATCGCACAGAACCTAACCTGACTTTGTGAGACCCACGCCAAATTTTTGCAGGGGCCTCATATTACTCAGAAAAGAAGAAAAAAAAAATCCCTATTGCTTTTTTCATTTCATTGGCAATGATTTACCGTTTTTCCATTTATCGAATGAAAAAGTTCTCAATAACCAATCTGGGGAGCCGGGGTTGTGGTCCTCTTTGCCCTCTCTTAGTCCGGGCCTGGTTGACTTATCTCCTTACTCTGTTCCGGTAGATTCATTGATATTCTTCCTATCTCGACGTCAGTCTCGCATTTGCTTCACCCTTCTTATACTCTACTGGTTACCCGTATTTGCCTAGTCTTCAACACTCATTTGACATCTCCCCTAACCTCACATCCAAATTTCTGTCCTCCAGGCAAATGCCGCGAACTAAAAGCTTAATTCCTAGATATTAAGTTAAATTGAAATTTAAAAACACGGAGATTTTTTAAAATTCAAGTTTATTTGCATTAGCCGCAGATTAAAACATGAGGAGCTGAGGCCTTTCGATTAAAAAATCATAATCGGAGCGACCGAATTCGAACAAGCTTAATTCCTGTTTTTCAAGGTCCTTTAAAACACGGAGATTCATATAGGGTCCTAATTGAGGCCCAATGAACCACGTCGACTGGAGACTTGACATCGATTCTTACTCGACACCCAATGTCGACCAATAATCGACATCAAGTCGCCCGAGGATACATTTCGTCCAAAGTCTTGGTCAAAAGTGCGTCGACCTATTATTGAAAACGACCTCACGTCGACGTCGATTTTGAGTGACTTCTACAAATCTTTTACCGACCTGAAATGGTGGGGGCGGAGCCGGAGCTAAAAGAGCTAAAAAAACACTTCAAGTCCCAATTTTTCGGCTTTCTTGGAGTGGCCTTAGCCAGGCCCCTAAGTGTGGAAACCAAAGGCTCTCTCCGCTCTGCAGAGTTGCGCAATAAAAGAGCAGTATCTCCATACACTCAAGCCTAAATGTAACTGTTCTGTTGGGTCGATTTCAAATCGATTTGTATTCTCTGATGATGTAAATTAACCTCAAATCGACATCGATCTGGAGTTTGTTTTTTAAAGAATTCTGTGTGTTTGGTGACTTCGATTCTCGCAGACAGAACGCGTAGCCTCCTGATCTTAATTATACCACGAGGACCGTCGAGAATCTTAATGATGCTCGACGAGTGCGGCGATGCGACCCACCAATAGAAAGATATTAAAATCACATGAGGAGGGTTCTGGCAGAAGGGCGCCCGTCCCATAAGAAATATATTGAGCGGACGCCCTTTTGCCAGATACGTCCTCATATTTACAAACACTTCCAGATTGTCGAATTTGTAGAGCTGTACCTTATTCACAACCAACTTGGAACTGCTTCGTGACCTACAAAAGAGTCGCGACCAGTTCCAAGTGGATCGCGACCCACAGTTTGGGGACCACTGATTTACAACACCGGGACTCAACTAAATTTTGACGTCGACGACGAGTCACGACGGTAAAAGAGAGTTTTCGATTTGCGGTCGATATCGGGCGGAACTAAATCGGCTCAAAATCGATACCGATTTTCGGTCGAAATATAGAGACTCGGTTTGGAGTCGACATGCTTCATCGGAAGCGATCTTATTCCCCCCTCTCTCCCCCCGTATCAATTTTCATAAAGATCGATGATTTTTTTTTTACAAGCTCCTAATTGCACGATGGTCATGGACTTGAGAAAACTTTAAAGCCTAAGAGGTAATTGGCAACATTGAGGTATTACATGATGCTATGGATGGAAGAAAATTTATTGCTGATAGCTTTTAAGGGGGACGAGGAGATTTGGTAGGCATGGTGGAGGAGTACTAGGGCAGGATATCGGAACATCTGACTGACTGAAAATAGGTAGTCCAGGTTGTAATGTTTCCTTGAAAGAAGGTAAAAGTTAGGTAGGTGAAGGGCGTATGCTAAGCATGTATTGAAATTAGAGCCTGAATTAAAAAGTTAGTCAACCAGGCTCGTATTGAGGGAGAAAGGGCGAAATACCACATTACTAGATGGTAACTTTTATAGCGCGTCTCATAAGACTACTGAGTTCGCTCTAGGTGACTTCAAAGCTCACAATGTCTTGCAAAATCAATGGAAGCTCAAATTTTGACGAATGTTATGTATATCAGATACCCTGAATTTTTGAATGATTTTTAAGACCCCTCGGTTTCCCTTAGGACTTAATCATAACGAAGATCGTACTTACAAATTCGACTTCCGGGAATTGACCTGCACCAGGCATGTAAGAGGGCAAGGAGACTCGAAGTTTCCTCTCATTCGAGCTTTCTTCTTTTCTGAAACGAATTCAGAAAATGTATAAAGCACTTCTGCCTAACCTATGTCTAATGAGTCGTGGTATAGTTTGATTCACACATACAGCGGTGTCTGGCCAGGAATATTAGAGGAACAAGTCGACAGTACATTGATCTCTATGAGACTGGTTGATGTGGGAAGAAGAAAATACCATAGTTTTGATATCCGCCAAAATTGCTAATTGTCAAACGGCCCCATGGGCATAAACTTCTCAGATCTTTCGGCATCTCTGTTCTGGGTTTGGCTCTTGCATCAGGTATCGCAACTTTATTCACTATCTCGTCTCTCCATCGTGTCAGTGGTCTCTCTCTCCCTCTTTTGAACTCAAATGGGGTCCAGTTTATGAGCCTACAATTCCATCTTCCTGGGATTCAATAACTATGAAAAATAAATTATACGTACATAGACGTACATGTTTTATGAAGTCCTATCCTCATTCCCATTTCATCATTCCGTCCTCTCTATATCGATCCCGTGTTACACGCCACATACCGGTCCTCTATTCTGAAGGACCCAGGTTTATCAATTTCCGTGCTCTGATCCAGTAAACTCGACCTCAGGTTTTCGCAGACTAACTCAAAGTTGGACATCTATAATTACGTGGTTTCTGAGTAGTATTGTTTTGATGTATCATTATTTCTATGAATCTCTTGAAAGTGAATGTACTCTATCGCTGAATTATATTATGTCTCAACTAATAGATGGCCCGGCAATCGTTACGATAAATCTCTTTATAAGAAGTATAACGACTATAAGTGATGTAAAAATGGTAAGAAACATCATGAAATATCTTTGCTGTACGAATTTTACACCTTGCGTAGAGTAGGTTTATTTATTAACGTTGCGCTGATTAAATCGTTGGGTATTGTAGAACCGCATTTATACAAATTATAAATTAATAACGCATTGGTCGTAAGAAAACAGTTCTAAAAAAACGATAATCACTTGCAAATAATTCGTAATTACGTTCATATTATAACAGTATGTTGCATACGACGAACTAATGAAAATGTAGTTAGCGTATCATAGCTGCCTTCTTGTCGTAATTTTCTTGTAATTTACGTGTACTTTGATTTGCATAACATACTACGTACAGATGCTGACCTTTGTATGTAGTGGTAGTTTGTTATACTGAATGTTATGTCCCTTTTTTTTATCTCCTCCTTTTATAGTGATGTGTCAACGTGAAATTGGTACGTATGTTTCGTCGATCGAGGTGGCAGGATCGCGTGCCAATATAGCTCGAAAATATGTACCACTTTTTTTTTGTTTTTTACTATCAAAATTTGGAGTAGTTTTACGAATGGGAAAAATATTATCGGCGAGGATGTGATGGCTAATTGCCAAAACTATTCACTGGAACATGTACATACGCTCAATGTTAAGAGGACCTATGCTCACACTCTTCTCATGCAGAGTATTGAGTGTACAGATAAAAAAAAAAGAGAATTTAATGACGTTGATCTCGTTTGCCTCGCGTTTCGGTTATTAATCTAATTACTGGCAAAAGAACGAAATTACCGAGGATAGAGCCGGGCTTCCTCTCGAATTTTCCAATTTCGAGTTGGCAATAAAACGTTGCAACTCCTATATACGTATATATAAAATATTTTTCCGATAAATACAAGAGGCCCCGAACTTTGGGGATTCTCGAAGAGGGTACTGTACGGCGACTCGACGATAAAGTCGCTCGCGCTCTCTCCGCGAATCCAACTTTTCTCAACTTCTCGTGCATCAGTTTTTCGTTCACGAACCTAATATTAATGAACTACGTCCCGGAAACGCACTCGTATTCGGGACACGATTCCGACTCCGTTGTTTGACCCTCATCAGAGTACACTGTCGCGGTACGTTACACTACGAATTATTGAACTAGATATATAAAGCAGACACCGACTTTGCAAAGGTTTCCGAAGCGTTTATACGAGTATCATACGATGGAAATTTTTGCGCGCGGTGACAGCGTCCGTTAAAGTTTTTCTCCACTTTTCTGCGAATGCCTTTTTCCTATAACGTTAGTTAAATACCGTTGACAGAGAATTTAACCATTCAGAACGCGCTGTGCAATACCACTCCTGAATATGTCACGTAGATATTCGATTAACGCTCGAAATCATTTTAAAGGGGGGTTTATTTTTAGTTTGATAAATTTCCACGCAAAAGTCGCGGCATGAACGAGTTAATGAGAGACAGACAAGCAGACAGACGGAGAGAGAAAAATGAAAAGGAACTGAAATTGCTCGCCAACTTAAGAGCTAAAGCGAGTGTTATGCAAAATTAAATAGATTCGCGTGTTGCCATTGATTGTGAAGTGGAGTTAAAGAGTAACTGTAGGTAGTATAGGAAACAAAAGTGTTTTTCTAAGCTTTCGACTTATGCTTTTGATCTTTTTAAAGACCGTTCACAATTATATACGACCATATATGCAGTTTACCGACGAAGTGATGCTGATTGCAACTGCGAGCTTTCATTTTGTCGGTGTTTCAAAAATTACCGGTCCGAAGAGTGAAGAACTCTTAACTTATGCGGAAAAATTTAATAAGATAAATTCGATAAAAGTTAAAAGCTGTATACGATGATGTTTGCTGACATGTACTCCTTTCTACACTGCGAAAAGTGAAGAAAATGTTTCAAGTCTCGGCGGACTTGATGAGACATCATTATTATTTTCGAGCAACTTTCTCGGAGTTCACTCGCTCACTTTTCCGTTCGTGAAGCCTGGGACATTAGCAAGAATAAACACCACCTTCCTATCCTATATGTATACCCAAACTAATGCGACCTAATTTAGAGTGCTTCGATCGGAAAACTTTGCCACAATAATGAAAAGTAAGGACATATATCTTTAGCCCATACGGGAAAGGCAGTATCTTAAATTTACTTATGCTCGAGGCCAAGGCGTTCACCCAATTTTTTCGTGTCTAGTGCCGACGCTGTAGGTAGGTAACTCGAGTCCCTTTCCCGAATTGAGATACAGTGTCAATAATTTGTGTCGATTTGTGCCTCGCCCCTATCCTCTGTAGGATACCAGTCCCTCCCAATTCGAGTTTTTAACCTGACAGTAGTCTCAAATTGTGAGGCCTAATTTGCGCCTCTTTGAATCATCAATCTTATAGTATTACCGAGGAGCCGGTCTCCTAACGCGGACTCGCGATGAGCGATTGATCATGGTCACGTGTATCGTCAAAGCGGACAAATATGAGGAAATTTTCGTTGTGTTCGGCGATGGACTATCAACTACAGCCTCGCGTAGGGTCGCAGCGGGCTAATGCGTAGAAATTTTTGCAGTGTTAGGAAATAGGCACCCTGTTGTGAGCTCAGCTTCGCCCCAGGACAGTGCACGGAAATTCTCGTTGTTCTTAGTGTGCACCTAGCGTCGAGATACCGGAAAATACTTTTTTATTGTATTGGATAGCGAAAATTTCTGTGAAGTTGTTCTTTTTGAGATGGACCGAGGGTGAAGCTGATTTCTTGCCATCAATTTACAGAAGAGGAGTTTCTCAGTAAATTCACACACTCCGGTTGAATGGTTCTGAATCGGGGTCGGTCCCCTTAAATATGTTGTAGGACGATCGTCTTAGTAAATTCACATACTTTTGCCGCGCACAACGATAATTTTCGTGTACTCGCCCTTTCGATCATACACGGGGTTGTAGTCGATCTTTGATCGCGACCAGCTCCTCGGTAAAATTCCGTCCATTGTTTAATAAAACGAGAATTTCCGCACATTCACCCGCCTCGTTCATGTGTGGGGTTGAGGTCGATTTTCAACCACGCACAGGGCTATAGTTCATCTCTCTTAATCTGGGGTTGGAAATCTGGTCACATGGACTTATAGATACATTTAAGAGAGGGACACCAAGACTTCAGCTAGCTCTACCCATGGTGAAAGGGGCGAGGAGCGAATTCCAAAACTGACGATACATATTGGCACAAATCAGACACAATTTCCTGAAAGTCTCCTCCGAGAGGGACTAATTCTCTAACAAAGTGAGGTCGCTGATTACACAAATAAGCACTAATTGAATCTCCTCTAAGATTAGTTTCTGGTCAAACTCCGAATTGGGAGGGGCGGGTTTCTTAAATTCAATGTGTTCCACACTGGTACTACTTTTGAAAAAATCGTCACGGTTTTTAGACAGTTTTTCGAGGATTTTTGGCTAGGACTAATCCTGGGGAAATCGTCAGGAAAATCTGTCACGGTTTTTCGTCACGCTCGATGACGTCATCAGTGACCTTGACCTTTTTTAGGGACTTGATGAAATCACGACCTTCGCTACTTTCCTTAAACTAGGCCTAAAATAGGTTATATTAGGCTATAACAAGCCTAGATACTAGATTCTAAAAGCAGCGAGTGCGTTTGTCAGATTTTCAGCTAATTAGCATAACAAACAATAGACAGGAGACTCCTGGCGATTTTCCCGACTAGGACTACTCCCAGGAAAATCGTCTCATTATACTAGACTTGAGATACAGTGAACTAGGCTGCACTTTCGGGATTTGGAAGAATTTTGACCTTGGCAATTTTATAAGTTTATTTTCTAATGTACTAGGCGCAGTTATTTGACTTGTTATATTCCCAATATGTATGGTAAACTGGGGCCAGTGAGAGAGGTGAGGCGTAGTAAGACGTCCTAGGCCTATACCAGTCTTGTACTAGGCTGTTCAGGCGAACGAGTTAATAACGAGTTAGCTACTCAATCTCTGATACAGTATAGTAGAAGAAGATTGAGGCTGAACAGATGGAGAAATGAAGCCCATGAGCCATCACTCAGCCTAACATACAGCACACTACACCCATACTAACACGTGTACAAGGCTAAGAATGGGCAGGTCAGCTATAGTTGTCCTAATACACAGAATACTCGGTTTATACTATGCTAAGAAACATATTTTCAGGGGGACGTTACTATGACGTCATCACGACCAAGATGGACGTGTCAAGACTTAATATAGTAGGCAGAATCGATTCAATAAATCGTTATAACGACACAATCTACAAATATTATTATATCGAGATTTATGCAGCAGAAGAATAAAATGCTACACTACGTACGTATCTCTGGAAGAGCCATGTCAGCTAGTTCATTGGAACTCATTATGAGTGAGTGTAAGTAAAGCACTAAAGTTGAGAAAGTTTTTCAAATGTACAATTCTACTTTATTAGTTGCTTATACAAGAGTACTTTCGGGTGTTATCTCATCATCAGTTGTGTCGCAACTGGAGAACAAGGCCTTAACCATGAGTTTTTATAGTATAACACTGTGATCTTATTGGCTATAACGATGCTGTGTTGTGATTGGTTCACTTCTTAGAAACTTATTCTTACAATAATGATATTGTGTTCTTATTGGGTAAAATATACTGCTTTGTGATTGGTTCAATCTATTGTTCTAAATGCTGCATTTCTATTGGCTACCTGGATTCCTGCCGTCTCATTGGTTGGTTCCGTTCTTCTTCTCTCGTCCAATCACCAGGCCGAATAATTTTTCGCTGTCAAATGTGATTACATTGTTCAAGAGGCAGGCTTTCTTCCTCTTAGCTTTTGCAATCTCCATTATTTTGTTCCCAGAGTTTTCTTCTCTTTGTGTGATTCTCTACGTGTATGACTTCAAATATTCCCTCTCCATCGTGGTTTTCCTCGTTACAGTATTTCCCAAACAGTGACTTGCCATCTTCTTTCTCCCTCGACGTTTTGTGCTCCTTTTTATTGAATATGACGTGCTGCTTAATGATTGGTTCACTGTTTGGGCTAAATCTGTTGGCTACCTGGTTTCTTGCTACCTTATTGGTCAGTTCTGTTCTTCTTCTCCCGTCCAATTACCAGGCCGAACAATTTTTTGCTGTCAAAAGTGATTACATTGTGCAAGAGGATGACTTTCTTCCTCCTTGCTTGATCCGTGATCACCCTCTTGACCGTATCCACTAATCAGCAGACCGCATTTCATGATGCCACCAGAGGGCGCTTCAGATTTGTAAGTGCTCGTGTCATTAGACTCTGATTGCATTAGTTCTTGTGACATCAATTTTCACAGCATGCAAGAATTTTACTATTTGCCAACATCCAGGCTCCATCGTGTCTACATTTTCGGACCAAAAGTCTCGCTGAACATCGCAAGGGAATTTAACCTCTACGATCATTCGTATTCATTTGGCACATAAATTGAGTGACAGTATTATGAGCTCATAGAAAACAATTGCCCGAATTTCTACCCTCCACACTGGGTTACGCGAGTCTATATTTAACGATTTTATCTGTTGTTATATTAAAATTTTCGAGGAAGCTCGAAAATACCTCGTCGGTAAACCACCGTTACGTGTAAACTTCCTGCTTTATCTTGTGGAGCAAGAGTTTTCCACAATTTACAGCGAATTGTGGTAGCGCGAATGAACTGCTCCACACTTCAATTCAAATAATCGTTTACATTGACGAGTTCCAAGTTTCCCAAATTTCTAAAGCTACCCATTTATAGTCTTCAATCAGTAATCAATTCTAATTTTGTTCAATTTGTAGCATGAATGCACACGTATTCCGCACCCAGAGAGAATGAAAAGAAAAAAAAAAAAAATGCCAAACTGACTTCCGTCACACTCTCCTTCCGAAAATAATTCCTCTAAAATTCTTCACCGAACCACAAATATATTCACGATATCACAGCAAGTTTTCGTCTAAAATGAACTCGTAGGTAAAGATTTCTCACCGTTGGTGGCGTACTGGCGGTTCTACGTTGTAGCGCGAAAAGCTTTTCGCTGAAAAGCGCATCGTCGAATGTTTTTCATCGACAAAGAGTGAGAAGATAACGTTTTACGTTCTTCTGTAAACTAAATTCCGTACCGGGAGACTGTACTATATAACAAAAGTGTGAGCACCATTTAACCGCGAGCTCCTCCCCGAAGGTATTTTCTTTTATTTACGTGTAGATGTAGACGCGTAAGGGAGAGTCGGTTTTCGGAAGGAAAATTTATTTCATAAAATTAGCTAAAAAACTTGGTATATAGTTGAGCCGCGTTTACAAAGGGCTTTTTCAAAACGACGAGTTTTAATCACAAGTCACTCCCATGATGAAAAGTTAAACTTTCAACCACCAGCTACTTAATATTTTTATCGTCGTGGTATTTAATGAAGAATTTGTATTACCTATTCTTTAATTTAAAGTCTTCCACTCAGATGTTTTCATTCAAAAAAAAAAAAAACAGTAAGTAGGGGTATAATATAGAGAAAGACGCAGGAGAAACGAGTGAAAAAATACTCCTCGTTGTTAACAATTTCAGATTTTAAATTTTTCATCGCTCTAGTATTTTTCTCTTTAATTTTTCACGATGCTATTTGTTCCTCGTCGTTTTTTCTCTCTTCTTGCCTTTTCTCTTCCATTCCCGCCAGCGGTGATGCGTGAATGCGAAACTTATTATAAGCCGTGAATAACCGCTACGAGCTACTTTTCATTAACATACAGAAGCAGGTTTTCACGTTCGCAATCTCGAGACTATATACTCGACATTTTTCCCTTTTTCTTTTGTATGACAGAAATTGCCTTCTATGTGCCTCAATACCACGATTGAAGTGTAATGTTTATAAATTGTAAGAATCGAAATAGAAGGAGAGAGGAAATCTTTGGTTTTCGCATCTCGACGCCTCATCTTTTCGAATATGAAAATTGATGAAGTTTTCTTGTACACACGCGGTCTCAAGGGGAATGAGAACGAAGTCAAGAAAATACATTCAGAATTCAAGGTATTTTGTTGTAAAAATTTGTTAATGAATTCCACTCGAAACGAGGACTGATGAAAATGTATACAAAAGAGCTCATTAGTTCTTGATGAATTTCGAAAGTAATCCAATTAAGTGTTCAAAGTATAACGAAGAATTACAATTCTTCATAATCTAGGTAGAGTTCAAAATTCGATCAAACTGTGAAGAAGAAAAAATTTTTGAGCTCGGGTGCGATAGTGTCTTTCATGCTATCAATTAAACGAAGAAAGAGAAATATTTTAAAAAATTACGAGCTATAAAAATTTTATTGTAAAACTTTTCAAGAGAAGCAACTACCGGATCGAGACTTTTACCCTCTTTATGTAAATCGTTATAATCAGTATCTATAAGGTTTCAAAGGGCTATATTTTAATCGCCGAATTTATATTTTCCCATTGGACGCGATGTTCTATAAGAGTACGATCAACCTACTCGCAAATTTTATTGAAGACCTTGGGAGTATTTTTACTACTTAATTTTCGAAAAACAAATAAATACGAGCAACCGTTGTCCATCTGTCGTTTAATTATACGAGACTTTATCGTCGTTAGGGACTTTGGCGAAACAATAAAATTAAGCCTTTATCGAAGAATCATAAATTCAATTTGGCATATACAGAGAACTAAAGAAACTAATCTCAAAAACGCGATATAGAAAAATAAAAGAAATAATTTAAAAGAAACGAAAAAAAAAAAAAAAAGAATGTCTTCGCATATATTTACAAGACAAGAGGAGAGGCGAGATGAAGCAATTTTATTTTCGTTTATCGATAAAAGGCTACGAAAATACTCGTGTAAACATTTTTAACTCTATCTAGGTATAGTAATAACTCGGCTCGATTTTTTGAGTTAACCTCTGTATATCAAAACTAGCGCCTTAATTTCTTCCAAATTTTTCAATTCCCTTTGTTGCTCGTTAGACTTGATTGTTGCCAAACGTACAAATCTTAGATCTAAAGAATAAAAATAAAATCAATAACCTGGGCAATTTACTTGACGATTTAAGAGGAGGCTGAGCCAGCCGATCGTTGTACCGACCATTTTTGATAAGACAGGTCGATTTGGCAGAGATTTCCATAAATAATTCTACCACATGGTCAGCTAAGTGAGTGGTGATAGAAATACAGAATGAATGATGATGATAGGCTTGTGGTGGAACGAGACTCTCTTTGTACCTCTTCCAGAGCATCAGCCGAAAAATTTTGTTTTGACACAGAATATTACGACAAGATTTTGTGTACTTACCAATTTTTTGCAGTAGTGTAGGAAAAGTGGTTGGTCCCATCATCAACATGAAAAGTTTTTGTCTTTTCGCATAAGTACTTGACCAACTTCTTAGTCTAAGTCATTGCGATTTGACCTCGAAACTCCCTCTCCTCCTCTCAAGCACTTACGATAGTAAATTTTAAAAACTAAAATTCTGTTAGCATTATATTATATGTTTATTAGATTGTGTCTCGGTTTTTTGGCTGTTTCCGGAAAGTTTTTCGACTAGGACTGCTCCAGGGAAAATCGTCACAAAAACTGACGCCATTAAAGACCTTCACCTACTTTGAAGACTTGAGATTTCGGCTTTCGCTGCTTTGAGATCAACATACTCCTGATAAAATGTACAAATAGTAAACGAGGGCCAGAGAGAAAGAGGGAGAGAAGGTGGGGCGTAAATTCTAGGCCTGTATTAGGTGAAGGAGTGGAGCGAGTGAGCCCGTGAGCTAGCAACCTCACATGCAGTATACTACACTTGTACAATATCAAGTCGAAGTGTAAGAAGCGAGCATATAAAATTCATGTTTCCGAACTCAGTTGTGTCACGTTTTTTTCTCCGCAATTTGCCTCATATATATTTGTATGAGGCGATTGTCAAAAGTCTTTAAAGCTCGAGGACGTAAAAATTTGTTCTTCCAATGATTGCAACGTTTTCCACCAATCAAGTCGACCTCATCATACTGGAAATTTGTCTACGAACGCAAGATGAGAATAATAGTAATGTTTCCTTGTCGCGCTGTAAACTGATAAGATTATTCCGCAAATTTTCAAATACGAGAGCGAACAATTTCGTAAAATTACTACGGATTTTTTACTGCAGCAACTTTTTAGAATTTACGTTGAAAATCGCTCGTAAAAATATAACATATAAAAAAGACGAGGATAATAAGGAAAATATTTGAGAAATTTTTTTCCGATGGCAACAGAGAAAGACAAAATTAGTTCGCCGGAGTAATTTGGGTGAACAAGTTATAACCAGCCGTCTCTGGCGCATCTGAAAAAAATCACTCTCGAAACCGGAAATGATATTTTACTATTCGAAATACTAGTAATTTTCGACAGACTAACATCAAGTGTGAAATCTGATAACATGTGAACGACCAAAACCGAGGAGTGAGTGGGTGACAAACTCCGGAGGAAAAATCTGAACAGGCCTACGAGATCAAATTATGCGAGAAGGAAAAAAACATTTATATCGAAGAGACTTTTACGCGCGAGGAAAATTGAGGAACAGAGTAGAAATTGGAAGACAAGGTAAGAGTAGCAAAATATGAAATAAAATGAGGGTAGGTCACAGAGAGATAAGACACTATATAAAAAAAAATTGAGGGAGAGAGAAAGGAAAGACAATCGTATAGCCTAAATAAATCTGAATTTCTTTGAGGTCTGTAAATAGGTCAATAAGAAGTAAAAGCATGAGCTCCAGAGTAGTTCTGGCCAACCGAATTAAAGAGAGGAATTCTCTAATAAATAAACCCTGACAAACGATGTACCGGGAGAGTCCGTGTGGATTTGGCAAATATTACGACGAGGAGGTAATATCAGAAGTATTTGTTGAATTCGAAAGAATATTTTTGATTCCATTCGTAGTGCATTTTTGACATATTTTATGTCTTTTTCTAAACTCTACAACGTTGCCAACCTGGGACGCCACAAATGTGCCACGGAACGTGCCACATTGCCGTGCTAAGCCAATATGAAGTATCTCAAGAAGTAATAATCGAGAGAACTGTGTCTTCTACCCTGACGACATCTTATGCAAGATATTAAGAGTGGCCATTTTTAGGCTGGAGGGTAAATGATTGCAACTACTTCCAGTGAGTTTGCGCTCCTGATTAGGGTCCAATTGCGAGTCAAAGTAGCTTCATTTGAAACCTGTTCCATCAATTTTGATAATCGATTAAGATCGACTGCTTAGACAAAATTTTTCCGAGTCTAACGCCTACCACGTGTAGTCTAGAGGTCGGAATTTTGCTAGATGACCGAATATTTCTGACCCTTTTCACTCTTCCTCTATACAACTCAATGATTAAAATTTTTCGAAATCCTCCCTCTCGATATTTATAGTTCGAAGGTTGAAACTTTTCGACGTTCCTACAGTAGGACCTCTAAATTAAAGTTCATCCCCCGTCCCCTGATGGTCAAAATTTTTCCAAGTCTTCTCGTAATATGTACAGCTTAGAGAGAAATTAGACATCGTTTTTTCAAGCCTTTAAAATAAGTCGGAGCCTTTGCTACCCTAGCCTGAAGAACGGTAGACACTGGGTGTTTTTACCCGAATAAAGCCCCATAAAACAGACTCCCTGTATTTCTGGAATACACGACGAGTTTCACCAAAGGCAGAGGAAAAAAGATGTGGGCGGGTTGTGACATCCTTCCCAGCATATCGAGTAGGCCAAATGAATGAATGAAATCTTCTGTACAAATATTACTTATGAATTCGTGGCACAGTAAATAACCGAATCACACCCACAATCATTATATTAAATATCTTGCAATTCATCGAATATTGAAAATTTCACTTTCCGACCTATCTCCCTGAAATCTACGAGGCAGAAGAATCTAAAGCATTCTGCCCTGATTGAACTGTATTCGCCGGATATTATATTATAGTTATACTCTTCTCTACAATAAGGCGAAAATGTCCGAAAATGCGAATAAATTAATTCTCCTCCCGTAGGTAATCTACGCGGAAAATTCGAAAAATAGGAATACACATTCTTTTCATAAGATCCACATTTGTGAAACACAATTTCTTTAAATTGAAACAAACAACAAGCTTTAATTAAATTAATATGAGCTGGCGAGTCTATTATCGAGGAGATGTCTAGAATATCTAATCGAGGAAGCCTTAATGCCAGACATTCTGGCGATATAGTAACGAGAACGTAGGTACCGTGACCCTAAAATGCCTGTTTTGCGGAAACTTGAAAAAGAAAAAGAAGTGAAGCTTGTTGCCGTTCGAGCCGAAATGGCCGCCGCGTAATAGTTTTATGACGCAGATATTAAAATGGTCGTATGGGTCTGGACGGTGTTATAAAACCCAAATACACGGGAACATCATCCTCGTAAAAGATATTCTTGAGCGAAAAATAATTAACTTGATTACGATTACTAAACGGAGGCTTTTTAAAATTGGAATAAACGCATAAGAAACAACCGTACCTTCCTTTTATCTTTTACAATTAGCGTTTATTTGGCCATAATCTGTTGCTGTTTTTTAAACTTACTAACGGATTATATAGCCTCGAGAGGCACGCGAAGAAAAAGAAAAGACAGCCATAGTCATATACTAAAATGAGATTGCATAAAGGATTTTTCTAAATAGACACCCGAGCTTTTCCGGCTGAATAAACGGTATTTGTACCCACCCGAACTTCTTTATTGAGAGCTAGAAAGTTGGAATCGTTCACCTTTAATTTCAGCGAGTACAGCTCGTCCATCTGCTCAAATATATGTATAAATTAATTATCCCAAAATTGAGGATTCGTGAATCTCTACTAGCGATTAATCCCTCTATGAGCAGCTCAACATTCATAAACAGGGCTTGCCGATCCGTCTGATGGTTACGGAGGTCTGGGAAATGAGAGTTAGAGAGAAGCGGATTGATTAGGCTCTATTGTTCAGCACATCCAAAGACTAAATTATTTAAGACAATGATATGGGTGGTGTAGCAAAAGGAAGGAGAGCTTTAAAATGCCATCGGACGGTAAGAAATTTCATTCAACCTCCCTCTCGGGAATTTTCCGGCTATGTCATTGTAGACTATGGCGCTGCAAAGGCTACACTAAAAGTTGATGAAGTGTTTGACTGTAGCCAAGAGCACTATGGGTGCGTCACATAGTTAGAAAGGCATTTGTCCAGTGTCACCGATCACAAGAAAATGAAAATTGTTCACGAAATTTACGGAGATTTGTTGATTCTCCTCAATATAGGCAAGTATTGAGCGAATTTACAATATACACTATGTGGACGATAAAAACGAAGATCGAGCATAGTAAATAATACTGATCCGTCTTCATCGTTATTGCAGAGTTTACTAAATTATCAGAATTACAACCCTACTTCCGTCGTGGTGTAATAGCGTACCAAACGATAAATCTAGCAATGGCGTTTTCCAATTATCTTCCTTTTCCACACACGCCACTGCAATACGCTACGTAACCTTTCAAGTTGCTCCTTTTATTACCTTTCTCACATCATTGATCATTTTGTATAACCTATTATGAAGCCGCACAACGCCTGTATATACAGCTGTACTTGATTGCACCGTGCCAAAGTTCCTTCAATATGAGACTTAGTCTATCATATCTTCATCGATAGAATTTTTTCTCGTCCTTGCGAAGCGGCTACCTACGTTTCTCATTTCTTCGCCTTTGATACAACAGGTACATCTCGACTGTTTCACATAATCACCCCACACACACACACTTCTGATCAAAAGCGAAATATTGGAGAAAAAAAACTTTCTTAAAAATTGGTTAGAGTTTATTTTTAGTTTCAAAGCGGCGGAGAAAATATACTTCACCGCTATAGAAATGTTCTTGTGTAGAAGGTTTCGTATTATTTGGATTCCAACACTTCTTCGCTCGAATCAACCGTTGTAATAAATCACCAAAGGCGAACTCAGTTTTATTTGTGAGCGTATTTATGTGCGTGAAATACATTCTGGAAAATCTTCACTGACTGACGGAGAGTTGATTACTTTCTCTTGGGCACACGAATTCTTATGACAGTACCCTTGGGTATTTTTCGTCAACTCGTGATTTTGTTAAACTCCGCTATATACGCGCTTCTTTATTACGCATATTCCTGCATTTCAAAAGTACTTCGGTGTAATATTCTACTTATATTTTTCGAATTTAATAAACCGTATGATGTGACAAAGGTCTGAGCGAGATATTCGATATTCACTTCGATCAAATAGCGATATTCGAGACCGACTTTGCGTAGATTCGCAGCTAATTTCAGTTTTTAGTCGTAGGATAACCGAAAATAGAAAATATTATACCAAATCTAACAAGAACTGAGTTTCTTCACGTCTCTCGAGCTGCGTGGTTTTATTTATTTATTTTATTTTTTTATATTCCTAATTTTTTCACTCAGTTCGACGAGATTTTCGGATGAACTACACCTGATACGTGACTTGAAAATCAAAAACTATAGCCGGTGTGGAATCATCTTGCCTGACTAAATCCTTCCGGTCGAGTATTAATATCTAAATATATCTCAGTCGGTGATTTGTCTGATGGAAAGATTAATTCCAAAATTTTAAAACCTTGTCGACGGGAGTAAAATGAAGATTAGAAATTAAATGAGAGAGAAACTCAACGAAAAAAAATCTTAGCAGACTACGACTGATGAGAGTAATAATTTTGTGGTCAAGGTTTTCCAATTTTAAATCTTCGCGAACATTTTATCTCTAAAATTGTTTATTGAACTGAAGACAGAAAAATTTCCTTTTTGTTCGTCTTCTTGACCGAATTCATTCAAGAGAGAAAAAAAAAGAAGAAAACAAAAAAAAAATGTATTTTTCAATGATGAATTTTTTAGATCGAGCATACGATATAAGAAGTGCAAAATTTGCGTCCATATTTTGAAATACATCCTAATAAATTTGAAATTAGCTATTCGAAGCTATTTCCATCGATGACGCAATTTCAAATGAAAAATTCGAAAACTGAGAATGTGTATGTATAAGTACGCAGCACGAAAATCCTGCGGAAAAATGGAGTACAGCGAGCGGATGAAAAATATTCTCTATCGAGCGACGAATTTTCTTTTTGGTCCTTTGAGATTTCTATTATTTATACGCCCTGTCCAAGAGAAGAATCGTTGCATTCAAGAAACGAGTTGTATAGAATCATTTGTCTATATCACACGCTATCATCTTTCTCTATTTCATGTTTTTCAACACTATTTTTGTTTTCTTCTTTCTCTGATGATACAAGCCATTAATTTTATAAGAATATTGTGAATATTAGGAGTATCAACATCACAAATGACCACACACTGTAATTTCGTAAAATAAAACAGGAACTGAGTGATAAGTAGGATAATTATTCACCAGTACATAAATATCCAGACTGAAGAATTTTGAGCATGTGCATAGGAAAAACTTTGTCTTTTTTTTTGTTGAAAGATTGGACTTGGAATTTTTTCGTACCATTACAGTGTTTCTAATTATCAATCAAGCCAATAAGAGAATCTCCTCATTTTTTCTCTCTCAACTAAGAATCCTCAACTTACCTGAGACCTATGGATGTACGACTTTATACGCGGAAGATAGGTACCTAGGTATTTAAACGATCGCCGTCTTGTATAGAATTGTGTCTCCATAGTGCTGTTGATTTTTCTCTTCGATTAATCTTGATAAAAAAATTGCACCTTTGTAAAGTAATTGATTTTTTGCTATTTTCATCTTCGATCACAAAATAATCAAAAAATTGTTTAGAGCCACTAAGAATCGTAATTCCAGTATCGTATTGTAGCCGTTTAAAACAAGAGTTCATTACACTACAAAAAAAAAATTGAAAAAAGCATGAACGAAACTAGGTACATACGATTCTAAAAGTATTTTCGACGCTGATCAGTGATCACAATGCCATTCACCTTTTTCGAAATTGGCTGTGGTTATCAAGAAATGATCACATCAAGTTCCCACAAATCGTAGCGATATTCTCGTAGGTACTCTCGAAATTTGAATATTTTGATAGCTGATGGGTAACTTACCTACATGCACTGCGCGTGATTGCTATACAATTTGCGGGAACTTATTTGATTATTTCTCAATAACCAAAGCCGATTTCGAAAAAGGGTCAACGGCACCGTGGTCAGTGTCAAAAATACTTCTAGAATCGTATAATTTTGTTCATGAATTTTTCAATTTTTTTTGTTGCTTAGTGATTATAATATTGAATCGAGTTGTTCAGCGCTAGTATCGCCACTGTTTACACTTTTTGCCAGCGCTCCACAGAGTAAACAGAGGTCGTCTTCGCTATGCTCATAACGTTGTCGAATACGGGCATCATCCAAATCCGTAGTTTAGGTTCGCCCAACGCGTTGAGTGCGCGTCAAGCTCTGCATACAGCTGTACACAACGCAAATTGTTGAGTGTTGCAGATTCACCGCTCGGTTAACTGCGTTAGGCGACCCCCAAACTACGAATTTGGATGATGCCCGTGTCTCGAGCGCGATCAGACGACCTCTGTTTACTCTGTGCCAGCGCTCTTGCTTACGTCTAAACCCTTTGACTATATAATGTATGGACTGCGCTAATGTGTATAAAATGAGCGAAAATCGCGGCCACAGATCTGATAAGCGTAAGCGGCACGCGCCACGTTTTGCGTGTATTTTCATAGAACGTGATCGTTGCCGCGTATATTCAAACGCGTGTTGTCTTACCTACGAGATGTCGTGCCGCGTTAAGTGGCGCTTAGCTCAGTCCAAAAGTCTTAACCTAGTCTAAAATGCAGTCATTCAATGGATTACTGATAAGGAAACCGGGAAACAATGCTATTTCGAAGGGAAAAACAAAATTGTTCCAATTTCGATGAATCGATGGAGAGTGTACTTACCTACCACTCAAATGTAAATTTCACTGTCTCCATTTTGTTCAAGATATATCGAAAAATATTGAAAATAGACCACTGTCAAGTGTAAACTGAACCCTAGTTTTTGGAGTCACGGGAGCCATATTCTCATCACCTAACGCTTATCTTTTGGATACAAAGCTAACACTAGTATACTCAACTCAAATTACAAATACAACTACATATATTTTGACTGGTGGCACCCGACTCTTAGCGGATGATCGGTTCAAATTCCGTTCAAGTTCAATTTTTCAAGACTGAATGACGAATCCCAGAGTATTTTGGAATAATTTCAGAGCAGTGCTCACGAATGAACGTACCTATTTAGTATAGATTTCTAATTATATGCTGTACAGATTTTTCACTTTCTGAACGAATTTCATGTCGTTACCATCTTACCAAGATTCACTTTTTGTGCGGATTTCTTGATAATATTCGCTTAAGAGCTGCTCCGATCCATTTGCTCCGAAGCCGTTCTAATTAGATTCGCAGCTGTTATGATCAGCTTCGAAACTTTTTTATCGGTTTTGGAACAATGGAACTAGGCCTATACGTGTACAGATTTATTTTTTATCAGAAATTCGTACGCATTTTCTGTAACACGGATTTCTAAGATTTCCATTTGGGAGCACTGATTCAGAACATTCAGGATTTTGTTGGCCCGAAGAAATTTCCGATACATACCTAGTTGATCTGAGCTCTAATTCTGCGAGCTTTTACGATTGAAATTCGTCGAATAGTTGATTATTAAAAACGCTAGGTATTGAAGCTTGCACACTTGAGAGAGTTTTTTTGGCTGATTCGTGAGATTTTTTTCCATGAATCGCGTGTCTTTGTCGAATTTGAATGCTGATTATACATACAATTAAAAAACTTTTCCGTGAAATATTTCAAACTTAAAACTTTATATTCCGGCTTCTAATTTCTTATTTAAACGAATAGGTAAACTAAAAAAAAAATACACAAGTATACACACGAAAAAAAACGACGCGTTTCGAACGTCTGCATTGTTAGAACGAAGATGTTTGAAACGCGTCGTTTTTTCGTGAACATGGGTTTTTTTGTGTACTTACCTACCTATTTATTTATACTCGTTTAAATGTGAAATTAGAATAAAATTTTTAATTTGAATGCTGGAAACGAAAATGGGAGTCTAAAAAAAAATGGAAATTTTCAAATTTCTACGCAATTTGTGGGCCATCAAATGTTACAAAAAATGAACAATTTTGAGTTTATAGCCTTATCAATAAATTTCATTCCACATGTTCAAATTATAGGTACCTACCTTTTTCGGCTGTTCATCTTTTTCTGAAGCGTTCTTTGAATATTTATTCTTTTACTGATGAAATCTTTCAAAATTAATTGCTTTCAATATTGTAAGTCTACAATCCGATTGAGTTCGAAAAATTACAACCCCTGAGTTTTCTCGATAATTGGGTACATTTACCAATTTCATAATGTTGTTTAGGCCCACAGAATTCTCTTTTAAATTGATAGATCGACATCACTCCAAGATGAAATCGAATGAACCTAAATATTATTGTCTTTATTGGCGAACAATTACCATCATCCCAGGTGAGATACCGGGAAAAGTTACCTACAGTACAGGTGGGGAGTATGACGCACACACGTTACTGAATTCAGAAAGTTCTCGAATCAACCTGAAAATTTTTACAATATTTCCGAAGTTGAATACAACGCAATTTTCGGTTTTTCTCTTATCGTCGAATTTCTTCCGGTATAATGTATAAAAAATCGTGGAACTCGTTATTACAACCTATTGTAGAGAGCATAAAGCAACATTTTATTCAGTAAAAGAAAGTTGATAATAATGTAGGCAGCACCTCGCATTCCCAAATCATTCACGATGGGTCTAAATGTTGATAGCGGCGGTCTGAAAATTTGTTATTCATAAAAATATTGACTGTATTACGAAAAGAAAAAGGAAAAAAAAATGCTTCGAATCGAACGCAAAAACCGTTCACGAATTTTTGTGTTTACCTACCTTAAGAACAAGATAATAAATATGTAGGCCTACCTACTTACTTATTTTCTTCCATAATGTGAAAAAATTTCTATAGTCAAACCTAAGAAATAGTTATAGTGCTGTATTTTTGAATGTCTGACATCGTTTTATTATTTTTTTCTGTTTTTCGTTTCCTCCCTAAACTTTTTATTTTCATTTTCTTATTTTCCATCTTTCTTTTCCACTTTGCGAACGCCCTATGATCGTTCCTCAACCAGGAAAAACTAGTTTGTTTGGTAGAATCGCCAACCAGGTCTCAATTCTTCGACATCCTACTTGAACATTTTAATGCAGTCTCCGTTCCTAATTTCAGCAGGGCTAGACTAGACAAATCATGATTTTCACCAGAAGAAGCTTACGTATAGCTACCGGTACGTAAAAATAATTTACAATCTAGCGAGTCTCAAAAACCTAAAATCGTTTTTCTTTTTATGCAAGAGTACACGAAATGAATCCTGATTCTTGAGAATTGACCGGAGACCGTCCGCGGTGATTAAAAGGAGGAAAAGAATTCTAGATGAAATACAATCTAAAAATAATTTTGTCATCATAATTCGTTGTTTATCCTTGCAAATTAGGGGCAACATTCTCTCCCTTATCTGAAAATAAAAAGTCAAGAGTACACAAAAGTGTAGGTATTTATTTCTATGTTCAGTCTCTTTTGTAATCCAAGTAGGTACTGTTAAAAGAATGAAAGTATCAATAAGAAATATGTCGATTGTACATAACTCTGATTAAAAAAAAAAAAAAAAAAAACTCGACAAGAATAATCAAGCCAATGGAGTATCGCAAAATTTATAATTAAACTCCTTTTCGAAGCCGTATTAGATCGGAAATTAACGTTAACAAATAAAATTACTAGAAGTCCCCTGAAAATCCAGGCTCGCCAAGGTAAATATGATATAACTCTTCTATTGGTATGTCTGGAAAGCTAATCTTTCGAAGTGTCGGTACGCTAACAATTTCTTCACTTAAGGGCTGCTGCCATGCTTGAGGTTGTGCGATTCCAGCTGAGGTTCCACTCTCAAAATGGGAGTCATAGAGATGCTGCTGGATGATTTCTGTTGAGCTAATTTCAACTTGGGGCTGATATTGGATTTCTTGTGGCGGCATGACTGTCGTTGAAGTTTCGAGACTGCAGGTGTTGACTGTCTTTTTCTCTTGGAATTTGTGACCCTGTATGAAGTCTTCCTCCTCCAGCCCTTGAAGCCACTTCTTTCTGTAAAAAATTAAATTTACTTGAATAAATGAAACAATATTTTATAAATTTGTAATTCATACAAAAACCTTCAGTGTCGCAAAAATACCGTTGGTAGAACATCTCCATCTCCTGCAGCTGAGTATATTGACGTCGCCCATTTTTTTGGGAGGGATTGACTTTATATGGATGATGACGAACTTGAGCCGATGTTTTCGATTTGATAAATTTCACCGAAGAGCTGACCTTTACTTGAGAACGATATTGTAGTCGTCGAGATTGAATAACAGCCGGTTGAACTTGATTTGCTTGTGTGCTGGGAACAATTTCCGTTTGCTGGTAATATTTTGTCTCCTCTGAAGAGAGGTTGGTGAACGAGGGTTGAGTATAATTTTGAATTTGTCCTTGTTGCAAATTTGTGGGCGAGGCCTCAACTTGCGGTTGGTCCGGATACATGTTTAAAGAAAAGGGGTTGATATCCGGTTGGCAGAAGAGTTGTACCTGCGTCGGAATATTTGCGAACGAACTGGCAATCGTCGATTGGTAAGGATATAGTGCAGGTTGTATATTAACGGGTAAGACGCCAAATGTCGGTTGATAAAGATTTTGTGTCTGCGCAGGTAGAAGGTTTATAGATGAGGTGGCAGTTTCCATTTGATAATGATATTGTCCCTGCTCAGAGGCTAATGTCGGTTGATGGTAATATTGTGTCTGCGCAGGTGTGATATTAGAGAACAAAGTATCAAATTGCGGTTGACAATATTGTATTTGTTGCATATTCGTTGATAAAATGGCCCCGGCGTTTTCCGACTCGAAATACGGGATTTGTTTAGCTTGAACATTTGTAAATAAAGCATTGCTTTCCGATTGGAAATGATTCAGCATTTGAGTCCCAGGTTGGATGGTCGAAGTTAAGGCACCAAAGTTTTGTTGATAGTGGTATTGTGTTTGCTCTGGTTGTACGTTTGAAGAGAGGGTGGCGCTAGCGGTTTCTGACGGGAATTGCTGCGTTTGTATAGGTTGGACGTTCGTCGTGGATTGAAGTTCGAAATCCGATAGATATTGTTCGCGTAATTCTTCAATTGCGGACGTACTCGATCCCGGTTGAACCTCGCCACTTACGGAAGATGTGGCCATTCCCGCATCAAATATGTTGCCTACTTCATTCGTTTGGCTAACATTGGTTGGCATGCTGGAAATGGCTCGAGCAGCACCTGTCTCATCGTCCCAATACTCTCCAGAACTCGCAGTACCAACTGAAATCATTCCGAAAGTACATTTTATTATGTGGGATGAAAGATTTTCAAACGCATAGCTCAGCTC
The DNA here is from genome assembly GCA_035079385.1 of Aspidiotus rigidus. NCBI lineage: Eukaryota > Metazoa > Arthropoda > Insecta > Hemiptera > Diaspididae > Aspidiotus > Aspidiotus rigidus. Next base: position 1,903,270 of record JAVHKY010000014.1, read on the forward strand.
TATCGTGATAGGGATCTAAGTTAGTAATATTCGCAGCAACACAGTCGAACTGCAGAAATATTATAGTTCAAATAGAAATCATGGATGATCTGTTTAGGGAGGAGTTGGTTTTCAGTCACCCAGGGCCAATTATATTGACTAGGTGGTCAAGCCACTGAGGCAACTATAATCACGTTTTGTTCAATGAGAATGCACAAGTCTGTGGCTTCGATACATCGGGCTGAACTGGACCTTTTCGAGTTCGTTGAGGGGGGGGGGGGGTTGGTGAGGCTCGCATGCTTGAGCTTGTGAATGACGTGCCTTTCGAGTTTGTGGAGGGACGGATCTGGATTGAAAATTCACGTAGCCGGCTGTGTTGTATACGAAGAGGTTCGACAATTGATGAAGGGCGCTGGATTGAGCAGTATGCAGTCGGGAATCTGGCTCCACTGTGCCTGGGGACCCAGATGGAGGATATGGAGCATGAAATGGATGAGAGGGTCCTAGAATAACGACGGCTTCCTTAACAAAATTGAACGAGGAATGCAGTGAATCTGTTCTATGAGTTAGACTGATTTTGATATTCAAGGAAGCCTGGACCTAGCATAAAGCTAGTATAAAGGAGGCCTAGACTTACTATAAACCTAGTATAAAATAGGACGTCATTAGTGACCTGGACCTCTTTTAGAGACTTCGAAATATATAGCTCGATAGTCGAAATTTTTCGAAGTCCCCCTCCTATCATATTATATTGCTCGAAAGTCGAAATCTTTTCAATTTTTTCGCCGGACGGTGCATGGCGCACGGAGAATTTCTCAAAAAACCCTCCATAGAACAGGTTCTCTGTTAAGACTCATGGGTTCTCTAACGGAGTTGAACGAGGACAGATAGGAGACCTTTTTTATGGGACACGTGGCACTCCGAAAACGTTGATAGACTAGTTGTATTTCGGGTATATGATTAATAGTCGGTTCATTTTGTATATTGAGGCGATTGGGAAGCCGTAGTCAGGAAGGTCAGGATTGACTCTAGATTTTGGAAGACGGCTTGGTTTCTGGCTCTTAGAATTGGGACGAGGCTGCCATGACGGTATGAGAGAAGTTTGGTATCAATTAAATTTACAAAATCAACTCGGTTATTGAATTTTAAAACTCTCAGAATCCTTGTTCGAGGAATTTTTATCAAATAAAATGTCACTTACACAAATCCGTTTGAAAATTTCTCGTTTCCTCACGGAACTGCCTTTCTGTTACGGGCATGTCACTGAAACCCAAAATTTCTATATTATTTAAAATTCATCAATAATTGTACAGTACAACTGCAACAAGTGCGTGTACGGTATAATATAATGTAATTGAAAATACCTCCAATCATTGTTAGGATCCATTTTTGGCTTTGGCTTTAGTTAAAGGAAACACAATCTCTTCTTCCTCTTTTTCTTCTCTGTAAATTTTAGTGAAAGAACTAAGAAAACGAACTAAATAGCTATAAAATATTCAATCATACACAGGATAAGAGAAGAAATATAATTAAAATTATGTGCTAGGTTGACGTCGAATGCTGTAATTTTTCGTTCATATTTTTTTTCATTTTTTAGACCTCAATTTTCCTTTCTTATGCTATAAGATTTTACTGCGGCTATTTACTGTCCATGAGAGATTAGTTGGCAGTTGGAGTAAGGGGACCGCGTATGCTATTTGCAACAACAACGCGTATTTGAGAATGACCAACGCGAACGAAATAAACGCGTCTCACAGACTGTACACGATTGTTGTTTGTAAAATACCTATAATATTATGCTGCCCTCTAGTTTTTTAAATAATCATTTTATGAGTATTTATTGATAAGAATTCTTTCACTCGTCAATCTCCGATAATTTATCGCAACACCATGATAGATTGAGAACTTTGAGACGCTGACGAAAGTTGGAAAAGGTGGAAAACATTCGATTCGTTTCTCGTTCTCTATCTCCCACGTTATATTTTCGATAATTATTTCCCCGGTTGGATCCTCGTGCTGCAACCATTCGTACATCTCTCTCTAAATCTCGGTATCTTTCTTTCTTGGTCGCTTAGAATGGACATTAAAACGAAAATTCGGGCACCTTTTCCGAAGCAAAGATAAAATTTACGAATAAATTGAGAATCTTCGAATGCAAGTGCGATTTCTTTCCTTCTCCTTATTTTCGAAGAATCTCATTGATACTTGAATGTTTTTGAGAAGCTTTCACTGGAAATTGCATAATAAGTACGAATATTTCATGATATCAAATATTCCCAAAGAAGACGTTGAGTTTCACACTGAGTACAAAATAACAAATTTTCATATTTCATAGCCCACTCTAGAATACAAGCACTCAAAAATGACACCTCATGCACAGAACTCGTACAATACCTAACGTCAGCCGAACTTTTCTCTTTACTTTAAAACCTCTAACTATCTATAAAATTATAGTAAAATTAGCCTTTAAGATGACTGTACCTTTAATGTAATACTGTATATCAAGCTAATAGCCCAAAGCGTAGCTTAAAAGCTTGTAAAAAAAAAAAATGTCGGTTTTGTTACACGTAGCGTCGACTTACGTTACAATATTTTTTTCAAAGAATTCAAGAAAAAATGAGTATCTTACTCGATTTTCACTTTCTCTTCAACGTGTGCGAAAAACAATCTGCCAGCGATCACGAACGATTTTCTCCCTGAAGTCACCGCGCGTTGTCTTACAGGAAACTTTTATGTACCTACGATTACGATTCAATTTCAGATGACGAACGAAGTACCCATGAATTATTTTATTCATAACATGACATACCAAGCAGTTATTAAATAATATTACAATATACACTTACTAGTTTTGAGGTGTGGTCCGCTTGCAGGACGTGGCGTCACCAATTTTTAAAACATAAAAAATTTTTCAACACGAATAATTACTTTCTAACTCGTAACTGCGATGAACAAGAACTAAATCGATACGAGATCATCACTATTCACTCCATATAGCACAAACGCATCATAGATTTATCAGTTGATAACGATCAATCGCTTCGACTCGAACTTTTTCTCCTTATTTCAATCCACGTTTCTCACTCTGACGAAAGAATACACGTCTGAATTCAAAAGTGTACCAATAACTGTTAAATTCGAAATTTGAGTAAATAGGTATAATTTACCCAAAAGTAAATCTGTGATTTTTAAATTGTTAGGATATTTTTCACCGAAAGTTTATGGAACTACTTTATTGACCGCGGGGAAATAGTGAGAGTAACACTATTATCGGAATTATAACACCTGGTGCAACATCATTTCATTATCTGAAAGGTCAACCTTCGTTCAATGGTTCAATGATAACTCTACACGAGTACATGAAGTCAGACTCTATCTTGAGAGCGATATGAAATCGAATAAACCACATCGTTTCCCTGCTCGCTATTGGCTAGGTACATGAATTAAATGCGTTTTACAGTTATCTCATTACGAGCATGTGAGCTTTGCCTTTGCCCTTTTGTATTGAGAGCTGAAGAAGTGATCTCCAAAGTTCTTTATGTTCCAATTCTACATTCTAGTCGAAAACACGAGCATAGGCTACATAAGTATACCAAATAGGACGACACACAAATCACGAGACGATGAAATCAACGAGATATGCATGATATTGAAGGAGATTTACTAAGACAACTTTCTTATGAAGTAAAATACAATCGTCTAGAAGGAAGTGAGAAGGGCTCTTACCAACGTTTCATCTTCAATAGAACTTCTGAGAAAACGGTCATTCTCCCGTTCCTGGCCAGGCTCATATCTATTTAATTTAGCAATCTCTGAGTGAATTCACCTTCTAGGAGTTTGAATAATTTTGAGAATATGAATTGGTTCGGCACATCCCAAAACCGTAACAAGATTATCGATTTTAGTTTGAAAGGTAGCACAACCAAAACTGTGGGTTGATACCTACCACAGAACAAATCAACGCCTCAAATACACCCGATAAGTCGTATTGCGGTCGATTTTGAGTTTGTCGATCCGTAATCCACTCGAATCAAATGAATAATATTGACTCACCCCCAACTCTTGAATGATCTAATCATGTCGACTCCATTTCAACTCATTCTTCACGTTCATTTCAAGACCAACCTCTCCAAATTTTTGAGCGACGCCAAATTAATTACTCGCTATTGCGTCTATTAAGAGTCGATATTCTGTAAAGCTCTGGAAATATACGCAGGTCGACTTGAAACTACCTCAAATTCATGCCAGAATCCTTAATTTTTGCCCAAAATTACTTAGATATCGAGTCGGATTTGTTGACCTGATTTCAACTAATTAGTTATGCGATTAATCTGTAGTCAATTTCAAGTCGACCCCTCCAAATGCTTGACGGACTTCAGATCAATCGCTAAGTAATCAGTGTCGAATTAACGTCGATATCAAATGCTCCGAAAATATAAGCTGATCAACCTCAGATTCATGTCAAAATCCAAAATTAACGCACGCTGACATCAGAACCGTCGTGGGGAGCTTCCTTACCCCCCTCATATACTAGAGTCGCTAAATTGTTCGAAAAGATTGGGCATGGCCACCTTGGAAGAAGGCGGGAACATGCAGATCTAGCAACACCTGAGTAGGCTCATCTATGCGCACTAATACAAGCACACGTTCATAATGGTAAGCTCGTTTTTACTCACCAGTACACACACGCGCGCCGTGTATGTCCCGGGCCATGGATTGGGCAGTTCGCAAATTCAGTCATCATCATTAAAAACTGCAAAAAAAAAAGAATTATCAATGGGTAAAGTCTTCTTCATCCCCCCCCCCCTCCCCTCCAATAGTGTAGTCTTCGGAACGGGCCTGATTAACGTTGATATTGAGTCGACCTCCTGATTTGTCACGTCACATCGATCTGTAGTCAACAGACAAGCACCCCCCACCCCCAGTACTTGATGAACTTGTGGTAATTTGGTTTGTTTAGTAACTTGACTACTCGCAAATAGAGTGCTTTGCTAGTCATAATTATATTGGGAGACATGACAGGGAATCATTCTTGAATTTGCATCACTAAAATGACGTCACTTGACCTTAGTTTAGAACCGTACCACTATCTGTTGAGCTGATTTTTGTCTTCTAATGGTTATTCACCTCCCCATTAAGTCCGTTCCCACATTTATTTTGAGGTGCCGTTGAGACTAGATCACAGGATTTGCTTCATCGTAGTCTCCTATACTCGGCATTCAGCAACAAAATCAGAGCTACTAGATGATAATAATTATGTAGTCTTACCTCATATTTCTAGGCGTATGTTTTCACGATCTGGTATTAGTAGTAATCACGGGTCTTTAACCCACCCACCCCATTCACTCATTTTTCTTGAAGATGAATATCAATATTAGAGGAAATACACTTCAAAAAAAATTATAATTTTTTAGACTGCATATTCGTTCAGAAAACGTTGAGACAATATTTTACTCATATTTCAGACCTTTTTTTAGAGAAAATTACCTGTCTGTCATTCTCACCAACAGTAAAAACTACCAGATTAATTTGTCAATAAATTGCTATAATTTTACAAAAAATTATACTTCAAAATTCATCTGGGTCTTTAACCCGAAGACAATTATTACTACCATTCTCCTTTTTTATATCCCATTCCAGCTAGAAATTAATAATTTTATTTTGCAGAGTCGGCCTGTTGTATAGAGGCTCCATCAAGGAAGGTTCTCTTTTGGGAGGCGATTTTGCAGAGCGCGTAGGCGCCTGACCGTCTTCTGATGGTTTATTATGATTTTCCATTCTTTGGCCTACATGTTTACCCTGGTGATTTACTTCTGTAGTTTTTTTCTGCTGTTTTTTCTCACTGATAAGACAGCAGTGTCATCGGCAATTGTGACGAACGTTGTCTCTCCGGAGGTTGGTTGATCCGCATTACAGAAGGTACACGAAACAGGGATACAAGGTGGCCCTTTAGGAATCATGATCATACTCGATCAATGCGGTGTTCAATTTTTGAAGATGAAAATATGTAATTGTGACCTGCGACGAGAAAAGGATGCTCATTGCCCATTGGCGCAAGAACACCATTTTTCTCTGATTGGATATCTAATCAGAGAGAAATGGTGTTCCTGTCAGTGGGCAATGAGCATCCTTTTCTTATCACAGGTCACAATTTATCACCAAGACCAAGATTCAACTACTTTTCGATCTCATTGTAGGATAGATTTGAAACCAACGTCAATTTTCAGATTTGACCCTAGAAAACGAATTAGATAAGTTGACATAACAAAACTAATGAAAAACTTTGAACACTGAGCACCAATCATTTTTGATCGATTTGTTGTCAAAATTACTCATTCGACAGAAAATCTATACTAATCAATTTTTAGTTCATTTATGGTCCAAATGATGAGTTGATTTGGGGTTCATTATAGTCATTAGATTGACGTTGTACCAGAATCGTTATACTTAGTTCACCGGGTATCTTTAATAGAAGAAGTGTCATTTTGGTCTTTCGTCGGGCAATGCCATTGAAACATTCTCCTACTAATGAAAAAATAAATTATTTCGAATACTGGAAGTACCTGATCATTTTATTAATACGTCACATGAAAAATGATATGGTTCACGATAATTCTGAAAACGGTCGAATTTGCATTTACATGGCCCTTCTATTTTCCTCATCATTCATTTTAAACTAGGTAGTTAAGGAGCAAATTATTTTTTTTGTCGGAGTAAATTTTGAAAATTCTTATTACCACACCACACAAAGCTTCGAGCAGGTGCCTGGTCTAAAATCTTTGTACTTATTCTGAGGAAAAATGCAAGGTGTTTCAGGCCTACAAGGGACAGACATCTGCGTCACAAGTAGAGCAACATATTGATGGGTTGACCTATAAAGACTCGTTCTTGCTTGAAGAAAATGCAAATACAATTGGGCAAAGCAGTCAAACAATTTTCACACGTTCTTCTGAAAAATTATCGAAATCTCTAAACGTCATCCATCCGTACACCTTTGCAGTGTTATTCTCTAATCTTGTCGAACCATCTGTAAGCGCGAAGGAGAAAAAATTATTTGTAGAGACGGTTATTTCGGAAAAATTCGAGCATACTGTAGCGGAAAAAATTCGATGATTGATGGATTTTTACTTCGTCGCTTTCATAACTCGCAAGATGAACCTACACGTAGAAGCCGTACAGAAAACGAACGAATTGCGAATTCATGTCCTACGATTTCCCCCCCCCCCCCCAAAAAAAATCTATAGGCTTTTACGCATTATAAAATATACATAAAAATTGAACGCTGAAACTGATTTTGAAGTACACTTTTTCTATCTATCGAACAGTGCGAGAGCTTCAGTGAAGTATAAGTGCTTTGGCACAGCATTTTGCACCGTATTCGGTCGGCTCGCGGTATTCCCTAAATTTAAGCGACGAGATGCGAACACAGTCGGGGATAAAAACTACTTGCATAAGGAAATTTCGAAAATATCGTACAGAATTAATATTCCGCCGTCTATTAATAATCCTTAATTACTACGCGCCGTAGCAAAGAGAGAAAAAAAAAGAAGAGGTGGAGAGGGAAACCAAAAGATAAGTAAAAAGCATTGCCCGCGATGAAAATTCTGTCAAACAAACGAAACGTTTTAATGAAGCTGTAAAATTATAATTAACGCGATATAGGAAACCGTTGCTCGCGTCGTTCGTCTCGATAAAATAAACATTTTAGCCGCAACCGGGATATCCAGAGAAGTCATCCTTATCGGCAACGATGACGTGTACTTAATTAACGGAGATATTAATTTTTATTTCGCGCGTCGCCTCGTCGAAAGGTATAAACGGAAAATTCGCAGACGTTAATTTCCCAAATAGAAAAGGTTAATAATTTCGACGATATAACGGGTGACGACGGATTTTCCTGCGTATACAAGGGAAGAAAAAACAAAAAGAGAACCTTGAGAGCCTATTTCGTGATATTGAGAACTTACGTAAACGTTTCTCAGGAGAGGAAGACTGTTTCCTTTTGCGTCTCTCATATTCGCCATTCTTTGTGTATTCATGAAGACGCTTTGTACCTCTTTTACTTTTCAAACACTTTCTCGGTTCGTTCGTACCAACGTGCGCGGATTCAACTCCAGAAGAGGTGGCTTGATTAAGAAACTCAAAAACCCGAATTAAGGTTACGAAAGACTTTGTCAGATATAGGTAGGTAAAGGAATTCTTTGTTTACCGCGTTCGTAGATCGTGCTTTTGCTATTATTAAGGAGAATACGGCACAAACACGTGTACGGAGCGAGAATTGTGCAGAACGGGTATTAAACGTGATAAAGAAATTAATTTATGATTATAATTATATTATAGCCTTGAGAGGGTCGCGTGTTACACGTAAGATTACTCGACTTGAGTGATTTGATAAAAGATGAAGTATATGCAAACAAGGCTGCTCAGCTGGGTAAAAACCGGTAACTTTCACCTGTTATCAGAGAGATTCTTAGCAGTTAGACGGAATGTTGGTCGTCGAAATAGAGCTTGTTACCAGTTGATTTTCGGATACGTTCTTTGGTGACAATTTCTGTCCGTGTCAGCAACTTTCAATTTTTGAATCGTGCTTCACAGATTCTGGGGACCACTTATGCGGAACAGCAACTCTACAAGTATGCTTTAGGGTGGAGAGTGATGGATTTCAACCGGTTGTCAGAAAGGAAGTCGAGGTGATCCGCAACGTCCTTCACAATCAAGTCTACCATACTTATTTTATGTATCATTTCGCTGTAAAAAAAATCATTTTTTTAGTGTCTTTCTGTAGTTGCTTGATTCAGCTACCAGTCAAGACGAAATACTTTTCGATAGCGGATGAGGACATAGTAAAGGAAATGCCCAGCTTAAACCCCTTTGTGACGCCATCAACATCCGTGACATGGACCTGTCTATGACGTCACCAAATTAGTAATTCACTATTTCTTCTTCCTCTCTCGGATTCGCAGATTTCTGGATTAGGTCAAGGATTCCATCTGAAAAATCGAAAAGTTTGCAGTAGCTCGTGAATTTTTATACAAGCTACTGCAAACTTTCAGTTTCACAGTTGAATGTCTCGTAGCATGAAGGAAACCATCGATCGTATCAAGGACTCCAAGTCTGTCAATGGGAAGGAGACAAAAGCCTAGTTCATCTGTAGCCTTGCGTACCATAGGCATGTGCTAGGCCTACTTTATAGCTAGTGTAGCTTAAGTAGGGTAGTTAAAAAGCTAAAAAGTGTAAACTTTTCCGCTCCATGGGAAATCATTGAATTATGTATAATTATGTTGCAATGTCCGAATATGTATAAAGTCCGAAATTTCAAAAAATTCTCCAATGAAAGTTTAAAGACTGCAATTCTAATTTTAACAAACCCATCATCTTCAAATGTCGTACACTTTTAATGGTTCCCTATTTCCACCAAATACCTCAGTTTTAGCTCGGTTGATGGAGTAGAAGGTCGTAAAAAGACTTCCAACTGTTTTAGAAACAATTTTGAGCCAGTTTTTAACCTCTCTATAGTTTAAACCTTTTGACGTCATCATCATCTGTTGAATCTGCTTGTGACTTCATCACCATGCATGACATCATCAGCCTAAATTTGCCTATGTCATCAACATTCCTCTCTTATGATAAAAACCTAATATAGGTAATAATATATTGTACGCTAATATTGAGAAAGAAAAATTACAAGCCTCGTTTAAGCGTAGTATAGCCTAATAATTATACTGTTTCAACTCGCAGATCTTTGGATCAGGTCGGGGGTACGAGGATTCCAAGTCCATCACCAGGGGGGGGGGAGGGATGCAAAGCCTGTCATAGTTTAGTATATTATATGTTGAGCCTAGTATACCCAAGTATAGTCGAGTATTAGTATGGCTTAATATACTATACTAGGACTGGGAAACTTGAACTCGACCTCGCGTATTTCCAATAGTGCGGTGGGGTGGCGGTATAGACGTTAAAACGAACGAGGAACGCAGACAACCTGTTTTATGGGTCGAACCAAGTCCCCTGCCATAATGTAGAATTGGAGAGGAAAATACAAGACTTGAGAAAAAGTTGAAATTTCCATTAGTGTAGGTCAGTTTTCGCCGGAGGGCACATGGCGTAGGGCGAATTTTCCGAAATAACCCCATAGAACAGGTTCCCTCTTGAAAGTTCCAAAACATGAAGAAGGGGTCCAGGGTCCGTGGAACGTCTCGTCTTTGTTAGAGTGGTCCGTCAATTCGACCTCTCGTCGTCTCGAAAGAGGAGGTCAAAAGTCAACTCATTAAGGGGTGTTCTCGTATAGGTTTCTTCGTTTTTACCATTCGCGACTGCAGTGTGATTAAAAAGAAGCGATACGTTCCTCACGTTCTAGGAAGAAGGAAAATTTTCACACACCCGAAGAAAACTCGTACTGACTGCCACGGGGGCTTACGAACTATAGAAGTCGTACCATTTTTTTTCTCGCGTCAGTTTGATGCAATTCGAAAATTAAAAGAATGGCATTTCCCGCATCGCATCACCTCGCATCGTAATTTATACAGTACGGGTTCATTAAAAGTATACGAAGAGGTAGAGAGGTGTACTCCGTACATTGAAACCCATTAAGTACCTTCATTAGAATGATGCCGCTTTTTTTGAACATTATACGCTCATGCGGAGCGGGAATATTTTACTGTTGTATTTATGTCGTGTATTATTACCGCCTTTAAAGAAAAAGCTCGCTTATTCATTTGTACATAACAGTTGACATAAAAATTTTCTAAATTTACACATTTTCCGCGAATTACGCACAAAAAAGTCTCGTGTTTTTCATCGCGTCGCGCGTTTAATTAGAAAAACGCGCGACACGATTTTTTCCCACCTAAAACAGTTTTAACTTTAAAAACATTATTTCATTTTCGAATTCTTATTTCGACTAGAATGTTTACGTACTTTATTATGTGTCGCGAAGTTGAAATGATGCTTTTTATGTACCGGAGCGGTTTTTTTTTTCTTTCTTTCTCCGTCTCCCGCCCCTCTATCAAACTCTTCCATCACTCGACGCGTTTTCGCGCTGAAGAGACGAACGAGATTTTTATTTCTCCGTGCACGTATTTTCTCCATATTTTGCAATAAAAACTTCACTCCGTATTATTCGCGCGAAAACAAACAAGTTTTTATTTTTGAACACATTCCGCGAGTCTGTAAACCTACAAATTCAGAATTAGTATAGTGCGTTTTGTTGTACTTAGTTCGCCCTGTTCTGCCTGTTAACGTGCAGTATTTACGACTTCGAACCGTAGTTGAATATGAAATATGTCAGCAGATACAACCCTCATAATACGATTCGCACTTCGTGTAACATTTATCTATTATTTACCTGTTCTTTCTGAAATTCGTAAAGAAATTTTCTAGAAAACCGTTTTTCGTCCCCCTTCCCTGAGGCGAGAAATAAAAAATTCCTAACATGGTATCGGTTTCCAATACCGATACAAATTGATTTGATTTTAGTTTTTTTGATTTTCGCTCGATGAACGCGGCTGCGGTTGACCTCATCACAATCAGGCACGATTTCTGTTTCTCACGTACACTGCTTCTTGACACTTCCCGTTCACCAATGCGTCGTATAGGGTATAGAATTGAACTTCTCTCGCTCTTTTCCCTCGCTCCCTCTTTCTCGTTTGTAATTCTACGACCACAATACTTGCAATCATGGTATTACAGTAGTTTACGAGTCAGCTTTCTGCTTACTCGGTAGCCACAAAATTGACGTCTTTCACACACGTAGGCAGAATGTTTCGCATGCAGAATAGCCCGGTCTATTTCCTCCGATTATTTGGACAGAATCCCTCGCCTCGGCTTCACCGTTTTACCAGCCGGACACTCCGAAAGTCGTTATAATCGAACGTTCCTCCGCTTCTCTACAGCCATTTTCTCTTTTAGTGAAACATGATAGCACTTTGAAGTATACTCGTACAATATTGTACGTCCTTATTTATTCACCGACAAATGTCATATTCCGCCATTCGGGCAGTGTTGAAAACAAAAAGCACGATATGAAAAGAGCGTTGCGAGAGCGGACGAGAAGTGGATCAGTTTATTCTAAAAGTTATTCAAAAGATGGACGGACGCGTCGATGAAATAAAATTCGCCGCTTTTCGAGAGACGAGATAAAATCGAAAGCGTATATCCTAACTTGGGTTTTCTTTGGCCGACTATCAAAATACGAAAGATTGTTTGATAAAACCAAAATAACGCTGACCCTTATACTTTTCGTTCTCGGTATTTGTTTATAGTGTTCGCCATTCGTGGAGTGAACACTCAACAAAATTTGATGTAGGTGGCTACCCTAAACTGTAGTAAACCCCTCTAAATCGTGTCCTTTTGTGATACAACGGATATCCAGAGCTGTGCCGGCGTTAGATGACCGATAAAATTCTCTTGAATTTGAAAAGCGCTTAAGAAAACATTTCTAATTCGACTATGTTTGGTGAACAACGAAAATTTACAAAACGACATTTCATATGCAAATTATTTAACTTTCTTGAGCTCGGCTCGTTTTAGGCGCTTCAGAAAATAAACCGAACGCGTCACAAAGATATTTTCTATTGAATAGAAAGCTTCGTAAACTCTACAGAAATATTCAAAATACGCGATATTCGCGAAGTTTTCATCTTGAATATTTATGACGACATTAAATATATGGACCTGTAAGCGGAAGCATACGTCGTACAATCGTAAACTAGGTACTTCATCAACATAGATCAGCTGTATCAATCGAACATTTTTTTTTATTTTTTGTAATATTCATCGAAGTCTCATTACAACGGAATAATTTTTCGTAGCCTATCTAGATAAGAATGATTTTTTCACGCCCAAAAAAATGAATGATTGCTCTGAAGTGAATGTTTCTGAAAGCTGGTCTAAGTCTAGTGATTATGAAAGAAATTGTTTCTCATCGTGCTTCATTAAGACAGTCAAAAAAATATCAAAATTGTTGATTACGGGTGTATACTGCCTGCATTGAATAAAATATTTTTGAATAAAAAAACCGGTGTTGCTGACGATGATGTTGATTGAATTGACATCATCATAACTGAACTGAAAAGAAAAAAACAAGAGTTTGAATTGAAACATTGGCGGAAATAGGGGGGGCTAAGCCCCCCCCCAAAAAAAAAACAGAATTAGCCCCCTCAAAATCTTTGAAAGACAGGGTAAAAATCAAACTTTGTGTACGGAAAATTTATTTCATGGGGCCACAGCCCCCCCGAAATCCCGGGTCTATTTCCGCCAATGATTGAAAAAACTAGTTACTAAATGGAATATAAAAAACTTTTGTAACCAAATATTCATCTTTAAAACCTTACACCAACACCGTTGCATCTATCAAACTCTTATAGCTCTGATCCTCATGAGTGAAAAGTCATTTATTTATTCAGTCTTCCAATTCAATATGAATAAATGGCTTCTAGACTTTTACTATGCTGCCCTCGCCTCGTGTACACTACAGTGCTGCTGTACATGCATGAGTGCTTGATTACAAAAGTTTCTAATATTCCAAACTTAAGTTTTTCAATTCAAACTTTTGTTTTTTTTTTAGTTCAGTCATGATGATGTCAATTCAATCAACTTTGTCAGCAACGCACCGGATGTTTTTTTCAAAAATATTTTATTTGAATTATTTTTAGTTGAAATGTATTCATTGCAAACGTTGTGTCCTAAAACATTTTTTGTTAATGAATTATCATAGTTGGACTAAAAAAAAGAAATCGCTCAGTGTGATCCAAAAAAGAATTTTGTCATAGTTGACAATAATAGTCGTATTCATGAATCTTTTTTTTATGGCAGCTGATGACATAATTGAGGACGTATCTGTAAAAAAGGGCCTCCGCAAGGAAACATTAAACATGGAAAAACGAATTTGAAGTTTTGAGTGGATATAACTTTATAACAATAAGTTCAATCAAAAAAAGTGTAAGAACAAAAATCGAAGAGCAACTCTTTTTCCCTAAGATGCAATAATACGTTGTCAATCTGTTGAATATTGAATTCAGAGGAAACGGGAGAGAAGAGATGACGCGGAGGCCCGTCTTACAGAGATGGCTAAAATCCCATATAAAAAAAGATGAAAAGATCGGCAATGAACTGAAACGTCTAAAAATCATGGTCTCCGCAAAAAGGGATTCCGCCCAACGGAGGCCCTTTTTACAGATACGTCCTCAATTATATCTCAGAGTATAACAGCAATTTGAAATGAAAAAATTTACAACACATCAATTACTAGAAAAATGAAAAAAACAACACGATAACGCAGTCATAGATTGTGTGCCGTGTAATACCGCACAGTAGAGCCATGACCGTCTCTAGTATCAGACTGGAATGTTAAATATGGCAACGTCGCGATGACGAAAAATACGGGGCCGAGTTTTATGCAGGCTCTTATGGAAAAACATTCAAAAAACACGTTAATCATTGATTTGCAAACAGTATTCAATTCTGTGGGGAAAAAGTTTATAAATATATGGAAAGAGTAAACAATTCTCGATTTTTTGAACTCGGTCTCGTTAAGATTGATTGACTACAAAGCGAGTTACTCACGTTTTAAAAGTCAGACCGAGGGCAAAGCGCGGTTTGCCCTCTGTCTAACTTTTTATTTTAAAACGTGAATCACTCGCTTTGTATAGTTGATCAATCTTAACGAGACCAAGCTCAAAATATCGAAAAACGTTGGCTCTTTAAATAACGTTCTCTGTATTTTCTTCAAAAACTTCATAATATTTAAGTGTTTCAATGTTCTCCCATGAGATACTATACAAATTTTAGCCTCTAACAGGGTTTTCAAGTTTTGAATATTCCGGCCTGATACTAGAGACGGCCATGGTAGAGCGCTGCAAGGTGGGAGGAGTTAGAGAGGTATTGTGGCAGCAATGCGTAGCAGCAACGTGACCTGGCGACCCAACACGCGCGCACTGATAATATTATTTAAACTGGGCATATTGTAGGTGCGCCAGCGTCAAAAATTTCTTCAAAGTAATTCTTACGGGTAATGAAAAATTGCTCTGATTTAATTGAAAGTCAAGTCATCTTATAGAAAATTATACGCTCTTTTAATTAGATGCTCTGTATTTTTTCTTCAAGGTCAAGCGTTTTGAGTAATTTGAAGAAAACTTGAAAATCCCTGTGTACGTGTAGGATAATATTACTTCGCAACATACTCCGCTTATACCTATCAATTTTCTTTAATCGACACATGCGCATTTAAAATATGCTCAACACTAATTGTTGTATACGGTTAAATACGTAGACAAATTTGTGTAATTTCTCGACTAAATTTAATTCAAATTGTATCATCAACCAGCCATTGTTACTCTTTGTGTAGAAGAAAATTTTTTGAAAAAAAAAAATCAAGGCTCTAGGGAAATACGAGAGGCCGAAATCTGCAGATAGAATGAAAAATAAAAAATGAAGGAAGATCCGCGGTCAAACACTACCGGATGGTGTGCAACACCCGAAAAATGAAATAATTTTGATCAATATACCAAAAGAATGGCGGAAGAGTTGAAGTAAAAAGAAATATTTTATAGCGGGAGAGAAAGGATGAAAATTGCTATCGTACTCAGTAGAACCATTAATATTATGAAATGATAACCTAACTAAATTAGGAGAGGGGAAAAAAATTGTACATTAATCACGCTCAACAACAGATACTTGTAAGTGTCACATCGTGCAATCCCATTGTAGGTGTCTCGCAAGAGAAGGTAGATGCTATTGCAAAATAGAGGAATGACCATAAATTGCGTATTAAACTCGTATTTTGTGCAAAGTTGTCCAAAAAAATGAACTTTTGGGTACGTTGACGAGAGAGCTGTCGTTATATTATAAAAAAGTTAGGAGGAAAATCGCAGCTATAACCTGTATAAGAAAAGATACCATAACTCAATTAGCGGTTGAGCGTAGTAGATTATTATTTTTCGTTTGACTTCTCTCACCCACTTGAAGATGGAAAATTGGGACATCTCTTCTCCAAAGACACGTATTGTAACCTCAGAGGCTAACTAGTTGAAGGACTCATCTGCTCTGAGCTCGTTCGATTTTCCCTACAATTTTATAGTTGGGCTACACTTCGATACAACATATTGTATAGTAGGCTTACTACTCGTAGCTGACGTCCTTATTCACCTCGTTCGTTCGTCCCTATTCTTAGCCTAGTGTGAATCTAGTATGAGGTATCATTATTACGGTTTTCAGTTTTAAGGCGGGACCTTCCCGGACTCACTCGCTCCACTCGATGGCCACAACTGATAAAACCGCAATAAATCGGTGGCTAACGCTTCGAACAACCCGCCCCTGGGTGTACTTAGGAGAGAAAATGAAAGATGAATTTGACTAAAACACTACTACCATGCCTTGAGGTACACTTCACTAGCCTCACGCATAAGAGATCAATGGAATAAACCTTCAACAGCCAGCACGCTAAGAATCAAGAGCCATCCAACTATCCTTGAGCTTAAGCAATTCCAACACCATCTTTTATATACTTGTAGGCCTGTAAGTGGGCGTAAATTCTGTTGTTCTCTTACTTAATGTCACAAGTTAATACATTCCCTAGGTCGTGCTACCCGCCCATGACGTCATCAAGGTAGTCCCTATGCAGGAGAAGGTCAATTCGTATCAGGGTTGCTCCTTCCCTTCCGCACAGGCTAACGAAGAGGATAATAGAGCCTGGCTTCGTACGCCCGCATACCGCCGAGTAGATACAAATTTAAGAATTGGGGAACGATTATCAATAGGAAAATTGTCAAGATCCTCCTTTTTTGACAGCATATGCTTCCAAACCATTGACTTTCTGTTCCGTGAAGCCAACTTTTCTCGAGAAATGATAAGTCTCTATCCTCACAAGGCAGAAAGTGGCGTTCACATTCTTCAATATTATGGTAATCTCAGGTCGAATGAGTGGCAATTTAATACTCATATTGGTGAACAGTTCCTAACAGACAACCTATAAGAAATCATTATTTGGCTCATATCTTTTGGTATAAGTTTTTGTCTATGGGAACTCTTTCCGTAAACCGCTTATGTTGTACATGAGAAGAGTTTCGAATCGCATTAGAGAATAAAAGTTTCCTACAATAATTTTAAATTGTACACATGAGGTATGCATTCCTTTATCTGAGCTCGCTGATACAATTTGCTGCGCACTTCGGACGACGAGTAATAAGAAAATACGAATGATGTTTGTTCAAGTTTGATATTTTCATTATTCTATAGCTGTAATACTTTACCGACCCCTGAATTTTACTCCGTTATCTTTTTGTACCCGCTGATTCTCTATCAGTGGAAGGCTTCACGTTTATTTTATCGATAACACGACTTGAACAACGTTTCTTTCTGCATTCCTCAGTCAATAACGTGCAACGTGGTTGATTTCCCGGCAAATTGCTTCACAAATCATCTCTCTCTATTTTCAGTGCGCAAAATGAGACATGGATATCCTAAAATTGAATTTTTTAGGGTTCTGCCATCACTCTGATTAGACGAGAAAAAGGCATTTTGAATAAAGTACGCAGACATGAACACGAGCTTTTTTAGCTCACAAATTGGCTAGCTATAGGTTGTTACATGCAGGAAGTCATGTCGATACACAATAAATTGCTGAATACTACACGTGGATATGTGTATGCAGTCGTATACTTGCACGAGAATCGGCCTGCAGGCTCATCAAATTATAATGAAAACGAGTGCTCGGAAATGGACCCCACACAGCCAATTAAAGCTAGAACCTATATAACGAGACAGGAATATGAGCTGATTTCTCTAGTTCAGAATAAATGAACTCGGTACCGAATTACACTCCATTCTCGAATGTATAGCGAATCCATCCGTACTTCGTAATCGCGAAGAGGAAAAAATCATCGACGCTTCAGACGATTAAATTAGTGCTTCGTCTCTCAATAAAATACTCTCGATCGCCGTGTTACGAAGACAAAAGTATTTTCTAATTTTCGCTGCATATATTTATTCTTGTACGAGCGACGATAACAAAAAAGCTTCATCGCGCCAGAAAATTCTCAGACAAAACGCTCGCAACACGAAAGCGGTGGTTATCGGAAAACTTTGATAATACTGCACTCGAAAATGACATCACTAGTATTGCATAATACACGGAGAACGCTCTTTCTGCCTCATGCTCGAGAAAATTCGCCCGCTCGCTCTAACGATAACGAAAATCTTCATCGAGAAAGAAGATATCGCACTCGCTCTAAATTGGTAACTGATGGCGTTAAATTGAGTCTTTATATTATAGGAAATAGACTCACCAGAAGTTCGTCGAAAATTTTAAGCTTCTATACAACGCGGGCTTTCGGAAATTGTATATGTGAATTAGGCGCGCTAATTCTATTTAAAGGCGAAATGATTTGTATGATAATATAATTCAAATACCGTTTTTCCTCTAGGCATTATTCGTGCCCTCAAAAGAATTAATTAAGGACGTTCGAAGAAGGAGTAATTGGAAGAGTCCGTCAGAGAATATATACGTCACCGACACATCGAATGCGAAGTCGACTACGATGCTTTCGTTCGATGGTGCTCCGACAATGGAGGAAATTTACTGGGAACTGTGAGATTTTCGGGCTTTTTGATATGTATGAAAATCACGCAAGTGAAAGTAGTCGAGAAAATCGACACAACGTGCACTGACTTTTACGAGACCGAATTAACGAGCTCTCGAGGCGTTTTATTCTACCTGCTTTTCATATAGCTATTTGTATGTGAGGGTACTTACACATGTAACGAGTTATTTGTGTACAGAAAAGTAGAAACAAGAGAACGAGCGTCTTGTAAAGCTACTGCATCTAAGGAGAATTACCCGTCTTGGAATTGGGGTGTAGCAAATCCTCGTCTTTTAAATTTTTAATTTTGAGTTATGGTTTCACCTGAGAAGGCAATTGAAAGATGTTGAATTACAAATATAATAATGATTGTACATTGAGCTTGGGAAATATCAAAGGATAGTCTAGGAGAATAATTAATGAAATGGAGAACTCCTAGCTCGTAGGGTCGTTCTTATCTGCTCGGTCTATTCAAACTTCAATTATCCCATCTGACAAATTAATATTAGTCACGCAAGAGAATTAAGCCCTTAAAGTTTGAACGGATTCTTTAACTGTCAATAATGAAGGCATAGCTACACTCTTGTGACGTCTTTAACTTGAATCTTGACGATGTCATCAACTCCATTATCATCCCCCGATTTTGGTGATGTCATCACCTCTAACCTTGAGACGTATACACGTTTGTGACGTCATCAACCTTTCAAGTCATCATCCGTAACCTCAAGACTATTAGCATGAACGCGTATTTTCGAAGTAAATTAGTTACCCAAACAACTCATGGGCCACACATTTTTCCAAAACTGTTTCCGTCGGATACGCCGAACGATTCTTTGTAACGCTGATTGTTCGGGTAGCTGGCTCAAGACTTCTCCACTGAGCCCTATGTGTATGACCTCCGACCACTACAACTCCGCCGGTGCGAGCTTAGGATGCGTCTCCGCTTTTCTCTTCAAATTTTCAATTACGAATTCTGCCGCACACTCGTCCCTGTCGGGTGGATGTTGATGATCTGAATGTTTGAGTAATGTGATTTGTGTTCGGTCGAGCGGATTATCAGTGATCGCCCTCGCGCGACACTCACCACTCCGTACCCTCCGACAATCCCAGTATGTCCGGTCTTTGCGCGTGCGGCATTTTACGTAGATGTGACCGTCTACGTGCAGTGCCAACTTCTTTCACGTCGTGCATGTTAACGCCAATTGGTAATTTCGAGCTCACACAGAGATCACTTTCTTTCAACAATTTCCACACTCGCGAACGCTTTGTCAGAGTAGTGCAAGTTATGGTGCAATGAATAGTTTCTTTCGCCCGCTCGAAACTTTTCCGTTAACAGTTGTCAGGCAAATGGCTGTCAGGGATTACAGTGTCAGGTATTGAGTTTACAGGATTTTTTCATTCAGGCAAATGCTGTCAGGTAAATGACCGGGAACGTCCAACTATTTCTTAGCCTCATGTTAGTCTCACATATAGCCTAATTTAGCCTGATATATAACCCACATCTCCTGTATCTGGCTATCCAACTCAATCCTTCTCGCTTAATTCAATCCTCTCCAACAATATTACAAGACCAGCTTGATTCATCGCTCTTCCAATAGTTACTTAAGATGCGCTTTTAGCCTAGTTTAAACCCTTCAAAATTTTGTACTCGTACTGTGAGCCAGCCTAATTTAGCCTCTCCTTCAACTGTGTGGAAAAGATAAAATTAATTCGATCCTCCAAGTTATGGCAATAAGAGAGTAAAGAAATGGAAAAAACAGCAGAAAATTACTTACGAGAGTAAGGAAATTGCAAAAACCGCAGAAAAAAAGAATAGTCTTGGGGAGAGGGCTGTCAAGGCTCTTTTCATCAATCACTAAATTGTATACTGGCGTAAGGATCAAACTGATTTAACGGGCGTACGGACGTAAAATCAATGACTAGGCCAAGCATTTGGATACATGTATACTTCGAGGGTCGAACTTTTTTCAAGTTTGAGGGTTATGGTCGTACGAACCCTCGGATACAAATTACGGATTCAGAAGAGGGATTCAAAAAACGCACGAAATAAATGAAAACTATCAATAAAGATTCTAAAGAAAGTAGGGAGAGAAAAACAGAGCATTGGGGCTTGGGTCATGTACAATATCCTAAAGTGTGTGTGATTGAAGGGGGGTACATGCAAGTTTGTGCTACCACCAGCTAAGGATTTAATTCTTTACAAAAAGACGGCTAAAGATATCTACCATACTTATATAGTGTCTGAGTATAACTGGTATCTTCTCTCATTAGCCCCTTTCTTTTTATCAATTTTGTCGATTGTAGCGCTTCTGGACGACCTATCAAAATGAAGAAATACGGGCAGTCCTCCAGAAGTATGAAAGTAGGTGATAGTTAATATTCAATACGAGTTAATCATTCTTCAACCTGTTGTATCCATTTCAAGAGAAAACATCTGAGTGAAGCTCTTCGAATTGCTCAAAACAGAAATAAAAATGATAAGCCAAGGTGTTTCCTACAGCCGAAAGTCAAAAGTTGAAGCCGAAAGTCGGCTGTATTTTTGATTTTTTCTTAAAGTCAAACCCGAAGCTATATTTGTGACCCGCGGTGATGATAAAAAAAGCGTAAGAGACTAATGAAACGATCAGGAGAACTGTTCCTACTGAAAATATACGTATATCGTTTCATAATCTTCTTGGGCGGACCTATTTTTATTGCCGATCACATTTTCCAAAGTCGTAAGCTCAAGCCAAAAGCTGAAGTTTCTCATAAAAACCGTCAAGGACCGAAAGATAAAGTCGAAGGCTGCTGTATTTTTGATCTTGCCAAAATCGTCGTAAGTTTAAGGCAAGTTTCAACTGCAATGCTCTTGTTAAAGAGTTCGCAGTGAAATTAAAACCATACCCCTTATCATACTTCCGTCAACATACGCTCCGTCGCCGACTCATACAGCTACAAGCTACCTACGTGTCGATGTAATTTTCTACAGGTGTGATTGACACGTTGTATTAAGAGGCATAACTCGGAAATAAGCGCGACATTTGGCTGCCTATTCAACTTCATACGACATGAATATGATAATCGCGAATATATGTCGAAGCGCTGACACGAGAAATCCTCGATTTCCAACAAACGAATTTGCCTTCGCCCTACCGCTCTACACCTGCAGTAAAACTCGACCAAAAATAAAACACATTCTGAAAGGTTCGCGAACTTATTTCCCTCATACGATTTACGTGATATCGCCGTAACAAATATTCCATTCGGAAACTCGTGGATGCATCGAGTCCATGTCGAAATGCCGCGCAACGACGACGAAAATAACCGTTTAAAATATTTTTCACGACAAAGACTGACAGTACGAAGGATTAAAATATACGTAACAGTCGGCTTATATTGTTGAGGGCTCGTTAACAAACCACTCGCTCGAGTATATAAGCGGCACGATGGCGGTAGCGTCGGCGGACGCCAGCGGTTCAATATTTCCGTACTTTCTCATTTTATCCGGACTATAAAACTTTACCCCTCCCCCAACTCCTCTCATCAACCGCATGGCAACCTTGTACCGGAGAGTAGGACACGAAAATTTCAAACGATACGAATCTCCGGCTATCTTTGTACCCCGCGGAATTAATTTCGTCTGCATTGTTTCGATGATTTGGTAGTGAAGCTTGGCAATTAACCTTAAAAGATGATCCGTCCGTTACTCCGTTTCCCGCCCTCAGAGGTCCGGCAAAACATCGTGACAACAGTCCGCGAGCCACAAAAAAGGAGACATAACGTATACTTGACTGCTATTTGCTGCAGGCTGCTGTACGAATTACGCACAACACCTGAGTACGTTTGAATGTTTAGTAGAGTTCTCTTTAAACATAATTTATCGCACGCTCGCTTAAACAATAGAGGAGCACGGGCCAAGGGATTTTCTATTCGCCGGGGTCGACATGCCTTAACGACTACTGACACTTGGTAAATGTCTGCTCGTCGACGGAGTTTGTGAATTCGAAAATGATTGCTCGTCGTCTTTATTGTTTATTCTACAACTTTGCCGAAGGATTGAGAACGAAAAGACCATGAGATTGAGCACTTCTCGTCTCATTTTTTGGGGGGAAATTTTTCATCGTTCTCGAAGCTCTCGAGTACCTCATTATAAAGAACAATTTGTCGCGTGAGTTCTTCCATTCGCGAAACACTCAATCTCGATAAATATAGTCTGAATTAACTTAATTATATCAGGGAAAAACGTCCGTCCCTGAAATAAGGATACAATATACATAAATAGAATAATACGTCTCCGCTGGAAGAGAATGATATAATGTCGCGCTCGTTTTATTTCATTCGAGACAAATAGACCACACACTCCCATTCTATACGTTTTTAAAACTGTAACAGTAAGTAAAAGCTGAAACATAGAGTGCAAAATGCGAGAGTTCACTTTATCTTGGGCCCCCGACTGTATACGCTCTCTTCCTGAATAACCTCTGGTCAATTTTCCATCCATTTGTTACCGCCGCGACCCGAAATATACGGGAGTTTTGGTGCGTTTTACGCGCGTATACATTTTCTGTCCATTTACTGCTGCACTAAAATTCCTCTTTCTGCTCTTAATTGCAACACGAAATATAGCGTTCATCTTGAATCACTTTGAAATCTATGTGTGTCGGTTAATTTAATTTACGGTCTCTGTATATTATGCGCCGCTCCGTAGTATCATTTTGTGGTATAGTAATCAAACCATTTAGTATGTACGATGTTGTACGCGACGAAACTAAGTTATGCTGATATTTACTGTTATGCGGATTTTTATTTCTTCTTCTTTTTTCCTCCCTATCTCTTTTGTGTGGACAAGGTAAGTACAGCACGATACGCCGCGATATAAATTTCCATATTTCCGGAACAACGAGTTAGGTCGAGAATATAGTTGGAAATGATACTGCTTCGAAAGAAGAAAAAATAATCGATCGAGCGGCTGTTTTGTTCGTCGAAACAATCAAATTTGATCTACACGGACACGTTACGACAAATTTGGGCGAATTGGTAAACATTTCAAAAACACCCTCCGCTAACTACGCTTCTATTATAGCTAGTAAGAACGAGAAAATGAATTGAAGATTATTAAGGAAGAAAACATTTGCGAATTTCCCTGTTCCTCAATAATTTTGCGATTGAAAAGAAAAGAGAATTCGGCGGGTCGAAAATTAAATTTTCCAAGAACTCATGAGTTTCGAACTACCACCTCTGGATGAGTAACAATACCTCATGAGATAAACTTTCTTTCAACTTTTTCTTTTCTTTTGAAATATTCACCGCAAGCTGATGATAACTAAAGAAGAACAAGATCATCTCAACATGGTCTAAAAAACTTGGGCTAGGTCTTAATGGAAGAACAACTCAAAGGATTCTAATGAGTAGAGCACAGCTTGTTAGCGACGTCGAAACTACATCTGTAGGCTTCATTGTACTGGATGGGGTATATATGGCCTTTAACGATCATGAGTCATGGAGTCTGAGAATTCATGTATGGCCTGAGGCTACTTTACTATACAAGGTTATATTGGTAGAAGAAGAATACAATCGAGAAGACTATGATGAAGTGGAGAAACCGCGCGTTCTGATAAGTTGTCGATTGTCTTCTTCCTTTTCTTTACCAGCTTGAAGGGAAGATGGAGCCAGCTCCCAAGGCTAGACCAAGTGATATATCGACAAAAAAGAAGAAGACAATTATTCAGAGTAACCCGAAGAGGGCGGTACGGTGTATTCTTCCTAGTTTATTAGTGCAGCTTAAGCGAAGCCCCTTCAAGCTAGTTTGATCAGTTCTCATTTTCTTCGTCGTCTTGTTTATCTGTCCTTCAGGGTAGTTGAGATTTCGGGTCATGATACAAGAAGGGATCTCTATTTTTGTTCATCAGTGGGAAATCATTTTTCAAATAAAAAGATTGAAAAAATATTCAATCCAGCCATAATGTGTTGGCATTGCTCAATCTTGGATGTGTGGGGGCAGACTAATGGACATCTGACAGCGAAGAGCTAGTGTGAACTGAATTATCACTGCGATCACCTCCAGTGAAACTTGAGACATATACACTTGACCCGTGATGTCCTGAACCCAAACCTCGATGACGTCATCAGTCTGTGCTGTTTTCTATCCCAACATTAGTGATGCCATCAACCTGTGACATAATCGCGATCGTCTTCAGTGACGTCATCATCTCTATCCTTGAACTATTTACACTTTTGTGATGTCATAAACCTGGGACGTCCTAAACTCAAACCTTGATGACGTCATCGACCCGTCATTTTCTCAATCTCAATTTGAGTGACGCCATCAGCCTGTGACATCATTGCAATCACCTTCAGTGAAGTCATCAACCCGCGATATTATTACCTCCATCCAATTGGAAGACATACAGTTTTGTGGTGTCGCCGTTTCCAGCGTTAGTGACGTCGTCACCCGCGTTACGTATTTCAAGAGAAGAAAACGATTACCGGATTCCTCCTCAGAAAAGACACGTCCATTTGAAAATTGTCCACCATATTGTACACCTTGATTTTGGCAACTTCCCAATCAAGATACGTGGCTTGAGGTTAGTTTGTAACATTGAAAATCCAATACCATAATACTAACTTGTAAGGTTTGGTCATGTGTATATCAAAGGAAAATCACAGGGTGAGAAGATAATTGTAGAAGAAATTCATGATTATAAAAAGTGGTGGACCGAATATTTTTCAAATCAAATATTTGTCGACACATACTTCGACGGCTAGTTCAAAATTTATGCAGGGAGTTGACATCGCCTCGTCCCCCTCCCTATTTGAAAACTTCTGGGTCAGGTGTCAATTACCGAGATTGAACAAAGATGAACACTAAATATTTTACGAGTGAAAGGAAGGCCTACAGAAGTGACAGAAAAAATTTGGCGAAAATGGACCATAGGATATGAAAATCTTGAAAACCCGCACTAATTAACATTGTTGTCATATTCATTTAGTGTCTCTGTCATCCTTTCTTTGTTGAACATGATTTAGGGTTCCATGGATTCCAACTGAAAACAGAACATCTTGTTTTAGTCAGGAGAAGGGGCGCTTCAATAACATTCACATGTCCTCTAGTAAGAGAGAAATAATTCTTTAAAATTAACCTCTGTCAAATTCCATTATTACTTCTGAGTATTCCTGTTCTTGCGTTGATAAAGGTTATTATGCGCTCCAATTTTGTTTCTCGGAAGGAGATAGAGCGGAAAATCTTCTTGTTCATAATATTTGCTATTTAGAGTGGTCATCAAGGTCTTGCACGCAGAATAAAGCCTAATATTATTTCTAAGGAAAAATGGGCTTCAGACGCACTATCTGATAAATGTCCAACTATTTATAAGCGGCGAATATCATCTGATGTCACAGTTACAGATGCTTGGGTGTATACGGAACGGGTCAAGTGAATAAGTATTAAGGTAATGGAATATTATTGGTTTAGAAGGGGTTACTCTAAATATTTTTAGATAGGGTGCACATATGACAAGTTTTTTCAAAAATGTCGCTCCTGACGGCTATACATTGATATTTTCCCTCTCTAAATTCAAAATTATCACAAATATTTTGAAACTTCTCATAAAAAAATGTGACAAGATACGTTTATATACTTGGAAAAAGAAGGACGGCAATATTCTAAAAAAACTTTTATTGTCAATCATTCCCAAGAAAAATTTCTTGACATGAGCCGCAATCTTGAAGGGCAATTTTCGTCCCCTGTAGGATGGTTGGTATCTCTAAACCGACGTAGATGTACCTTTCTTATATTTTTCTCAACTTGGCTATTGTAGTAAGAACAATCAATGCAATTTTCAGAGGCAGAGGGAAACGGACGAGCGGGTGACTTACAATGTTTTGCATTATGCCCTAGCAACTTACATTTTGAACATCGATTCAAGTATACAGTTGTATCAATATTGTACCAGGTATCTCTAATTTGCAGGTGGGGAGACTTAATTATCTTATCCAACAAAGAGTTGTGTACTACTAATAATACCGCTTGCAGAAAAGTCCTGTCACTGTTTCTATATGGCATAAAAGTGACCTTTTGAGGGACCTTTTGAAATTGGTTCTGTACAGCTTCCCCAATTTCTTCTTCTTGAACATCTGTAGGTATTTCCTGTATGCGAACTGAATGAAAAATATTATCAAGATACGGTCTAATCATGACAGTTTTGAAGGGTTCAAGAGCCTTTCTCATAATCTCTTTATCTTCTTCAGTATCAAATATACATAGAATGGATCCCGATACAAATTCAGTTTTTTTCTTCATTTTAAACGAACGCAAACTGAAATTTTCGCCCAAAGTGAAATTTTCGCGTCGAATTAGTTCATTAACACTTTTGTTGGAGTGACCCACGGGAACAATCAGTAGGCTTATTTCGGGTTTCTCCCTTTCAGGCTTTTCATCTATTTTGACAACTTCGCTCGAAATTTTTGTTTTACCCTTCCACGAGCTAAAACTTTTTGGCGTT
Organism: Aspidiotus rigidus; assembly: GCA_035079385.1. NCBI lineage: Eukaryota > Metazoa > Arthropoda > Insecta > Hemiptera > Diaspididae > Aspidiotus > Aspidiotus rigidus. The sequence goes on from JAVHKY010000014.1 coordinate 1,930,304, forward strand.
TGCCAGGGTCCAGGTGCACTTGAGCTGTCGTCTTTGTTAATTGTTACAAATTTGGATAATATTTCTTGCAAATTTCGTTCAACTGATTCTTCTATAGCGTCTATAATTGTTTTATCTATTGAAGAAGTGATAGATTCGGATGGCGTGTCAGCGACGTCTTTAGATTCCTTTGAAGATGACAAAAGATTTCTACTCTTGTCGTTTGGAAACAGGCTCACTATTCTATGATAAGTGCGAGTGACTGCCTTGTCTATGGCTATCTTCACAGGTGCATCGAGTACAACTACTTCTTCTTGTTGTTCCGATCTGAAATAATAATATTCACGAGAACAATTGTAATTTTTTCAATAGTTAAGATTAGTTAGGTATTTCTTACTTTTTTTCATATCTCGGTGCTCTGAAACACAAAAAAATGAAATTACTTATTAGGCTCCGTTATTGCATTCTTCATTTTGCTCGTATGACAGTTACAGATTTTCCGCCTTCAGTGAAGTAGAATCTTATAAATTTTACGTGAATATGGTGAAATTATGATCAATACATCATATCGGCTTTACTCAGACAGATCTAACAGCTTAATTGCTCCTCAAGGTTCAAGCTATACAAAATTTGATGAAAGAAAAATAAGAAAATCTTTCCAAGATAATTCTTGTGGGCAATCATATTTCTCTAAGAAATTTTCTAGGAAACCAATGTCACCCAAAACATTATACAAGTTATTCAGTTCAAGACTTTATACATTTATAACGTATCATGCGGAAATCGATAATAATCCTCCCTTTACAATTTTAATAGAAACATACGTATTATATAAACGAACCCTTCAGCGTTTCTTATCGTGGTACAGACAGCTATTATAGTGAATACAAATATAAACCCGTAGGAATTCATCAAAAATATTATAATATTGTTGAAGAAGTACTGCAACTGTCACCATTCTTTCGGTATCTGAAGTACTTCTGAAATACCTATTTTACAGTAAAATAAAGAAGCAAAGCGTTCTTGTGAGATCAGTTGTGAAAATATGAAACGTATGTTCATGTACTATATCAATAAATAATGTGACTGTCAGGTCTTGTTGCTCGTGATGCTCGTTGCAATGTTTCAAAAGTAATTAAATTTATAAAATTCATTTATCGGGTCCACTGATGATGAAAAATTTACGATATTAGGAAAGTAAGACCCTACCATTTAACAATACCAGGGAGGAAAAGGACAAGAGCTTGATGGTGTTCGGGGACTGGCTAGATTCAAACAATCGCACATTCAATAAAAGAAAAATTTCTGTGAGTTTCTAGCAGGTAACGTTTTTTGCAATAATTTCTGGGTATGTACGAGTATGCTGGTTGACTTTGTATCGACCTCAAATTGCCGTTAGTCTGGAGTTGATATACTCTCTACCCTCTTGAAGCTTTCTGAGTGTTTGATGACTTCGCTACTCGCAGACAGAATGCGTATATTCATAATTATACAACAAAGACCATTAAGGATCTTGATTATGCTTGGCCAGTGCAGCAATGGTCGACGTGACGAAATGTCGAAGTTGATTTTCGGTCATCAATAAAATCTAATACTGTGACTTCGATTCTGAAATCCTTTAAAATTTTACCATTCAAATTTGTGAAATTTCTACCTAGATTCTAGCCTTTTTCCGAGGAGTAACGTATAGTCGACTCGAAACCGACGTGATTTTTAGTCGACATTAATCTAAAATACCGTAAGTCGATTCAATTTGGACGTCGACACTGAGTCGATTGTCAAGAAAAACAGTCGATTTTAAGTCGACTATTAGTTATTTTAGTTGGATTTGTGGTCGCCATTGGGCAGTACTAAATCGACATAAAATCGACGTAAAGTACATACACTCTGACCTATAAGCTACTACGACCACGTGAAGGGGTTATTCCGACCATTGACTTCTTATTCAGAGATGCGGCAACTCTGCAATCGTAGCGGGGAAATAGAAAGCTCCCCTACCTTGTCATGTTTTCGAAATCCCAACTTTTTATGAAGACCCTTCGTAACACCATCTTTTGGATTAAAAAAACACTTCTTCTTCGGGCTCTCGATCTACAATTTCATCTTTCTCTTGTTTCCCTCTTTGGAACGCATGATGAGTATACGAAAACATTCTACAGAGGTGATATAGGTCATATTTTTCGGTAAGCCTAAGTTGGTTTAAAATCTAACCCAGACTAATTCTTTTAGGCAACGTTACCTAACCTAACTTAGGTTGATGACGTCATCAAAGTCGGACGCGGACGTTTTCTATATGAGACATAATCTAACCTAACTTAAAGTCGGGCATTGACGTTTTCTAGAAGCTAACACGTCTCCTTCAAAGACATGCTGTGGTTCATCTTGGAGGCTACCTAGTTCACGGGATCACCCGCTCTGAGCTTATTAGTCGCCTCTCTCTTTCCTAGCATTGTTAATAGATATAATACATTGATTATATCAGTATTTCGATTGAATCGATAATATTGACTCGATGCTACCGATTGTATCAACTTTTGATACATCCATCTCGGTCATGATGAAGTACTGTAACATCTCTCTCCATCACCATTTTTAATCTTAGTATAAACTTAGTATTCTGTATGTTGAGCTGAGTAGCTGGATGACTAGCTCATTCGCTCCACTCACTCACCTAAAGAGCCCGATTTATATAGACCTATGACATCATACCACGCCCTGCCTTCCCTTTCTCTGGTCCTAATTTAGTATATGTTTGGCTAAATAGCTGAGCCTAGAGTTAGCTTAACGTAGTGGGTCGAAGCCTTTGATGACGTCTTTAAGGGTGTCATAGTAACAAAACCAGGAGCATTCCGTATACATAGACGAGGCAGGTGAGTTATTCAGGCTAATGTGCAATGCAGATGAATTCTCTAGTATACTGCATGTGAGACTCAGTATTAGGTCTACTATGATGAGGGATATATGAGTCTCAAAGTAGTGAAAGTCGAAATTCTTCCAAGTCCCTAAAGTAAGTCAAGATCATGATGACGTCATCAAGCGTGAGGTAAGAGCGGGACGGCTTTTCAAAGTGCACTGCCGCAGTACTTTTCTTGACGATTTTACCAAGAGTGGTTTCGGTATTATAAGCATGTATTGCTGAAACGAAAGTCTGGAGACTCGTCATTATCGCGTTCGATACATACGAAGGTTTTGACTTTTTCTATCCTTTTATTCATTCAAATTTTCTCAGTGATGGATGTTGAAAAAGAAAAAAAGAACGATTGTTTGTCTTAACTTTGAACAATATTTCACAATATTTTTTCATCAAATAATCAAAATTTTCTCCTTTCTTCACGCTAATATTGGTGCAATAAATTACAAGACTTTTGGATACTAAGTAAAAAATGTAGGAAAAAAAATAATAATAAAAAGGGGTGCAGGTTTAGCTAAAATATGTATTCATGATTCAACACCGATTAGCATTAGAACACCTTGTTCGTATTTCTGAGGTACAGATGGGAAGTGCGGGAAACACGACCGTCTTTTTTATTGGCGCGTATTTTATTTCAGGTTCCGTTCTTCTAAATTAGAATTTTTAATCGTAAGTGCGAGACGAAAAACGGAGAGAGAAGGAGAATTCAGAAAATATTTTATAGGCATTCAAATTAATGAAATAACTTCCTCGTCAATTTCTAAAATTTGATCGTTATTTTATCAAAAATTCCTTTCGACATTAACGTTAAATTCGAATCTAAAATCCTATTCGTTTCTTAATAATAATAATGATATTTTTGTTGTTCGAAACAACGTCTAGAATTCCAGAAAGCGGACCTATATCCGTTTCATACCTTCAGAATTTTCGGTTCTCCTGGAAATTTCCGCGTCTTCTGTTTATTTTTGAAATTTCCGCCAGACGTTTAGACGCTTTTGTTCCTGCTGTCTCATCTCCCTTCGGTGAGCGCAACTTGCGTCTACTACATCATCGTCTAGAATAAAATATTGTAAGTTGTTTTTAGTGCAAATTACATCGTCGAAATTATTTACGAAGGCGGTTCGTAATTCTAAGACATTAACTCCCTCCGGCGTCAGGAAGGAAACCAAACTGTAATTAGCAGAGTTAGTGTACATAATTAATAACTTGAGCCGAACGCAAAAGGCGTATGCCACAAAACATCCCACCGTACAAATATAGAGCAACACTATATGCCTTGACTATTTTAATTTTGAGGGAATTCGGCCTATTGTACTTACCTTTGTGTCGCCTCCCTCTTGTACTCTTTCCTTTCCTTCTGGGAACAATTACTGTAAGTGTCGAGTGTTAAATTGGGCGTTATCAATTAAGAAAAAGTAATCAGTTATTCTTGATGTTTTCATTTTTCATATTAGTAAGACTTTTATTGCTCAGTATACGTACTCATGTACCTATACTTTGTAGTAATCTATCTTATGAGTGCAAATTAATGATTGACGCCCAACGATTTTCATGATAACCTAGACCCTGTGGACGCATTTTGTTTGATATTGTAATCCTCTATATTTCGGTACCATGGGTCTTGTGCTTTTCCGAGGCGGTAAGAAATTCAAAATAATTAGGTACTCAATTTTTCTATAATCGGATTAAGAATTCCTTTCACTTCTGTTTTTACTCTCAAGGTGACTCATCCTTTATCTCTTTATGAATATCGATGCTCTTTCCTTAATGTATCACCAGAATCGAAAAGAAATTCTCCAGATAAGTTGAAAATCTCGAGAAATATGTCACGCAATCACGAAAGGTAACTCTCGCAATTGAAGAAGAAAATAAGCAATCAAAAAGACTCCCTGTCAGTGTCACAATGAGTACGATACGACGGAATCATGGAGTATTAAAAAGAAAAAAAATAGACTCTCTGTCGATTTGCTGCAATATAAATTGGATGAAATCCGCCTTACCTTGAAACTCGTATACTCGCGCTCGGTAAGTTTTTAAGCCTTACGTCATGTTGTCGTTAGCAGACACAGATGCAGACAATAAATGTCACGTTGTAACTATATACAGATCTCAATATTCGAAGCATCTGAATTTTGAAAAAATAAATACATAAGAAAACCGAGAGAAGAAAAAAACTACGCGCCTAATGATGGCAAGGTAAAAACACTTTCACACGATGTTGTATCCACTTATAAAATTTGCGTAGGTTCACTCGGCGCGTGACTTTCCAGATTAAAGAAGAAATGCCCACATTAAAATATCATTCGAGTACCACGTGAGAAACAAAGTTTGGAAACTTATAAGTTGCGGAAGATAGAACACGAGTTTCGCGCTATATGGCAAAACTTTCTTGCAAATATAAATCGAGCCCAATTAAGGTGAAAATATCGGTTCACATAACTTTTTTGGGAGCTAATTCTGTTTCCTCGAAAACGCTTGTGGTGTTGTTCTCGCGGTTTTATAATATACATTTTTAGGTGGAAAAGTGGTAGGAAAACTTATGATTTCGATGCGGAATACTCATTCGCTTTAGATATAATGATGAAATAAGGTGTTTCTTGTTTAACGCGGAGAGATTTTCTGCTTTTGCTTCTAAAGTTTTCATTTTTTTTAAATCAAACATAACTCTCCAGCTCAAAACAAGAGGGAAAGAGAAGTTTGGATTTTTGTAGAAGTTTCTAGAATAGAGGATATTGGTGCGACTGCAACATAATTACAATCCAGACGATTTAGTGAACATATGTACATGCTCCCCATCGAGTCGAGATATTTCGACCAAAGTCAACTCAAAATCGATTTTGAGCCGATTCAGTTCCGCTCAATAGCGACCGGAAATTGACCCAAAATGACTGAAAGTTGACTTGAAATCGGACGTTATTTTTTACCAACGTTGAGATCTAATATTTTAAACATGTGAGTGGTCGATGTTGAATCTAATTCGAATTGATATCAGAATCCTCCACTCAAACGTTCAACCAATGAAGACTCTTGGTTCATTGAAAGGTTTGGAAAAGTCATATCGAAATTGATCTGAAAGGGACATGGCCAATGAGTCGAAATCGACGTCAACGTGCATGATGTCAATTTCAATGATATATCGATGCCATTTTGACCAAGACTGGATTATGACATGGTTAATCGGGCTGTTGATGACGTGGACTAAGTTACAAACCCGTATTCACTTGCACAAATTGAAAATTCTTATAATTTACGTTGTCTTGGAAAAAATGAACTGAAGTGTAATGCCTTCATAAAACGAGTAAACATTTAGAAGCATTATAATCATGATTAGGTATCTTTTTACTGATATTTTAGGATTATATTACATATTCTTATTTAATTTATTTTTATGTAGCTCCTCATCTTTCATCGTTAATTTGTATTTTTTTCTCTTCTGTACCTGTTTGCAAGAAATTTATGAATATCTGCACTTAGCTTATAAAGATATACTAGTATTTTATACTTTAATTCATCGTAGTTTTCATTTCATCGCTAATTCAAAAACATACATGTTTGAACTGAAAAAGTACATTACCTCAGACGTAAAAATAATATTGTCTCAAAACTTATTCATTTTCTTCATTTCGTTTCATCCCCATTTTATTAAAGCTTGAATGGTCTCTTGAATTTACGTAAGTTGTCATTTGTGAAAAAATTGGAAAGAATAGAGAATTTCTTCTGGCAAACTGTAACACAATGTCGATCGCGTAGCCCGTCAAGCTTTAACCTCTCCAACCGTTCAAAAACATATCTCAAAAATACAATATGACCTGACTACCTATACATCCATCTTTCCAGTAAACAAAATTGGAACAAACTCTGGCAGAATCGAAAAAACTTTCGGCAGTAGATCAGCACAACTAAAATTCCTTCCAAACCTGGGGCCATCGGCAACCCGCACACCCTGTCATCGAAAAATAATATGAACCCGACTACAAGTTGGGCATACTCGCATCAGCCCACCGTCAACTACTCACGCCTTACATCTATCCACTCGACTGTCCACTCTGCACACAGAAACATCAGCCACTTGCCACTTTCTCACAGCCCCCCCGTAATACTTATCGTCCATCATACTAAAGTTATACCCGAAAATGTCGATTCCGTTGTTGGAGGAAACAAAATGAATGCATACGCAACCCGCATCCAGTCATGAATGACGGGTGGCGCTGCACATGCTAAACAAGTGACTCACACTGTGGAGCTCTACAGGCAACGCTTTCCAATAATTATCCGCGATCATCTCCTACTTCTGACGTCGAACTAAAATAATGGTCCATTATGGAGTAGCTAAGAAATGTACGATATTTTAAAATCTATTCTTCTCTTTGTCACCAAACATACAATCTGCGCATCCTGCTTGCTTTCGGCTGTAAATGTCCAACTTTCTAGAATTCGGCCCGGCCATCCACCAGGAGCGTTGCGATAACGGGATCAGGGCGATTTTCCTCTTTAAATGTTCATTGAGTAGTCACAAAATAACTTAGGAACGAAGCAATTAAGGAGAACAGTCAAGAAAATATAATTTATAGAGCGTAAGATTTTCAACATAATATCATTTTTTTCTCATAAAAATTGATTCGAATTAATTTAAGGAGACCTTTCGTCCGTCACCCGCAACCCCCATCATTATACGCGATACTAGCGCTATCCGGCCCAAATACATAATTTTGGATATTCATTAAGGGCCTTTTTGACCAATAACGCTTAAAGTCACGTGACAGGTCAAGCTCCGATTCAGCAATGAAGCGCCCGATTTTGGCAACTTGAGCTAGGATTAGCTCTAAGTCGATGATTAGCACTTCGGTAAAACTAGCCCTTACACTCATCAGTCTGAGAGATGAACATTCATACATATATGTGATCCCATCTACAGAAGCCCAGCTTAGCGTTGAATATCGATCAGAAGAAAAGGATCTTTTACAGGGGTAAGAAGATTCCTTTTCTCCTGATTGTAATTGAACACCAAGTCGGATCTCTGTAGATGGGGTCACTTCTATGTATCAATTGAAAATATCGCTGTACTTCATATCTCAATAGTATATAATATTATTGTATGACGTATTTTTTTGAAATTAGCGTTAGTCTAAATGTATGTTTTGTTCTATATTTATTTGGTTGCCTGTTTCTTGCTATGCATTGAAGACGGTCCGAGCTTGGTATACGTCAACATTTATCTACGTTCAATTAGCAGAATTGACGATTACAAAATGGTGAGTGCAATGACGTCAAACATTATGTAAACCGAGTGTTTGTGTTGGGTTTGTTTTTTCGTGGTTTTCCACACGTTTTACACTCCATTTTGTTTGATTTTTGACTTTTGACTTTCGACTTTTTTCTTTTCCTTCTGTCTCTTTCAATCAAGGCGTTTGCTGATGCTTCACTTCTGATTAATAGAACCGGAAAGAGAATACAAAGTCAGCTAATTGAAAATGTTCGATAGAAATGTTATTCTACTCGTTGATCGTATAAGAGGTGTTGAATACGATCTTAAGTTTGGTGCACTAGCTTTCATATCGCGTACATACTATTTATGATAATAATACCAAACATAGTGTATTTTGCTTTTGAATTTTCTTCAATCTGCCATTTGCATAGACGCGCTCGTTTTCGCGTGCTGTCGCGCCCGCAATTTCGTTTAATTTGAACGCGAACGATAATTTTGTGCAGCTACACTGCTGTATGTTGTATAGCACACAAGCGATCTACCGGTACCGTATTTCTGAGTATAGAAAACATTAAGTTTCTATACCTCGTAAAACTCTTTCGACGTACGTTCGCAGTTTCATTGCATCTCGTTAAATTTACTAAGTAGGTATATAGAGAGAGTGTTCACGGAGGCATTACAAATTCAATAAAATAACGAACCGGCAATAATGTTCGCCGGTATTCAAAACTCATTTTATTTTTGTTAAGTAAGGGAAAACATTTATTTAAACGTATATCAGTGAAATATGACGCAAATCGTATAATTTTCTATTTGCGCGAGAAAAAAGATAAGGAGTTACGTAGGTTTACTGCGGAATAACGCGTGCCTTACACTTTTTCGCGACAGTTTGATCCACTCTCTCCTTTTCTTCGAAATACGCGGTCAATACGGCAATGTTTAAGAAGCAGACGTAACAATTTGAAAAGGTTCTAAAAGACAAACTAGAGAAAGAAAAAGTTTAGCTAAGCCGCTCTCCTCCTAATAGATTATAGGCATTTCTCGCCAGCTTACTCCTTCTCAATATCCTCTTCTAGGAAGTCTTCTTCAAGTCCTTCTCCTCGAACGTACAGCCCGAAAATCGAATTTTTGTGCTATCAAGTTGTGCACTTGAAATTGATACAATGTCGACGTCGATCACAAGATTTTTACCTACGACTTATCTGTAATCGACCCGAAATCCGTTGATTTGGGTTCGACATCGATCTAGAATACTGCTTTCTGTCTATGGTAATAAGAAACGGTCGATTTCGAGTCGACGTTCAGTCATTTTGGGTCGACTTGCAATCGATATTAAGCGAAACTGAAATTTTGGTTGAAGTGGCAAGTCGATTTGGATTTGATATGGGTTATCGAGTCATCAAACAGAGGTAATGAAACAAGACCATAAGACACTACCGCGACAGGTGAGAGGAGAGGTAAATCTACTAAGCAGCGTAATCGGAAAATGTTGAAAGAGAAAATTTTTCTAGGGGGTTTTTTGAACGAAATTTTAGGATTTTTCATAGCAAATCTTGGGGAGGGAATTCACGTCCTCCTTTATTTGGCTGCGCAACTGCACTGACAAATGACGTGAAGTCGACAAAACGTCATATAAACGTAGGCGTACGTTCGTTGAAAGTTTGAATGGAGAAGGATTTAAATATTAATTTAACTAGATTCAAAATCGACCACTTACATCGTCGATCAGCTGTTGAGCAGGGGTCCATCATATACTTGGAGAGCTTGAATCGAAATCGACTACGGATTGACGTGACCAATCAGTCAAAGTCGGGTCAAAAAATCGAACCTCATATCAAATCGTGATCGACGTGGACTTTCACTTGATTAAAAGTTTCATTATCAATTTGAGGTCGTTTAGATGTCGATCCGTACACATTTTCAGAGCACGACAAATCGAGTGTTCGTCGACACAATAGAGATGTAATTTCATTTCGATCAATCATGGTCATCCGACTATTGCTGCATTGGTATAGCATGATTGTGATCCTCAAACGGGTCTTCTTGTTCAATTGCGACTAGTGACGCATTCTATCTGCAAGTTTCCAAGTTAAAAAGTCGATCAAATGCTGAGTAAGGCTGTATATTGATTAAAGATTGCCACAATGTGCCAAATAAGCGGGTTCGACACAATATCAACGTCAGGCAGGGCTGTAGCGAAGGCTATGCAATCTGGGGGAGGGCAAGAAACCCTGGCCAATAAATTAATTCGCTTTAATAATGATCGAATTTGCCAACTTCCCAAACTGTCCACCCAATTTACCTGTTTCAGTATCCTCAGTCCTCTCCCGCTGGTCCCGACACACTCGTCGACTCAATATCGATGTCGACGCACAATTGATTTTAAGCAATCATTAAGAATTCCGGTATCGGCTCGCGTACATTGCTTCATGGACGCAGTACAGACGTTCATCACATTACGTTGATCAAAAACCGACTCGGAATTGGCCCAACAAATTGAGTTGAAATGGAGTCGACATAATTTGACCTCATATCGACATGAGAATACTGCCAACTTTAACCATATGGGCGCAAGTCAATTTTCACTCGATTTTAAGTAAATTTATCCAATGAGAAGAGACCTAACAGCTCTGGGGGCGGTATATGATTTAAGAGAATAAAAAAATGAGGTGAAAACTTTAGACGGAAATAACCAAGGACAGAAGTAGGTGAATGTGCGTGTTGTTGACCATCGCCCAATGCTAGGCGGGTTAGCAGGTGTGCACTCGTCAGAGGCTGTAAAATAATATAAAATTTATTCTTCTGGAGAACTTTTTACAACTTTTATAACATGAAAACGTGTTACGATACCGTTTCTATACTCATTGCGTTTACACTACCTACTCTTAATCTTCAAAATAGTAGTCAACTTCTACTTGTGTAATTCAACTAGACCCAATACCTATTCTCGATAAACACTCAATTAATAATATCTCTCTCAGTCAACGAGCCATAACAAAAATGCTCTTGAGGTTCTTCAAATTCTCGAACAGAATATTCGGTCGATCGCTTTCTGAAACTGTAAAAGCTCTAGAGAGGCTCCGTTCGAATGTTTGTAAGAACCATGTTGTCAAAAATCCTCTCGCAAAGTGCGCGCGGATGATTAACTACCGTAAATCCCTCGGGCAATTGACATTTCGCGGCGAAACAAAATTAAAAACGTACGTGCCGGCATTTATTTTCGCGAAAGTACGTACTCGTATTTATATTTGCGCTGTCAGTACCTAATGCGTTATAATTTCATAAAGCACATTATTTATCATGGTCGCTAGAGAAATGCACGAAAAGAAGATAAAAACAAATACTCGAAGCTTTACGACTGATAAACACTGATAGAGAATAAGATTACTTTCCACAAAAATCTGTTTCGTACTTTGAACCTTACTTAAATACTTGACTTTATTTTGGGTTTTAAACAAGAATGTGAGAATCATGACTTCATTTCTGTTCGTAGCCAGTTTAGTTTTCTTCGACTCAACGATAAAATGGAGATCAGCAGAAAGTAGATTTGAAAGAACAATCTGGGGTTTAATGATTTATAATAGTGACAAAGGGGCTTGAAGTTTTATCACATTGTGGTGGTTTTTGTAGGTCGTAGGTACGTACCTGGAGTAGTTCAATGCATAATTTTTCCAATTAATAACGACTTCCAAGAAAGAAAAAATCTCTTTTGTTGAAAAGGATAAAAAAAACAGTAAGTCCTGAGAAAATGGAACGAAAATCGTGAGTAAAAATGTGGTCGTTGAGATCATATTTTTGTTAAATTTTCTATTGCGATATGAAAGTGGAACATGAAGGCGGTGTATAAGCGTTATATCAAAATTCCCTCTATAATTTTCAGTTCTTCATAACGTGGAAATGGAAACAGGTAACAGGAAGTAATAATACGAATTCGTGCCTTCGAAATTTAGTAGGTAACTTATTTTCGCGTTTGAAACGAAAAAAAGACATTTCATGCGTTTCAATGATATTTTATCCATCGTTATCATTCTTGTGACGTTACATTCCCTCTGCACGACGCCGTCGAGCTGTCACTGATGATAACGTGTAGGTGTGACAAACTCGCTCTACACCAATTCTCGCAGGAAAACCACATTACCCCAAAAAAGCTCATACTAGTGCGATAATTAGTTTGGATACGAGTGCGTTGCTATTGCCATCATACAAATGTCAAATTTTTGATATATATTTTTTTTTATTCTACAAACGTTCCGTCCTCATCAACGATTTCCGCCGGATCGTACCTCATAAGACAAACTAATATACGATACGAACATTCACAATGATAACTCGAAAATTTCTTCTTCTCGTACAACTTTGGAAATATTTATTTTACTTTTCTCTGATTGAGTGAACAATAAGACGTATCAGCGATTGGCCATTTTTTGAACGAGGTCAGGTACCCTCGGAAATGAAAAATAGAAGGCATAATTTGTGGAATGTATCAAAGTCGATATGAAGACGAGGATGCTGACAACAATATTACTTAGGTTTAGTATTGTTTGACTGATTCTAAAACAATATCTTGGTAATGTTGACCTCAAAAAATGGAACGAAGTTCTGCTATTCTGCAGGTCCAATCTATGAGAAAAAAATGGCATACCACATAAGAGACACGTATAGTGCAGCATTTTATATGTTTGATCCCTTCCCCAGTTTTGCTCAGCCTAATTTAAGCCTAGTATACTGTATGTTAACCGACATTGACAGCTTATTTGCTCTGCTCGTTCGCCCCTACTAGCCCGCGAACAAGTCTCGAATTTTATCAAATCGATTTGACCAATAAACTGATACAGTCCCAAGTAGTCTTACTAGCTGATGAACTCACTTTCTCCAATTCTCTACCGCTCTACCGGTATTTCTTAGCCAATTATAGGCTTTTGAATGAGTGCAGTATACTAGGGACTCCACGCACTATATGTTAGTCTAAATACCTCATCCCTCCCCCTATATTACACTCCATCAGGATGACGTGTTTAGTAACGTATCTTTTCAATTGATTCTGTCATTAAAGATTTGTTTCTTCCATTGATGATGTCATTGGTCATGTGTCTTTTTTTTTTCAATATTGATAACGTAATTGAAACATGTATTTTGAATGACGTATTATTTCAATTGATGATGTGTCTTTTCAATTATTAGAGTAATAGAATCCTCAAGTGTACGAGCCATATTGATACAAAGGAGGGCACAAGACACGTAATAGTAAAGAACTTTTTGTTATTTTTGTGTATATTTGACATTATAATTTGTGAGTCACGACAAAAAGTCCTTTACTGTTACGTGTCTTGTGCCTTCTCTTCCTCCTCCTCCTCCTCCTTTGTATTTTCAATTATTGACGTATCTCTTCAATTGATAGTGCGTCTTTTTGATTGATGACGTCGTAGTAACAGAACCTTGACGGTTTCTCGGGATAGTTTTTTCAAGAGTAGTCCCATTTTTTTGAGAATATAAAATGTTAAAATAAGACAGTACATCAACCTGTATCCTCAGAATCTACAAGGAGAAGTCTCGTTCTTTTTTTTCTTTGGAAAAGCTTCTAATTGCTCCAGGATTATAGGTTGAACGAAAATTTGAATGCGTGAGAGGAGATTGGCAGTATGGAGGTAGGAGAAAGTGTTACGCATAGCAGGAGATTATTGCAGAAAGAGGGATAAAAGAGATTAGGTTGGTACGGTAGAGGGGTGCTTGGGAGGGACAGCTGATTGAAAGGAGGCAGTCCAGTTTGCAATATTCACACGAGTCAGGGTAACCGTTGAAACGGAGCTGAGCGTGTATGGAGGGTGAGAATACGTAAGGGGTAAATTCCAAGACGATGATGTCCTTGGTGAGACGAGAACTATGAGGAGGGAAACGGTAACGGTTTCATTTATACTAATATATTGTATCAGACTTATTTTGTCAGTGGACTTGAATGTAACGGGTGAGGCCAGAGTTTATGCATATACGTAGGCTAGGGAATTTTGACCGTCTGCGAAGCAAGGTGGCGTCGAGATGTGAGTCCAGTATTACTACGAAGTAGAGGAAATGAAGCACATGTTATGGATAATTTACATACTTCGAAAATTATTTTGGGCCAAGGTAAGAAACAGTGGAAGTCGATATTTAAAGAATAGTCAAGAGAGCGAGGCATTTCGATGAATGATTTACAATAAGTGAGTTCATGTCAGCTGAAGTTGAAGACGACATCGTAGATGGGAGACTGATCAGAGTTGAAGGCTGGAGGTGAGGAGACTGGTTGATGAGTACTCTGAATCAGTGCACGGCTGGTTCGAAAAACTCCGGTGCAGAGACGACGCGGATCAGTGCACTGTAGAGATTAATGTTTTCGAATAATTTTTTTTTAAATGAAGTGGCGTCTAATTTCGTGATTCTCAAGTTGTATCTTTTTTTTTCTGAAGGATATATTAATTTGAACAGCATGTAATTTAATACTTTATCGTCTCCTACCACATTTCATATAAATGTTGATATTCAGATGACCGGTAGTCATTCTCAAAATGACGTCGAGAAATCAAGAAAGTGCGGGGAAAATAGTTTATTCTTGCCCATCGATGGATTTTTATCCGTAAGCGCTTGCTGAATAAATATTTTAAATTACGAATGTGCGTGAACTTTGTGAAAATGGTTTCTCGGTTTCGAGAGCGTATCCATATACTATACGTGAGCGATTAGTTAGCGATTAGCGTACGGGATTCACGTACGCGATTTGAAACAACGACGCACGTTCTTATTGGCTAACGCGAACAAAAACGTATTCATGATAGCCGCCATGCAACTAATCGCTCACAGATTGTGTTGCTTTTACGGCGAACTGGGTATGCAATTCATCTGCCCGTATGTTGATAAACGGGCTCCAATGCGACAATTGATGTTAATGGTACGGATAGGGCGTTCACCAATAATTTTCTTGATACAGAACTTCTCGAAAATTATTTTTGTTTTAACAACGCCCTCAACATGGATAACATGATTTTTCATTTGAGACAAAAGCGCTTAATACTACATTCTACAATCTTAGTCTAAATCATATTATTTTCCGAGTTCCTTTTAATTCTTTTTTAAAACCTTGTTTCTTTAAAGTTTTTCAATCGAAAGCGTTGTATAAGAATAGGAAAATAAGAGGGAAAAATCTTTAAAAGGAAAAACATTTCATTTCCTTACATAAAATTAAATTGGTCATTCTTATAGACCTTTCGAGGGGCAATTATTCTACTAAAAATGAAACACCGACAAAAGGATCTTTAAAAACATTTTTTTTTTTTTTTTTTTTTTCAATTAAGGAAAAATGTGAAAGGAAAGCCTTTACACATTTAGTATTGTTTCAAGTTTTCCAAAATTCGTTTTTGAAAGAAAATATCTCCGAGGAAGGAATTAAAACATTAAAAAGACGGATTAACCTGAACAAACGAGAGGAAAATAGTTGAACATTCACAGAACGTAGCGTTTGGCCACGATGCCTCGTCTCTAAATAAGTGGAATTTGTAAAATCACAATTTTGATGCCGAAAATAGAAAAACAGGAAATCTAAGAGAATATGAACAGAACTCGAAAAAGAGAGGTCGAAAAAAAAATTAATCATCTTAGACCTACTTCCGTGTCTAGTTACCATATCTGACATCTTGCAAGGATGTCAGAATCCAGGTTCATACAATATTCAACGAAAATTAAAATTATACGGTCTGCCAAACTTTTCTTCTCTAGCGAGTGCTGCTATGTAAACACATATTCTACTGAATGAGGATTGATACACTCGGCGAGAGAAACAATAAAAACCCATTTTACCATGATGCATCAGTTCTTTCGCAAGAAGTCTTAGCATTGTTCACGAGGTGTGATTTTCTTGCTTCTTGCCTCTACAGCCATTTTAAAATCGAATCGGACCTCGCTGAGGTAGGTAAATTCAAACACCAAATCATCCATCGGTAGAACATTTTCATCTTTTATCCTTCTAAAGTATTTTTATCACTTGCCTAAAATTTTTGTTTTTTATACATCTCTGTGTCCCACTTATTTTTTCTTGCTACATCAATATTCTCTATCCTGGAGTATCTCTCTTCTTCAGAACCCTATATCATTTGATTCTTCATAATTTCATCACTAATAAAGTTAATTTTTGAGAAATCGCAGATTTTTACATTCAAATTTAGAATAAATAATTTTCAATATCGACATAGTCGTAACCTTTTCATTATTTATAATGAGCACTAGAGCTACTCGAGGACTATCGGCTCTTGGTTCGACATTACAAGGTACGGGTAAAAGGGGTACTATTTATATCAACGGAAGAAAGCATTGTGTTTAGGTAAAAATCACGATTTATTGTGTTTGCAAGAATTGTTCATGATGTGGGCAACTAGATGTTAATGTCAAGTTGGGCGACATACCTACAGGTAAGAAAAAAATAATAATAATAAAAGAGAGACAAAAGGTAAAATTTCACTCGCAGTGAGAAGAGGTTGAAGGTTCGAAAAGGTTTGACGGTGAGATAACAATAACAAAATCAAAAGGAAAAGTTTGTCTTGGATCGTCAGGACAAACTTTCCTATTAATTAATGTCAGTCGTGCGTACCATCTGCTGCTAAATGAAGATTTCGATCATTCAGTCGTATAATTTTGTGAATATGATATTTAAAAAAGTTTTAATTCGATAACTTACGACCAATGCGTTATTACCATTATGCGTACCTCGAGAGGAAAATACGTATAATTGTCTATTATTTATGTGTTGTTTGTTATTTTTCCCTCGCTTTTGGGGTATAGCATGGTGTGTTTTTAAATCGCTTTTATGTTTTTGAGGGCAGCAGCTTTTCCACGCACCATTATTATTGTGAAAATATTGCATTTTTCCATAGTTGTACGCGCAATTTATACATCAAACACACTTTTTTTATCGTTTACTGTCGTTCACGCTGAACATTTAAAAGCTTCTTCTTTCTCTCCCAGCCGAGGGATGAATAATTTATAGAAATGCACGTTGGAAATTTTTTTGTAGCGTATATTTTTATACGGTGTGTTGTTGGTTTTTTTTTCCTTTTTTCTCGGGCATGCAGATCGATTATTTCGTCAAAGCTTTTCATTTGCATGACGTCTTTTGTAATTTAACCATTTTATTGATATTGGTAAGGCTAGCATTTTTTATTCATTATATGCACATTATCATGCAGATACATGTACCTATCTTTTATAACATTGACCAGTACAGTGAATATTTCGCTTAACAATCATAGATTCCTACCAATAAGTATCATGAGGACTAGAATACCTTCCTAATTCTAATATTCACGACGTGTCTGTTTTATTTCAGGAATACAGTGTCCAGCTTACATTCCGAGAACAATGGATAGATGACAGATTGAAATTTGATGACGTTTCCGGTAAGTCTTATTGTTCAGCGCAGTTTTCCCGATGTCAGGCCCAAAAGAAGCTTAAAATTGCTTTCGAAATCAAGATCACTCTCAGCGATAACGTTCTTAAGCTTACATTCTGTTTTTTTTTGACACTGTGCGCAATATTTCAACTAGATTTTACCTTTGATTTCTTATTGCACAAATAATTCGCGTGAATTAAAAACTCGTTCACTCTTCGTATTTCAACGAAACGCTGGAAAAGGAGAATCTAATTATTCAAAGTCGCTGTCTCGGAGTTATCCTCTTAAATAGTGAATATTCCGCTGATTTCGTTGTTACAAAATTCAACCTGGAATAAGAGACGAATTGAAATTTCATTCGTTATTCGGCCAAATGAAAATAAATCCGCGTGTGGCATAACGGGCTTAACGAAATCGAAAAACGTGAAATAGGATGAAAGTAATTATTTAGAGTGTTATTTCGACCACCTCGACGTACGAAAAAAGTTTTTCGGAGCCGTCCATCAATCTATATAATTTTATGTCCAAAAATTTTGAAGGTTGACCCCCACTCGCATTTCATTGTGAACGAATAAGAAATGAGCCACGAGTAGTAATGAAGATGAAAGAGAAATCTCAAACTGGAACATATTCTTATCAGTCATTAATAGAACTATTCAAAAAGGGAGGAAGGAGACCTACTTTTTTTCACTACACGCTGATACAGTTGCAAATACAAAATATATTTTGGTTTTAAATACTAAGGAATAGGCGATTTTTCTCTCTCCTTGGTTCGTATAAACTCTGCACCCCTATGCTCGAACTTGGTTACTTGACCTTGTATTCATTCTAGAGACACAAATGAGTACTCCTGTCAACAAACGGCTGCAGCTGTAAATACAAATGAAAAGAACACTTTGCCCTTCATGTTAGAGGGAATGAATTTGGGAAAAAGAGCGAAGAATTTAAAAAACTTGCATTCCATTTTTTACAGAAATTAACAACGTATGATTGAGCGAGTTATTTCCAGATACACGAGAGCGTGGCACAAGATGGTCAACCTCTTACATTGAATCAATGAAGGTCAAAATTAATTCTTGGAGCTAATTTGTATTTGAGTATACCATTCTTGTTTCTTGCCTTTTTTCTCCTAAATAATTGAATTTTCTCATCTTACTATGGTGACGTAGCTACAGAGCTTGATTCTTGCGCTTTCTCAGTCTTCCCCTTCCTCTGCCAAGCTGTAAATGGAACAATCATAAATTACTTCTCACCATTCGGAAAACTACGCCACGATATTCACTGTCGTCGCAGTTATGCGCACTTTCGACCCAACTGTTCCCCGATCACCACGTCTGTAGTCAATAATAATACTAAATTGAAAGCTATGCCATCCAACAACATGCGTCACTTCTTCAACCAGTAAATATCCACTGTCTTCTTCCCATCTTATCCACATTGCCTCCATGGGCATACCTCAAGCTCAAAATATCTGCAAACTATATAAATGACCCAAACACCACAAACTCGTCGCTCACCGTCACCGTAACTCCTTCTAAATCTGAAAACGAAGCTATCTTTCAATGCTTAGTAAAATCGATCCCAACTTCGAATCTCTATTCACCTTAACGGTATATCCAACATTTTACTCCACCCATCCACTCGTTTCACACAAAAAAAGGGGAGACGAGAAGAGAAAAAGGGGAAAAAATTGAAAATTGGAAAAGGAGGGGGAAAGGAGAAATATCTTCAGAACGGGAGGAGAGGAAGCAAAAAAATGTTTTTCCGCGCCGACAAGGGAAATTCTGGTCCACCCCACTTCGTTTTTCTAGCAGTTTTTGTACCAATTATGTCTACTCACTGCAATAACTCAGGAACAAAACCATTCGATGAAATGAATAATGACGAGAATTACTTTTTTGCAAATTTATATGACGATGGAAGTGAGAAATGGTGAACCCAAATTGTTATAATAGCTACTTTCCCTTTTTTATGCGATATTAATAGCTTTAAGGTGTATTTTGAAACAATCGGATATTACATTTCCAGCCTTCTTGGGTAAAATCAAGTACTTAACGCTCACGGATGCCAGCAGAGTATGGATGCCAGATTTGTTTTTCTCCAACGAGAAGGAAGGACATTTCCACAATATCATTATGCCGAATGTTTACATTCGCATATTTCCAAATGGTGCTGTGCTGTACAGTATAAGGTTAGTAATTGGTGTATATAGGTACTATAGTTGATGACGAAATTACTCTGATCATGACATTATTACTTCGTTAGATATTTGTATTGAAAATTTATTTGAAAATTTCGATTTATTCCAGAATCACATTAACTTTATCGTGTCCAATGAACCTAAAATTATATCCGCTGGATAAGCAAACGTGTTCATTACGTATGGCTAGCTGTAAGTAAGAGATTTTCATGATGGAAATATATCTATTAGAGTATGGCGTACTGCATCAGTTTTATTGAAACTTGCGTTCTCAATAGAAACAAATAAGATAATGCTATTTACCCAGATTCACTTGTTTATAATTTGGTTTTCGTATTGCGCCGACATTTCTTCTAATCATGTTTCAAGTACCTATCGGAGTAACAAAAGATGTGTACCATTCACTTCAATATCCTCATGAAAGAAGAAAAAGCTTGAAAGCTTTCATTCTTTTTCGCTTATCGCATATTCTCGAATTATTTATTCCTTTTGACTCTATATTTATTACCAAGAGAACGAAGAAGTTCGTATCTATTGTACTTCTGAGAACTCTTCAAAGTGTTTATGTTTAATAAGGTTATGACTCAAGAGATCATAATATTTATGGTGAAGACGACGATATTATCAGAGTTAAGGAATTCACTCGACAATTCTCGTTGGACTTCTAATTCTTGAACAAAAAAATCGAAAATACTTAAATTATAGCAAACCTTTTATCAATCAAAAACACTTCACTAAAAAGCACTTATTTATTTGAGGTAGCTGGAGGAACACGTTCAAGTTTACAGTCACTCCTATCTCTGAAAGTGTCGGAGGAACGAGGACTGTCGATCTCTCTTGAAATTTAACTTACCGGTAACCGTTTGTGCTTTATCGTATAGTCGATTTTTTCGTTCGGATTAATTTCTTTAAAACCGGGGGCAAAATCTAGCACAACTTGTACCGTAAATTCACAACACTTGTACCTATACACGTTAAATACGTGAACATCGTATGCAATCACAATTAATGCAAGAGCACAATAATTACAATAATTTCTAATTCAATACTGATCGTTATTCCGGCTATTTCTCGGGATGCTGTTCCAGATATTTGCCCGAAGTTTTTGACGGCGATTGAATTATGCAACTTATCCTGCTCGTCTTTTCTCGATTCTTCATCTTTCATATTTTGGCTTGCTCGCTGTTATCGTGAGCCATACACCACAATAAGATAAGAGGGGGGCAGGTGAACTTGGAAGAATTTCAACATGATAAAAGGAGGGGGCTTGAAAAGATTTCGACCTCGGAGCTATGTTTGATAAAAGGGGGAACTTGAAAAATTTCAAACTCGGAGTTATATATGACAGGAGGGCGATTTGGAAAAATTTAATTACATAGCACCCAACCCAGGGTCGGATTTAGGGAGTTGAGGGGGGCATGAATCCTGGGCCTCCGCTTCGCATTGCGGGAGCCCTTACAATTGCAGTTTAATAATGATGAATGACTAATGAAAAATTATATGCGTACTACAAAACACAGAAGAGGGTATAGGGGCCCGCGTATACTGAAAGAGATGAAAAGCCATCACAAAAATTTGGTCCCAGGGCCCTTGAGGCCTACACGTGAATCATTTCTAAAGCTATAGAAACCAGTTGAAGTCCAAATTACGGGATGTGTAGAACTGAATTTGCTTTTCTAATAGTTTATGTAGCTCTAGTATCAGATTGAAGATTTCCACTAAAGGTCAAAACCCTCTTATCAAATCTTGGTCATCGACTTTTCGAAGGAAAATAAGATTTGATTTTTAACAAGGAGCAAATATCACCATTATGTCAAGATTTGGTGATCCGAGTCCCTTTTCCCAGCGTCAAATTAATTTAAATAATTCCAATAGAGTCAAAGATCGTTAATTGAAAATTTCAGCATCGTATATATCGTCGCAAATACTTGGGCTAGTCAGTAAACTAGAGTTCAAATGCATCTAACGTGAACGTGTTGACTTTCTCGAAGCGATGAGAAAGAAAATAATTCGAAATGCACTGTTAGCGTTGTACCGCGAGCGAAGTATATAAATTTTTTCCCCCTTTCCCTTTTTTTTTTTTTGCCTATTAAACTCTTACGATTATAAAATATTTTCACCGTCGTGTCTGTCGTTTTGCAAAACGTGATAGTATTTCATGTTTAGATTTTTTTTTCTTTTCTCTACATTCTTCCCCCGCATATAGTTCGAAGAAAGAGATTTGGTACGTTAGATTTATACTTTCCAGTCGCGTCCAAAACGTAGCAAATGAAAGTTTACTCAACGAAATTTATGCGAACTTTTCTAGCCCGGATATAATTTTATAAATGGAAAAAGTACGAGTACCCTCTCCCCGGCAATTCTTGGGTGATAAATACTTGCACTCGTGTTTCGTTGGCTGTTGTTAAGTTTAATTTTTAATATAGCGAGAAACCATCCCATTATACGATTTTTTTTTCGGGCGCACGTGATGTGGCACGCTGGCCGCTCTCGACCGAACATTCGCTCGTCGACGCTAGAGGCTTGGCGGATAAATGGGTTACAGTTCCAATAAATTTAATTCGTACGTCCTACGACTTTCTGTTTAGCCTACTGGTCTACATGCTACAAAACGACTGTCTGAAAGAATGAAACGTGACTAAATCTGTACACACGCCCCTGAGGCCGATCTTGTTCACTTTTTTTTCTTTTTGTCCATGTACCAAGGGAAAGTTGAAATAGTTAGAAAAATGAGTGATTTAAATATAAAACGTATACCGACCCGAGAATACGAGAAGTTGTTTCTTTAAAACACTTTGATAAATAAATTACATCTTGAATGAGATAAATTGTTCTCGAAACCCCTTAGCGAGTACATTAAAATATTTCACTATCACCCGTTAAATTACCCTCCTTCAAATACCTCAAGACGGAGCAGTCTCAATTTGTTACTTAGAAAATGAAAAACTGACTCAACGTGACCAGCTTGTAAAATATTCATTTCAATTCGTACGGACAGGATTGGCAATATTTGTTTTCGACTTCATGCTACCGACATTTCTTGCTATATTTCACGCTTCCCTCTCGTGAGTGTACCGGTCTATACGAGCAATCCACACCGATATCAAAAGCTGACTTCATGCAAACTTGCTTCACTGTATGATCTGGGCTACTCCGGAGGACAAATTCTTGCTGTTTGGCAGGAGGATGTAAAAAAAAAAAAAGACGAGAAAAACGGTACCTCAAGTCGCATAATCTACAAATATCTTTTATCCTCCTGTCTACATACTAGCTGGAATGGTACACTGATAAAAGTGAAACAAAGTTTGGCTTCCTGACGCCCCTTGAAAGATATCCACAAACACACATTTAATAAATTATATCTGTCGTACGAAATAGAACCGACGTACCTGCCTATCAACGATTTGGAGAATAAGATCTTCGGCTTTATCGAAGTGTCAGGCGCAATCACGTTGCGTATTTACAAGAACCGATTTTCAGATACGTCCAAATTTGAAGTTTTTTGAAAAACAAACATCATTATCCTGAAACTGACTTCATTATCAAATTATTCGTTGAAAGTGCTTCTCAGAAATGTCGTCTACTTAATATTCACTGTCATATTAGGAATTTTCTGAGAGAATTAGATCGTAACGCACTTTTATCGTGATCCCTGATTCTACTTTGTACGGCAGAGAGGGGATGACAAAACCTTCAACTCAGCTTCGCCATTCAAGAGCTATTCCAAATTTTTAATTTTTTTCCCATATACCGACATACTTTTGATTTCTCTTCCGTATTCGGCAAAAGTACCAATACTGTTCAACGAACCTAGCGATCCAGGTGGATGCCCGGTTCGAATAGCTGCAGCTGATAATAAAGATGTTTCAAAGAAGTTGGGAGAAAGGAGGATCAGCAGAACCAAAAATTCACTTCTAAAACTTTTTTCGTTCGTGAATTCACAATCCTACGTCACATCAGAATAGGGTCACATGAACGACTATAAACTATTCTCCAAGGTGATTTCGGTCTCCGGTCTTTTTTTTTTTCATTCTAATAAAACTTCTTCTAGTAATTACAAGGAGAAACAAATTAACTTCTAGACACTGTAGTGTACAAGCGGTGAACTTTGTACCTTCTCGAAGTCTTTTGATGTTACTTTTGTTACGTTGATACGAGACCTCAAACCTGACCCGCAACTCATGGTTTGTATTTACATGGTACCGAAAGTGTAATTGAAGAAGCTGCGAAACTAAATTCCCGTCAGACTCTCTACACTCCAATCCATTACTTAGCGTTTATAATGATGTATTTTCGAAACCTCTCTCAGGTCGTACGGTATCTTCACCTTTCCGCATCTTCCTCTCATCTTTTTGCGGTCCAAAACTCGCTAGCCGTACTCTTTCGGCGGGATGAAATGAAAAGCAAGCAAGGTCTCGATCTGAGTAAAGTTTCGCATGTATACACGAGTCGGTATAAATTAGTTTTTAAATAAGTTAACGAGCTTTTGAGTTCCGTCGGCACACGAGTGGTGTAAATTTTGTAAGACATTTCGACGCTGCAGATTTTTGAAAGCGAAACAAAAGAGCCACACATCGTCATTCACGCACGGCAGAATACACAAAATACAGCGTATGTGAAATTCGCGATGAGAGTCGCTCGTATATCATCTGATCGGGATGTTCAGAGACGAGTTTAATCTACAAAAGGAAAAGGATACATATATAGCGCGCCTCTATACTCCGCGGGCGAATCTAATAAATAAATACCACACTCGTTTGGGAAATTAAACTTACACTTCGCGGAATCAAAATACACCGGGCGCTGTAATTTCGAATAAACGAAAGGAGAGGAATATTACGCTGCAATTGTTTACAAAATTAATCGAAAATATTACTCGGAGACAAAATAATTTATTTGCGTTGCATGCGTCATTGATAAATTACTTCGTGTACGTGACACGATAAATATTTATGCGAAAAATTTGTAGTAAAAGTAATACGTACCTTTTCCCTGCGCGACGCCGTGGAAATTCATTTACCTATATTATACGATAATTTTCATGAAATATACTGATATGTGAAAAAGTTTCACATGTTCGAACACTCTTTTAGAGTATATTCGCCGGCGAAATTAAATTGAAATTAAACGTAATCTAAGTGCCATTTTGAAATAGCGCTGTTATTAGTCAACCGCGTGCGAGGCTCAGAGTATTTAGTTTTTCCACGGAATACCTCTATATTGCCATTTATAAAATTTTTTACAACATTATGTTATAACTTTATAATAAATTTTAGAAAGGGAGCCGTCCTTGGTAAAATTTAGAGAGGAGGTGGGAATGCGTCATCAGGCGTGTTTGACTGAAGTGGAGACTCGTAAGGTGAATTTTGTTGACCAAAACCATGATTTTAGTTGTGCTAATTTATTCTGAGGATTACTTTTGCTAATGGGCGGTCCATTGGTTCTTGATCAGGAGAATTCGAAAGTCAATACGTGGTTGCTTTGGCGGCTTCGTCAACTTTTTCGTTACCATTGATTCCACTGTGACCACGAACCCAGATGAAGGTCACAGAATATGAGGTATATGGGTGGCTTACAAGGAACGTATGAATGTGAATGCGTAAGAGAAGTCAACACCAAAAATCCTCTGAAGACGGATTAGAAGTCGAAAACAATAAGGAAGGATGTTCGAAAAGAAACAGAGAGAGAGAGAGAGAGAGAGAGAGAGAGAGAGAGAGAGAGAGAGAGAGAGAGAGAGAGAGAGAGAGAGAGAGAGAGAGAGAGAGAGAGAGAGAGAGAGAGAGAGAGAGAGAGAGAGAGAGAGAGAGAGAGAGAGAGAGAGAGAGAGAGAGAGAGAGAGAGAGAGACCAAGAGAGAGAGACCGAGAGAAAGTTGGGATTGATTTTATTAGACATTGCCTTGATTTCGGCTTTTAGAATTAAGACCTATAGTTATGGTAACGGTGCGAGAGATGTTTGCAGTCAATTGAATAATTATACAAAGTCAATTATTGAAATTTGAGCCGTCTGTAAAGTAAAAGGTGCCACCTCCTGTAAATGAGTCAAGTTCGATAAACAGAAGTATTGGTCGATTTGTTGAACAATTTACATATTTTGGAAATTATTTTGGGCGGGGGTATGGCCCATACCAAGAAAGTGAGTAAGCCACGATCTATGAAGGTAACTACTTTGGGGTGAACAAGGCGAGGCCACCTGAAGTGAATTTTAGGGCGAGGGGAACAGAGACAATAACGGTATGGAAACATTGATATTGAAGCAACCAGAGAAGACCAACCTTTCGAAGCAGTTACGTAGTTATGAGTAAGGGAAGAGTGGGGCAAAAATTTAAGCCTTGTCATATTTATGAATTTTCTCTCGGCAAATCGCAGTCAGGAGTTACCCTTTTTCAAGGAAACAGAAGAGACGAGATACAAGAGAGAAGTTTTTTTTGTGCAGTGTAGACAGTAATAAAGAAATGCTTTAGCAGAACGAAATGAATGAAGATCGCATTTCATATCTCATAGCGGATAGTACCATTCATATTGTGTCCCTCAAGTAGGTTACGGCCAGGGTTCTAGAAATTGACAAGGTATTTTCCAAAGCAACCATGGCCACGGCGCCCCTTCCCCAGCCAAAAACAAGGCGGTATGATTGGCTCATGATCCACTGCCCTCCTTTGGGTCCGTTTTCCAATCGACATTCTTCGTAGCCATATACTATCTTCTCTTTTTCGCAGCCTGAAGGACACTCAAGTATTGTGAGCCTGAGCAGTTTGGTCTTCTTCTCTAATGACCACAAAATGGCCCTCTGTGCAATCGTAGACGTCATCGACTCAGTTATTTATGAGGCGGTAGAAACCATACGGTTTGGTATATCGCTTATCTTACAGAAATATTGAACCCCAAGCTTTGTAAGTTCAGCGAGCGTTAAAATATATCTGCTGTGCGCCAACCATTTCTCTTTTCATCATGAGCTGCGCTTCCGAGCCCTAACCTAAGGTGCTTCGGGCTATGGCGCATAGTCACAGCCTTCTCTTGTGGAATTTAGATGTTCATTGCTGGTATACTGTATCTTATAGGCTGACTAACTGACGGACACATCTCCCCTCACTGCTCATCCCTGAAAAATGGAAAATCTTAGAAGTTGCTGTTACTTTCATAATCTAATTTTAGGGAATCGGCAGTAGGGCTCATTCTTCTCCCTCATCAAAGAAAGATAGAAAAAGAAAAAAGAAGCTACTAGCTAACGCGTCTTAGCCTAGTAGACAAACTGTACATGTTAGACTACTTTGGATTTAGGGGTTAGGTTGAAATCGCTCGCAAGTGGAGAATTTTCCGGGTGCCAAAATCTCGGTCTTATAAAGATTTCAGTATAAATTAGTCATCTTACGAGCGCACCTACTTTCGCGTACAGAAGCTTGATCTCTTAGTCGAATCATGTAAATTTAATAGAGGTAAATCTTGTCTACGACTAACAAACTTGACCCACTCAAGATACGTACTAAACGCTCTAATGAAAAAACCGTTATCGAGAACTCTACGCTCTCTATTCAACGAATAATTCGCTTTATCTTCTCCTTTCCAAACGACGCAAAATTCCACGTATAATCGGTTTATAATTACGTGGTCCACAAGGTACGTTCAGATATTAATTTAATCCTTGTACGCCTCTTTCATAATCGAGGCGCCGGCTAGGCTCGCGCATCCTACTGCATAATCGCACCTAATAGATTATCGAGGAATTACGGGAAATTGGTATCGTCGGCGTTGAATTTCGGTAGGCCGGCGCTAGTATCTTTGGGGAACGAACACGCGGGTTCGCAGCGCGCCACAGTTTATCACATCACGCTAACAATTCCCGACGGTATTATCTCATATGGTTTTGAGCAACATATTTCGCCTTTTACTGTATAATATTGATGGGCCGAAATGTACCTGTAGTTCGAGCACGCCGCCATACTCGCGTATATTAAAATTAACACTGTATCTTTTCATATTGCTTGCTACGAATATGACATCACATTTTTTCTCTGATTTCAGACGGTTGGACGACAGACGATCTCGTCTTTTTGTGGAAGGAAGGTGACCCGGTACAAGTCGTAAAAAATCTACATCTTCCACGTTTTACATTAGAAAAATACGTTACCGATTATTGCAACAGTAAAACAAACACAGGTAAACGACGATGTAAAACCGACGAAAATTCGAGTTTTGTTACCACTAACGATTATTGTTTGTGATTACAGGCGAATACAGTTG
This sequence comes from Aspidiotus rigidus, assembly GCA_035079385.1. Lineage (NCBI taxonomy): Eukaryota > Metazoa > Arthropoda > Insecta > Hemiptera > Diaspididae > Aspidiotus > Aspidiotus rigidus. The sequence continues at coordinate 1,958,245 of JAVHKY010000014.1, forward strand.
TTTGAAAGTTGATCTTCTCTTCAAGAGAGAATTTTCATACTATCTTATCCAAATTTATATACCTTGTTGTATGTTGGTAATAGTATCGTGGGTATCATTCTGGCTAGATCAGAGTGCTGTTCCCGCTCGTGTGTCTTTAGGTGTGACCACCCTGCTTACCATGGCTACGCAAACGTCCGGTATCAATGCTTCTTTACCACCTGTATCGTACACGAAAGCTATTGATGTATGGACGGGCGTCTGCCTTACCTTCGTTTTCGGAGCCTTACTCGAGTTCGCTCTAGTCAATTACGCTTCTCGATCGGACAACCATCGGGAAAAACTACAAAAAGAAACTGGAAGAGGATCCAACTTGGAAGATGGAAACGCATTTCAAATGGTGAGTGCTTCACACGACACACTACTTTGACCTCGAATGAGCATGCAGATGACATGAGAAATCACGTGTATGCGGGTTGTCACGGACTTGAACCTTTTTTGACAGCTAGGAAGTCAACCAATGAGCAATTTGAACTCCCAGTTCGTGGGTTTTTCTTCATTGAATCTGTTTGATAGAGCGTTATTCGTTTTCGATAAATAGCTGAGGTCGATTACTTGAAAAAGTGAAAATTATTCAGAAACTTCTTAAACTAGGTTAGAGGTCTAGCTCCCTCATAAGGCCTTTCTGTTTTTAAAAGTGAGAATTTTTCCAAGTCTCCTCCAGTCATACACATACATCTTGAGAATCAAATCTTTTAAAATTTCTCTATGGTTGACTGGTCGAAATTTTTCCGAATACTTCGATGATGTATGATAGCTTGAAAGCCAACATTTTTTCATGTTCCAAAAATGAGTTAGAACCCGGGCGCGGATTGGCAGGGAGGATATACTGCTCGAGCCCCCTCTAAACCTCTGAAAAATTCTCAAATCATGTAGTTGGACCTCATTTATTTTCTCAGCGAACCAAGGAAAAAGTTTTGGACAGTGAAATCCCCCCTCCTTCCATAAAATGTACTCTTGCATCCGGGCCTGGAGCCGCATCTTCCTCAGAACTATAATTTTTTAGAAGTATGGTGTATTGTGGCGTTAAGACCCAAAAGGACCGAATGTGGACTCAGAATCGGCCGCTCGTTTTGTTCACCGACTTATTGTCAATGTCAAAACTAAGTCAACTCGTGGTATTAAATTAATGTCGGCTAAAAATTCACGTTGATTTTAAGTCAATTATTTGTCATTCATTGGCCAAAAACCCACAATCGACGTCGACAGCGCGTAGTTTTCAATATCACAATCTTATACTTAGGGCTTCAAAATCAGCATAGTCATTAGTTAAGAACGAGTCGACTCGTGGTATGAGATTTCGATATCAAAATGGTGCCGGTTTCGATTATTGATGCATTATTGATAAGAGAATAATATATCCGGCACTGCCGTCTAAACTTTGAAGGAAGAGTCAAATAAATAAAATGATTGAATTTATTTTATCAATTAAAGACCCGACGTTTCGATAGTGTCGACTATCATTATCAAGGCAGTGCCGGACATATTCTCTTATCAATGATTTATATTCCGTCCGGACAAATTGATTCTTTAAAAAAAAAGAAAAAAATTGATATTTTTCCAATTTTTGTAGCCTTTCTCAGTTGTAAACGACTCGAGTAGAACGATAAAATTTCAAAATTAGACGGACGCGACATATCAAAATAAGACAGGAAGAAAAAAGTGTTGCATTTTTGTGCGGGAATTTTTTCAAGTTTCTGTATTTCCTTGATGAAACTGACAATCGAGGAGTAGAAATTCTAACAAACCCTCTGTCTATTTCAGGAGTCATTCTTAATGAGAAAGAATGAGAAGTGAAGATAATTGCAGAGTCTTGTACTATTTTATGAACGCTGAGAGGTAGCATTCTCTTTAGAATCGCATTTATTTTTTCGAGAAATATATTCTACTTGTAAATTTTCATTCTTCGATTTTAACATGACTGATGGGAGTCTTGATTGATATGATCCTTATAAGCCCACGAGACCGATTTGAAGAAAAGAAGTTAAGGATGATTTAAAGAAAAAAAATAATGGAGAACGGAAAGAAACAATTAAATTAATCAATAACTAATAGTTTCAAAGAAAAAATACATCATCGATGAGATACGAAATCAAAACACTCAAAATATGGATCCGAACCGGGTTGCCAAACTTTCTCTACCGATGTTGAAGTCTCGCTCTTCTGTATGAAAAACTCGGTCGCCCTCCCTCCTTTGAAATTCCTCCCCTTTCCTCTCTGCAAGTCATGCAAGATTCTGTTCCAACTATATCGTTCAACAAATTCTCCTCTTCCTGCGCACTTCAAAGTTTTTTCTATCTTCAATGGACTTCCTAAGAATTCCTGTTCATATACTGACCTCTCGGAACATGAAGCAAATGGGCATAGCAGGCAAGCAAGTCCTGCTCTCCTCCTCAATCACTGATCCCCTTCCCCTTCTCCGGCCTATGACTTAAAAGCTTACTATAATTCTCTAATCAACTCATCATGGTACAAACTTTGGTCTTTTCAACCCACAATGTTTAAATCCCCGATCCCCTGTTCCTCTCCAATTCGTTCCTCACGCTATGAAAAAGTAGTCGCAACACGACTGAGAATTGGGCACTCCTGCCTAACCCACTCCTTCCTTCTTACCGGGCTCACTGCTTAACCCTCATGCTGATATACTGCCATGCTAAGACATTATTCGTCTCCCATTTTCTCTCCTGTCCCTACCCCTTGACCTCAGAGGATATCTTTCTGTCCATTCTCAAGCTTCCTACGCCCTAGCCAACAACTCAGAATCCTTTCTCCGATCTACACAGGATCCGCCAAAAAGATATTAACGGTTGAATAGGGATTTGAACTAAATTGATTTCAGCTCAAAAACACAAAAATGTGCAAAATTTGTATCTCTTTAATTTGCGGCAAATATGAAGTTTCTACGTCTTCTCTGAACCGAGTTATAAACCAAAATGTGTCAAAAATTGACCAGTTTTCCAAAATTCTCAAAAATTAAAAATCGTTCAGACTTCAATATTTTACTTGATTTATAAGTAAAATTTAACGCTGATTCCGAAAAAAATAGTTGAATAATCCTATGAAGCTTGAAAGTGGGGGAATTTTCTATTTCTTATTTCGAAAATCTTGACAAATTGGTCAATTTTTGGCACATTTCGGTTCACTCGACTCAAAGAAGAAATATTTGGCGCAATTGAAATAGAAAATTGAGACACAAATTTAGTTCAAAATATCAATTCAACGGTTAACACCTTTTTAGCGAACCCTATACCATTAAAAATCCATCGAACTCGAATAATTTTACCCGATCGCCTCTGTATAATTGAATAGCTCGTAAAAAAATAATTGAAAAATGATTTTGAATTCCTCAACTTATTCTGAAAAATATCATAGAATTTTCAGTCTCGAACCTTTAATAAATATTCAGGATTAATACATGAAATACAATTTCACGTTCGAAAACTATCTACTCGTATTTTACCTTTTGAAGATGGAGTCAATTCGTTCTTCAATCTTATAGCTAAACATTGTGTGGTTTTTGTAATCCGCTACTCAATTGAATACAATCACTTTTCATCATTTTGATGATGGTTTGATAAGAATATATTTTTCCATTAAAAAAAAAAAAAAACACTAAAATGAGGCTGGAACAAGAATGCTCAGTAAGATACCTAGGATTTTCGATTCACGAGCGTGTCCGAAAAATGACCGAACAGAATGTCTACGGCAACGGAGATCGTCTCATGTAAATAAGTATGATTATACTCAGCATAATCTTATACTAAAAACAATTTTAATTTATTTCAGAAGCCATTGATGAGTCGAGGGCCACACGTCGAGATGATCAGACATTGTGAAGTGCACATGCACAACAAAGGTAACTGTTTCTGCTTCCGTTCGTGGATCTCGAAATTTCCGACACGTTCCAAACGTATCGACGTCATTTCGCGAATCGTTTTTCCGCTGGTGTTCGCTCTATTCAATGTCTCATATTGGTCGACATATCTGTTCAGAGATGAACAAGATGAACAACATTAAATTTTGTACAGAATTTCAACTTTATCGCATCTGTATTGTTTGTCTTCTTTCAAATTCTTCGTTTTTTTTTCTTATTTCTTTTTTGTTCTCCCTCCATTTATCTCGCCCTTCACACCTTTTATATTATAAATTCTCACACACGAGACATCTTCGTTTTTTTTTTTACTAATGTTTGAATTTAATTATTATTATTACCTATTTTAAATTATTTGTTATTATAAAATACGTACGCATTATAATTGTATTTTCTAATCTTTGTAATACTCATACTTTGTGATCCCTTCAAAATATTATTATTTACATTTACAAAAAAAAAAAAAAAAAAAAAAGAAAAAGTGACATAAAAATTTTTTTTAAATAAGGGAAATTTTTTTATACCACTCACTGAAACGTTCGAAGGGTTGAATTTTTCATCATCAAATTATGCATAGAGTCCAGCCACGATTTCTTTTCCCAAAAAATTGATTTTTTCATCTTCTCTTTCGTTTAATTTTTCTCTCTTATTTTTTGGTGTTAGAAAATTTCCAACGTAAAATTTTAGTTGTAAACACGTAAAAATGGTAGGTACCTAGGCAATTAGAAAGGACAAATAAAATTATTATAAAAATGAGTGCGAAATTATAAAAGTAAATTATTTCGTTGATAATTGTTTTTTTCACTGATTGTTTGTTTATTAATTGTTGATAATTATTGTTAAAGAATTTTTTAGTTATCGACCGATATCTCTTATTCTTATAATACCTAATTAAACTGTAAAACTAATTCGGTATACTCGTAGGTACCGGTAGTCGAATATTCATAATAATACTATCGGTCTCTAAAAAAAAAAAAGAAACAGAGGAAGAAAAAATATCAAACGTAACTTATTACCATATTAAAGCCAAACTTATTAGGTTTAGCAGAATTGATCATGGTTACCAAATGAATTTATAAAAGTTATAATTATGTACGAATAGGTCGTTCTATTGAGCGCATACTACGTGCGTCGTTTATTCTACCCTTAATTATTAAATTTGTAAATGACCAGTTATAGCAAAATTATAATCTTTCAATGCACTTTTTATAGTGTAAAAAATTGTAAAGGCTGTTGTACATTTTATATGCGTAGTTACTCAAATTCATGTAGAAATTATCAATTGCTCTCCGATTGTAAAATCCTTGTACAAACGGCCTAAAATATAAACCACTCAAAATGGAGTACAGTGTTGTAAGGACGTAGAAAGAGGATATACCTGTATACTCGTAACGTACATCAGCAGTTTTTGTTTAGTTATAGTGGGAGCTTACTTAAATATGTCCATTAGATACTTAATATTATACTCGTAATTGTATATTCTCCACGTGTACATTATAACGAAAATATTGATAATATATTCGACGAATATATTTTTCACTTGCTCACCATCTTTGTATTGCTGAAATTATATGAGTTTTTTTTTTCTCCTAAACTAAAGATTTTGACTACTGAATCGCAAATGTTCATTCGATCGCTTGGTTTTTTATCTTTATCGTTCTTACATTCGCATTTATTGTATACCGATACCTATTAGAGAAATCATCTGAACGTTATTTTCGTTCTTATTGGGAAGAGTTTGAGCACGTCTACACAGTCACAAAAAATAAATTACCTACTCGAATATGGCATAAGAGCGATGAAAATAACCGAACTAAGTCGCAAAATCGAAATTTCATTGAAGCCTTAATCGACTCCAGCATTTTAGGATCTATAATTCGCAGTATCGTTCAATGCTAGTTAAGTACGTTGTTGTAGCATTTGAAGCAATAAAATACTAAAAATATACAATAAGCGGATGGAAAAAATAATTTCGCCGCGCTATCGATAATTTCAATTTCTTTGGCCACATTGACAAAACGCAATTTGAAGTTTGCCTTGAGCTTCAGTATTTCCAATTCTAAATCCGTTTTCTCCTCGGTCACTTCTAAATATCGTTTCTGTAAAAGTAAGTAAAACAGATTTAGGTTTTAGTTAAATATGTTTTTCAGTGTGCGCCATACCTTTAGAGGGCAGTTATTGCATTGTAACATCTTGAATTTTTCATTCTCGTCCGGATGCATCCTCTTCATTTTCGGACTGTTCGACTTGATCATATACGCAACAAGAATGGATTCAAGAGCTGCTAGTACAACAAAAACAAAATTGATCGACCTCCATGCCTCTAGCGCGGTGAGATATGGTAGCTGCAGTTCGTTAGGTTTTGTTATATAATACCAGCCCAGGAAAATTACTGACGACATGCCGATATAGATGCGTAATACGAGCACTCTTTTCAGCCACAAAGGTATCCAGGAGAATAACAGTGTGATCAGAACCGGTAGATAAAATTTCCATAAGTAGAAATGGTATTTGCGCGTGAAGTACAAACTCATTACGAGATGGGTAGACGAAGACTGCTCTGTAACGAAAAAATAAATGGGAAAATTTGAATGATATAGGTGGGTAGTGAAGAAATTGCTTCTCTTATCTGTAAATTAATTTTAATAAATTCACAAGAAAAAAATTATGTAATGTCGAGAAAATAGAGCGTAATCAATTTGAGCACTTCAAATTTTTCTGAAACTATCCTCTTCCACAAGTCTTTTTTCGTGTATTATCATAGACACATTTAACTGTAAGATTTCAAGCTCAAATTCTCTGGCGAAATGTTTTAAATTGTATTTTTTCTTCCAAAGCCAAATGAACTGGATCCGTTCTTAAATTAGAATTTGTACACGTGGTGTCGAAAGAATTAGATTTTTACATTCAGAAATAAGAGCTAATACGAGTATGAGTATAAATCGTAGACCGGGGTCGAGTAGCAGCTAAAGTTGACAACAATTCGCAGTTCCTTGTTGGAGCTCAATTATATTTCCAATACTGATCTTTAATTTTTTCGGGATACGGTTTTAGGGTAATGGTCTCAATGGCTACACCAGAGCTTGGCATCAACCGGTTGCTTGTACATGTCTAAAGACGCTCGTCATCAATCGTGCCAATATCGAGTGTGGCCATCATAATCTAGGAGAACGCAGCTCCTAAGGCAAGGGAGAAATTGCAACCATTTTGTAGATGATTTGAATGTAGGTAGGTCTTCAGGAAATCATCTCGCACTCCCATTTTCAAAGGCGTATCAGTAGAGAACCCCTCGCTTATTTTTCCCTGAATCGATTCATTAAGAAAATGATGTGGCCTCCTTGGACTTTTTTTTTACACTTTGAGAGAAATTTAAATGAGACCAAAGGCACACCACTCGAAGTTTTTGAACTCACCAAATTATAAAAATACTTGTGTGTTCAAATAGTGCTCGGTTTTATTCATTGCATCACTTACTCGGTACATAATGAAGTTTTTCCAATGATAAAAGAAAAGGTGGAGTGAATTCTTCAGAGAGTTGAAATGGTTTTGTGTCCATCCATTTGAGTGTTGTTTGATTGATGGAGGACTTCTCATCTAAGAAAAATCAAAAATTAATTTGAATAAGTCATCACATCAAAGAACCTTGATTATTTTTTTTTTTCTAGTAACCGTCTGGAGAGAAAAATTTGAGAAATAAAAAATCCTCAAATTTCTGCTTTCAAGAAATCATACGACATAGATGCACCTACTCTTGTCTCTTTTGTTGTAAACTGCTGAAAAAATGGAAGTAAGCGAGAAGAACAACGGGCACTGAAACGACCCAACAAGAGATGATTCAATGGTGATGGAAGAACGGGGGTGGCGGAAATTGAGGCAACGAGAGAATGGTGTATTCAGACCGGTCAACACTTGTACCGCCACCGTTCAAACCTCTCGCTTATGTCCAAGGTTCATAATTTTGGTACCTATAATGATAATTTTGTAAATAACTTGACTTACCAATGGATAATTGGATATTACATTCAATTACATCAAAAGGGTAGAATTTGAAATCCGACAAGCACTCTAGAAGTACATCCAATCTGCAATATTTCAGTAAGTATATTAGTTATGTGCATCAATTAAATTTTTTTTAAAGAATGTTCCATAATATAGAAATTAGAAGTGAGACAATCATTGAAAAACTCGAGCCCTTGATGGAGAAAGATTCCAATTTTAACAAGAAGAAATTTTTTTGCTTTACTCCTCCGTACAGATCAATTAGAGATTTACAAAAAAATTGATCAGAAAATTACTTTCCGATTGTTGATGCAGTGAGGAGTGTACGCTCGGCATCCAGTTGAAGTATTCCAGTAAAATTGTTATTTTTAAAGTGATGTATATTCCTCAAATTTTAATTTCATACAATCCCAAAAGCTCAAGAATGATAATTCAATATAAATCGTTTTAAAAAAAAAAAAACTACATTATTGACTGCATATTTGTACTGATCAGAACTCACTTATTTCGAAGTATTTTTGTACCATTTCTATGTAGTGTAGTTTCTTCATCTGGCGGTGTGGAGTATACGCGCTCATTTTTGTCATTAAGAATGAAGATACTCGGGAACCATACTCTGGAGGCATTTGTCGTCCCTATATACAAATCACAATGTTCAACTGTCACTTGGAGAAGAAAGAGAACCAGTTTCAAGAACATGATTTGGGTACCTAGATAGATTTCAAATGTATCCAAAATGATTATTTACTCGTATCAGTGTCTCATAAAGGTCTTCATTCAATAAAAATTGCAAGGCTTTCTCCTTGAGTTCCTTGATAAATTTTAGTTCCAAGCTCTACAGTTTTTCCAATTTTTTATGAACTACAAATTTTTTAAAGTTTTATCAGATCAGCCCTTCCCAAAAATCAGACATTCCGTAACTATCTACCTTCTCATATTCCCTCATAAATCTGGACAGTACTTAATATCCATTCTGGGCCCATTTTGACGTGTATATTTTCGTCCAATCTGCTACCCTATGAAATCATATACGTGGTGAACGATACAATTTTGTAACCAAAAATCTGACCATAAAAAAGATTCAATTTTACAGTGAGTTCTAAATAGATGGTTGTATTAATTTTTACTTGTTGCGTCTGGTTCTGATAATATTTCTTCATTCCGTTTAGGGCTATGCGATTGTTGAGGACCGAGGATGAATATTTTATCAGCGTAGATAGCAAAATAATTGAATTTGAAGAAGAGTAACTCCTATGGTTGATGAAAATCATAATGGTAAATTTTGGAAAAACAAATTGTATGGAATATGACTCTTAAAATAAGTATGTCTACAGAAAACTTTTCTTACCTGAACGTTATCTTGAATTACCGTAACTTCTTGTAAATGGAGAGCAACACCAACAATGATGGAATGGTCTACGAGTGTATAAATATGAAATCAATTGAAGTAGAAACATTTTGCTATGAGATAAATGTACCTACTATCGCCACTTCCGATTCACTCTAATAAAAAGAGTCAAATTTGATCAAGAAGTGACCTACTTCAAAGATTCCGCCGCCGTGTAAACATTGTGAAAACTCTAGCCCTAATTATTTGTATTTCAAGAAAGCAACAAACTTATCCAGAAATGTGTTCAAGCTTTACCTTGCTCAAGTCAAAGCAGTTGGAAGATGAATTTCATTATTGATAGGCAGATTTTTTACTTATCCTAACTAACAGCAGTCGTGTGTAGTAGGCTAGAACTAGGAGTACCTAAAAATGAAAACTTGACAAGAAATGTTACGGTACCTATTTTACCCTACTTACTCGAAAAATTTTCTCGTGGATCCGTTTTGGAAATATCTGTTGAAACATTAGGTGAAAGTGAATACTCGTCGTAACCATCGCACTGAATTTCTGGTAATCTTTCCCATCATATGAAAAGAGAGTCCATTTCAAATTTTTACTTAACTTGAGGTTAATTTTAGAAAATTAGTTTACTCACCTACACATTAGATTGTAGAAAATAATTAATGTTAAAGACGTCAAATACATGTTGCAACGATTAATCTTTTCTCATCTTCGTTCATTTTCAAAAGAATGCCGCAGAAAATTTTCTTTGATGCGAGTTCTGTGTGTACAGTGAATATTTGACACACTAAATACGTAACATGTTTGTATTTTATAAAGTTCATAACTTGTACCGGAATTGTTTCATTAACAGTCATATGTGCGGTACAAAAATATTTTACGAGTCTACGTTGTCGCTTCTTTACGTTAATAATGTAGATCTATTACGCTACACGTTGTGACTTCATAATTTGAACGAATAAAAGCTTATAACGAGCAACCTCGAAATGGTCAGCTGAGAGGTTTGCTTATTCATTTGCACACATTCCAAGAGGGGCAGGCAAAATTTTCACATTCTAGTTATACCCAGTTGAAAATTATGCATTTCCACAAAGCATTCGGATAGCTGATTCAAAAATCCCATTTTTGAGACTACTAACATCAGACGGTACAAGATGCAAAATTTCGTCGCGTGACTCCTAAAGAAGATATCCCATAAGTTAGTTATTGGAAAGACTGCTGATATCTGTGAAAACGTTCACAATTTTTTCAGCATCAACAGAGAACTTGTTCTATATGGTTTTTTTTTGTCGTGCACTGTTCGACAAAAAACTTGGAAAAATTTCGACTTTCGAGCCATATGATAGGTGAAGGACTTGGAAAAATTTCTTCTCTCGATCTATATAAATAAGTAGATAAATTAGTAAATAAAACTGTTTAACGTCTCGACCTATCTAATATTTCGAAGTCCCTAAAATAGGTCCAGGTTACTGATGACGTCCTATTTTATACTAGGTTTATAGTGGGTCTAGGCCTCCTTCATACTAGCATTTATACTAGGTGTAGACTTGCTTGAATTCTCAATACCAAAACCAATTTGACTCATAAAAGAGGTTCCCTGCGTTCCTCGTTTAACTCCGTTAAGGAGGCCGTCGTTTTTTTACATGTCATTGCAGGCATGAATTACTTGCAGAACTTCTTAAAAAGGTAAGTTCTAACTTCAATCCTAAGATGTCGGTTCTGAAATTCTTGGAATGTTTTAGCACAGAGATGTACTGCCCGCCTATAGGTTGACTTAATTTCTTTATCGAGAATGTATTTCCAACGACGAGAAAACATCCTGGTCCTGAAACGCGTTGACGTTCATCACGATTAGATACGAAGTTATGATGAAAAAATAATTAGAAGTTGACTGATAGAAGAATAATGGAATAAAATTTCCCATATTTGCGCCAAAGAAACTCAGTGCGACAAAGTCGATTATTTACAGCTTGAGTTATACACTTGAATAATTAATGGAGCTTGAATGTCGCCGCTTCACTAATATAAGTAGTGCGTAAAGATCGACTACAGATCAGCGCGACAGAAGAGTCAAAATGCTGTCGACAAGGGTCAAATCAATATCAATATGAGCGTGCGATAATTCAGAGTGTATGAATTGGGAATACCCGAATCAGTTTGAGGTTTATTTAAAGTCGACCAGCTCACTTTTTTGGAGCACTATAGAGTTAATTCCGAGACACTCAACGATTGGTTTAAGGTCTACAAAGTGTTTTGAGAGGTTGACCCGAATTTTGACTTCAAGTTGACGAGACCAAAATGAAGTCAATAAAAATATAATCTTATGTTGACTCGATGTCGATCCAACGTACAATTCATTTTAGGTAAAGTTGAGAATCGAGTCGAAGTCAACCTGTTTACATTTCAGAAACACTAGATATCAGGGCTCAGTGGCCGAGCGGTAGAATCTCGGCTTTGTGATTCAAAGGTCCGAGGTTCGATACCAACCGTGGATAAGCGTTAGTCGTAACAAGTTTATTCACCAAAGCTCACTTTAAACACCGTGTTACGTGCTAACGTCACTGAGCCGATCAACCCGCTTCAGCATCGAGTCGGATAAATTCAGGAGTGGGATTTACCGACAGTATCAAAACGCTCGAACGGGCCTATGTGCGAGACGGAACGGTTGTGGACCTGTTTCAGCGTCGAAAAGACGCGGTTAATCGGCTAAACCAGCCTCCTCCATCGCCCACTTACGTTGGCGCGATATAAATGTAGGAAAAATGAGATAAGGATGATGATGACGCTTAATTCGTCACCTTCCCAATCCGGTCTTGGTCACCGTGAGAAGTGTAGACCTGTATACCGCACTATCAGTTAGTTATAGTGGCGAGGCCGTTGGCCAAAAATTGGCGTAATTAAGGCTGTTATTATAACACTAGATATCAACTGCCTAACAGAGCAATTGATTTGAGATTAATCTATAATTTGGAGAGGGGACTTCGAAATTACGGTACAGACTATAGTAAGTCAAAATTAAAAAGTCGGACATAATCCGATCCCTATATTGGCCTAATATACCCACGTCAGCGTGCAGTCATGAGTCATCTGTGAAATAATACATGGACTCAATTGTGACAGAGACTGAAAAAGAAGTGATTCTTAGATTAATTTTGAGTCGAATTTGGGTCAACACTGCTGTGTACAAAACTTAGAATTGACAGCAGAATTGCAACATTATTTCCTTAAACCGATTGAGCACGAATATAGCTTACAAAGCAAAACACCTTTCCCGTTAAACTGTAAATACAGTAAATTAAGCGAAAATTTACACAGCTTTTTACATTCTAAAAATTTCTTATGATTCATAGAAATCAACGGTACATTACTGAAAACGAAGAATATTTTACCAGTTTAATGCTACCTACGAATGTACAAACGTATTATAATATGACTTCTTTAAATATAATATTGAAAGAATGTACCTTCATTTTGGTCCTTTTTACGGGAATTAGTACCGGACAGGACCCAACGGAATTGTTGAGTGTCGTTCCTAAATTTGAGGATATTGAGCGATTCTTCCTACTTGTTCGCAAAGAAAATGCAAGTACGTGGATTTGTAAATTTTAATCAAAATTGGTGAATACGTTGTTCGATAGGCACCCATACGTACATGATATTATTCTCCCTTTGATTTCGTCTTGTCAATGCGGTAATTCGCGGAAAAAGTTATGGAAGGAAACCTTTTTTCTGCTTTATCAAACCATTTCGCTCTACCTCGTTGCAGAATCGACAGAAAATCGACCAGAAAACATCGAGGACTCCCACCTCAAAAGTCGCATATGCGAGAACATACTCAAGAGTGGTGTTTTTATGGATTTCCGCTTAGAATACGCCAAAATGGATCGATGGTGTTGGTCGAAATATTGGTACCAGATGGCTAAGGGTGAATCATACTTGGAAGAAGTTGAAAGAGAGGATGATGTACAACTGTCAAAGCGGTTCACATTACCCTATAAAAAACGTCTTATTCACGTTGGGAGGACAAACAATGATCTGGAAGAAAATAGTTTTAGATGCATTGCGATTCGTGATGAGGAAAAATACTGGTTCGTCAGACTATTCGTTTCCGAGGAATATAACGTGAATCTCAACGTGTCCAGCGATGCGATATATGTACCTGGTCGTTTTGTCTTCATGCAAGATGCGAATACGCAGAAGATTAGACCTATGTTCGTGGCTATCAAACCTGCTGACATTCTGCAAATGAAGCCGAATAAAGTGGAAACACTTTATCAAGGATCGCGAACTCCAACAAGTGAGACATATAAGAAATCACAGACTTCTACACGCACTATACGCGTAAAAGCAGCGGGGAAGCCTTCGTGTAGTTATATAGTTTTTATTCGTAATTTGAAGAATTATCAGTCCTCCACTTATTGCACTCAGAATTCAAGTTTCCTTGGGAATATGACCATTGCATCTTCTCTTCCTGCAGAACCCCACTTTTAGATTACAACATTTTTTTCACAGCTTAAACCCTGATAATGTTGCCCTCTCACGGCGACGTCTCACACTTGCAGGCGGACATTTTTTGAAAATACACTCCCAATGAAAATTTCCGCAGAAATTTCCGCAGAGAGAGAAAAAAAATAAAATCTTGTAAAAGAATCTATACCATAGCGACCGCCAAGGTCATCAGTATGGGCTAGGTTTGGTAACTTTTTGGAGAATAGTGGCTCCAGGTTTTACTTTTACTCCTGATCAACATTTTTTGTTAGAAGTTTTCGTTTTCCATGTATATGTGCAGCAAATTTATTTTATATTTTTAGCACAAAACGCAAGTGATGATCCAGTCTGTAGACTGCATCAAAACAAACTCATCCGAATCTGTCATTCGGCATTGAATTCATGGCAAATTGCATTCAACTACCGAATCGCATCGTACGACGAGGCAGCTGTAGAGTGCGAACAGAATATCGTGTTTTTTAGATTTTACTCTAATAGGGAAAAAGAGAAAAAATGGATGATCAATTGTCGGACGATGTTGATGGCCACGTTTTCGCATAATAAGTATAAATTTTACGTGTCTTACGGTACTGGGCCGGACAATTTCTTTGTCTACCGCTATAATCTGCACGATGATGAAGAAGAAATATACGTTTATAACTTGAGTTCGAATATCGTGAAGTATTATTTGGATGAGTGATCCACTATTACTTTCTTCTTAAGTTAGAGTTCATTCATTAAACAATTTGATTGTACCTATAGTACCTAACTTTGAAGTTTAAAAATATATACATTACATCACTGAGTGCATCCCTTGAAGTTGACAAGCAAACCTTTCCAATGTCATAGGTTGATCCATTCATCGAATGATCGATTGATTTATCATTGTCTGGGAATCAGCTTTTTATTTAATGTCCTTACCAGTGGTCATAATTGAAATAACTTGGATAGTGTTCAGATAAGTTCCAATCATGTAGGCCTGAGGAAAGAAATTGCAAGTGGTTTCGATTTATTGCGCGAATCATCTAGAGCAGACTGAGGAAAAACGAATCGATAAAGCAAAAAGAAGCGAAAGGAGTGAGGCAGAGAAGAAGGAAAGAGAACTAAGCTTCTGAGATGAAAGAAAGAACGAATTGTAGGTGAAGAAGGGAATACGATTAGTGTTAGTGCTCGGTGGTGCACCAACCGCCAACTAATCGCTCACGGAATGTATCTGCAAAATACCGAATTCATCTGATCATCAAGCAATCAAAGGGGACACGATGTCTTTCCATAGTTATGTCACGACCAAGTATTGTTCCTGCATTGTAACGACGGGCTCAACCGATCCAATAAGAGCCCTGACCGAACGTCTACCTAACATTGATTACGGAACGGATCTCGGAACACACAGAGAGAGAGAGAGAGAGAGAGAGAGAGAGAGAGAGAGAGAGAGAGAGAGAGAGAGAGAGAGAGAGAGAGAGAGAGAGAGAGAGAGAGAGAGAGAGAGAGAGAGAGAGAGAGAGAGAGAGAGAGAGAGAGAGAGAGAGAGAGAGAGATATGAGCCGATAGAGTTACAAAGTAAAGACGGAGAAGGAAGACTGAAAGCAAGAGCTGAGTAGTCCCACGGGCTCCACATCGGAAGAGATCGTAGAGAAAACTATGTTTGCGAGAGCCGCGGAAGCTAACCGGTGTTGAGCGGTGAATAGCGCAAAAAGGATAGGGAAGGGAGCCGCCAGAGCAACGTCGAGAAGCCCCTGGAGTCGGAGTAAGCGAGCATCATCTTCACGTGGTCACCGCGGCAGACAGTCCAGTGCCGCGAAGGTCTGTTTCAAGTAATTTCAAGAAAAAACAAAAATTTCAACAATAAATATCGATAATCAAATTCATTAATAGTCCAGACTATAAACTGTTGATTCAATTATGTAAAAACAATCATCATTACTAGGAATTACAAATGTTATAACATTTTTGAGGTAATTTTTCATGCCTGAATTTTCAAACTAGTGGGAAAAATTTCAAATTACACAATTACTAAACATCAGTTTACAGGCAAATTTCATGCATATACAGCCAGTGGCACCCTAAATATATTACTGGTCCCCCTTACTTCCAATGATAAAACCATTATCATTCTCGTGACTTTCTGAGAAAATCGCATTTATCTTTGGAACATTTATAATAAAATCTTGTATAAAAAGATCTCTTTCTAGGTGGTTTACACGAAGTGGATATTTTGCATATTCCGTCTGCCTGCAACTCATGGCCTGATATTTCGCAGCTAAATCTATCTGAGTTTAATTCATACCATTGTCGCAGACACTTGCTGGCGTGGCACCTTTTAACGAATTGATACGTTGTACATTCTTTGAGAAGAGATGTATCCAGAGTAAACATACTTGTTTCTGAAGAATAAGTTGAAACACCATCATTGACGACTTCACAGAGGGCTTGAATCTCACAGATTCCTTCCAGTATCATCCCGGCACCATTGTACGTACAATCTTTAGCTTCTGACGATGTGTTCCATTCAGCAATACAGAGAGTGAATGCTTTCCCATGGTCGGTGCGAGGACACTCTTTAACTGTAAGGTATCCTTTGCAGTTGATCAGAGAAGAAATTTCTGAAGGAGGAATAGTGACTTGACTGACGCGTTCTGAATTGAGCCCATCATCCATCGGGCATGAGCTTTCGATTCTATAATCGGGATTCAATCCCAGCCCCGCCTCACAGCTAATCACCGCACAACTTTTAGAGGCATTAGACATGTACCACAAATGATAACATATCGATGAAGCGCTGACCCTCTCTCTGTAGATGATGAAGAGCACAACAAAAAAAATGATGTATCGCGACATTTTGCACTGAGGTTTGTAGAACGATTTCGAAAAGGTCTCACAGCAGGAACTATAAGTAAATCTACTGATGCAAATCAATATCTACAACGAATGCATCTACGCAGAATATGCGAGCATATATATGTATGGAAGAAATGCCTCTCTTGCAATGCAAATTATTATTGATTTTGCCGATGATGTATAATTTGCAGATCAATGATCTCATATTTATGAGTACGGTAGGTACGGTAGGTACGGTAGGTACGGAAATCCGATGTTACAATGGGTACATTCAAACACTTTCTTTCTGCACTGAAAGTTCGGAGCGTTTTTGCAATGGAATTAACATGATAATTATGCTGCTAGTATATAAATCAGACGGGTAATGAGCTATAATTAAGCAATACTTTTGTCTTCCTTGTTTTGATAAACGAAAATTCAACGTCGTTACCCTCTCTATTGTTTCGATTTTTTAAAATTAATGAAAAACGATTATAGTACCCATAAAAGTCATTATTCTACTCCTCCCTTGCCGTGAAAATATTTTTTCGTCGAGCCAGTGGATAAGTAAATTAGTACAAATATCTTATACCAGCCACATTCGTAGAGGAAAAATGCAAAAACACGCTGGTCAATCAATGCATTAATAAACACCAAATACGTAGGTACTCTGCGTCTTTTAAAGGTATAATTGAACTATACAGAACTTGAACTCTCTCTCTCCTCCTGATATTCCCAGCTCGATATTGGTAGCTATTGGAAGTACCTGGAGATGAGGTACCCAATTAGTAATATTCGCAAAATGGAGATCAACATTCTAATGGGTTTTTTGAAAATAGGTCACGATCGAAGGTAGTTTCTCGGAAGAAAGCTATGCTACTGTTGATCCAGAAAAAAAGATAAATCACCTGGTTTGCCATCCTCTTATCGACCTTTTGCCTGCTAGATAACGTGGGCAAATTAATTTCTTGAGAGAGTGGTAGCCAATCGAGTCGAGAGCTATTGAAAGGAAAGAAATATAATCTCAAGTAGTCAGTACAGTTTTCAAACTGAACGCTGAATACGCTGACGAGGATAGCCGAGTCAGCAATACCTACACGTCAGTTTTGCGCAATCATCAGCCTCGATAAAAGAGATTTGAGCCCCTGCACACCTGCTCAGGATGATCAGCAGTTATCTTAGCTACCGATAAATCCAAGCAGAGACTGCTGGTATTTGTGAGGTGCCACAGAGGACGCTGTCGTGACGCATCGCATTACAGATTTCAAGGTGAAGTTGCCACTAGGCGTTCAGCTTATCTGCAATGCGAAAGACACACTGATGGTACACACTGCCGAAATAACTGTAGCGGTGGTGAGCGGAGTAAACCGGGCCCCGAAGGCAGTGACGTGTGTCTTCCAGATTGAAACTCACAGTAGGGAAGACGAAAGCTATATTATTTACGACCCGTTGGAAGTTCAGTCTGCGCACCTTTCACCTCCTAAGTGTGGAAATCATGATCAAGAAGGTGATAGAGTATGTGGGCATGTGGTTTGGTTCAAAGCTGAGCTTAAGATAGCCAAAGGAAGGGAAAAGAGGGAAAAGATTCAACGAAGCGTTGCTCTTAGGTGTCTTAGTACCTACTGCACTGTCTCGACGAATTCTCTTTGCATATTATTAGCACGTTCACCACCGATCGAGCTCCTTGTTAAGGAGAGAGCGGTGGTGTCCAAAGAAAGAAGATGACAACAACTGATCAAGAAGTTTAGTTTCAGAAAGAAGGCTAATTTTCCTGGACTATGACTACTTGTCAAAAGTCAGGCAACTGTTGAGTCTCTGTTCTTGAAAATTCGAAATTTTTGGAATGCAGAAAGGACGCTTCTCCGAGTCAAATTCTGAATTGAAAAGCAAACTAATGAGTAGTGGTACATTTTACGCCTCATTCCCTATAGGTAATTTTCATGATCTAATTGGGGAAGAAATAAAATGACATAAAAACTCAGATGAAGAAGTCCCCTAAACCTAAACGAATCCGTTCCTTCAAGTTACGGCTATCCATAATCCCCCCCCCCTTGAGTTTGATTACTTTATGCGGGACGTCAATGAAAAGTGTCGGAAGTTTGAGGCGAAGTTGAAGGAGAGGAAAAATAAGAAGCTGTCCTCCCTAATGACAGTTAATGAGGATGTGGTTGAGGAGGGGGTGAGTGACGGTGTTGTCGTTCATAAATTCCATCCCCCCTCATAAATAATAGTCAGTTAGTGTTCAATATTGACGAAACATCCCTCCTTGAGAAAGGTTTGAAGTTCAGTATGCCTCCCCTCAAGAATGATGAAACCTTGGCGAATGTCGTTGCGGATCTTGCGGTTCTGGTTTTAATACCCAGAAAGTCTGTGCCGAATTAGTCCGTAATAACCCCCTCCCTCGCATGAGTAATAAATTGGGAGGAGTGATTCAGGGTTTAAGGAGGAAGATGAAAGAGGGAGATTTGATCGTCACTAAGGCTGACAAGGGCAACGCTGTTGTAGTGATGGAGAGATCGGCCTATTCTTCTAAGGTCCATAAAGTCCTACAGCAGTGTGGTGCTAAAGAGAGTGAGGATTTCAGCTTTCCCAAGCACGTCAAAGAAGTTAGGAGTGTCATCAACAGGAGTGAGGCTGTTATCAAAACTCCTGCTTTGAAAAAAGCCCTCCTTGTTCCTAACCCCACCCCCCCTCCTGTACGGGCTGCCTAAAGTGCATAAGAACAATACCCCGATGTGACCCGTTGTTTCTTTCGTCTCCTCTCCTACCTACCTCCTTGCCAAATTCCTTGACCGTTGGTTCAAAAATCGAATTGATTTTGAATCCCCTCATTCGGTCTTGAATTCGGCCTCTTTACCTGACGTCCTCAAGGATGTAAGTCTTCCCCCGGGAACGGCCATCTGCTCGTTTGATGTTGTTGGTTTGTTCCCGAATATTCCTAAGGTTGCTACTATCCAGTGTATGGGTGAGCTACTCGTCAAAGCCAACATTCCTCATAATGAGTTTCACGAATTCTTCGATCTTCTAAATACTTGTCCCCGAACTACTGTAAGTTTGAAGGGAAATTTTTCGAGTTCCCTGACGAAGTAGGGATCCCCATTGGATCACCACTAGGCTCTCTCATATCCGAAATTTTCATGTCTAAGTTTGAACTTGACCTCTTTTCCTCGAACCAGGTGTTACTTAATCATATTCATTATTGGCACAGGTACGTTGATGACGTTCTATGTACCTGGACTGGTCACCCAGATCTCCTTGGTGGTTTCTGAGGTATCTTAATTCCTGGTACCCTTCCATCAAATTTACGTTGGAAATAGGGGTATTTTCCATTAACTTTTTAGATTTATCGATCTCTATAATAGACGGTATCCATAAGTTTGGAATTTACAGGAAAGATACTACGACCGATGTTTTAGTCCACGGTGGTTCGTTCGGTCCTGTTACTCACAAGATGGCTGCTTTTCATAGCCTAGTTCACAGACTGACTCGTATTCCTATGAGTCAGTCTGCCTTCAAGAAAGAGTTAATCACAATAAAACACCTGGCCAGAGTGAATGGGGTCAATGTCGATGTTGACGTGATGGTTCTGAGGAAAGTTACGAGGAGCCTCCTAGATTCTACCACTTCCCTCCCCCGAGACACGATCCGCGATCGCCGTTTGCGTTGGATCAGTCTCCCTTTCCTGAGGAAGTTCTCCCTGCAATTGGGTCGGGCCCTTCGACCGTTTGGCTTCAGACCCGCGTTTTACAACCCTACCACAGTCAAAAGGTTGTTTGTGAGACTGAAGAACCCCATACCTGTCGATGAGAGGAGTGGTGGGTATAAGTTGGAGTGTGAGGATTGTGGAGGCTTTTATATTGGTGAGACCAGCCGCCAAATGAAAGTTAGAGTAGCTGAGCACCTGAAGTCTTGGAAGAAGGGACACTTAGGGGAGTCAGCTTTCGCCGATCACTTAATAAACAGTGGCCACAGCTTCCGCGAGGGATCCGAAAAGCTCCTCCATAAGGAGAATTCCTACCGTAAGCGTATCGCCCTCGAGAATATAGAGATAATTCGTCATCTCAACACTGACGGTATCACTGTACTCAATTCGTACATTCCGGAAGATGGCCTGATTGAACTGGTTTATGACTCACACCATGATTTCTCGTTTGGACGATCTTAATACCTCGTTCTTCTCATTTGTTCGTCAGTTGCTTTCATTTCAGGCTTGAAGATGGTTATTTAACCGAAAGCGCTCGTCCTCTTTTATTTTTCTGCGGTTTGCATGTTTTACTCCACGTCGGAGTATTCGTCTTTCACGTTCCCCTAAAACTGTTGTGCAGAGACCTAACTCATGGATCTAAAACATTATTAACAAACGAAAGTTGTATGAACACAAAGTATTTAATCGAGAAAAAAATTGTACTATTAAAATACGAAAAATTTGAAGTACCTAATTAATACGGGGCATCCGAGCCGTACAAGATCAATGCGATCAATATCGAGTCAAAGAACAATCGTAATTTTACTACCAAAAACAAAACATACTTTTTGGTAAACTAGCAGGTATAGGTGAATGTGAAATGAATAGGCCTAATGTAATAGATATTGACTGCGAAATTTCACGACATAACGCTAACGTGATTCATAATGGCTCTAAGTATAGATTCGATGAGTTTCATATTCCGAACTTCAGTCATGTATTCTCGAAAAAAATCGTCGTACAATAATTTTAAAAAATGACTGAGAAGATTTTCACATTGAACGATGTTGGTACAAGGTGGCTTTATGTGGAGATGAAGCCATTTACGGCAGTCCAAGATCGCTCGAAGAATTTCGTCATTATGTAATTCAGCGCGGCCTTTGTCTATAATCGGAAATATTATCTCCACTAGATTTTCAATTGCTTTTGCCTTACTGAAAAAGAAGAAAAAGGTAATATACGGTACCGTAATAGGAACAATCGAGAATTTCCGTTATAAGATTACTAGTCGCGTAATTCTGAGGAGGGAGGGGTTCACAGAGCTCTCAAAATTTATAATTTTCAAAATGATCGTATCAACGTTTTGTAGACAAAGACAGAATACAAGATAGAAGAAGCCGCGTCAAACTTGTCCAGACAACGGAGCGAATCTGTTGTTTCTCCGCGGTTCCCTACAAAATATCATGATTATAAACTCGTCTCGCAACCTCTGCGGCTCCTCCATTTTGGCTTCTCGGCCTTTAATTTGAAAAATATTGGATGTCATGCACTTCTGTATTCATGTTGAAGCTTCCTTGACTCCCTCTTAGAAAATCCTCGATACCCCTCTAGGTGTGAGTATATTTCTCAGGTGTGTACTTGGCTCGTCATGATAGCCGACTGTCCAGCGGTACATAGTTGTGGGGATCAAATACGTAGGTACCTATACATAATGTCATGGAACTAACTTATCCGTTAGATATTCTATTCTCCGTAACACCAGATCATCATCCAAGGGCCATTTGTTCATACATGCTTCGCATTGACAGATGAAATCGAATTTTGCCGATGTTTCGATCCGTTCTTCGATGGGAATAGTTGCAAATGAACTAAAGTACGAAGTAAAAATCTGTAAAATATTTCAAGCGAATAGATTTTTAAGAAAAAAAAATAAAACTCCAGTTGCAGCTAGAGAAATGAATATCAACGAGAAAAAAGAAAAAGGGCATGGTTCAACGACCTAACTCTTTCGCCATTGAGGTGGGCAAAATTTGAAATTTATAACTGAACAAATTTCACATGAAAGTGAAGTTAATGAATCGAAGCTTTTAGAGAAATAGTTGGCAATAACAACTGCCGTATCTTGAGCGTTTTCTTTTATCGCTTTGCATCAGGTGGTAAACATCGCAGTATAGTTATAGAAATGAAAAATAACGTTACAATCTGATAGCTAGCACGGTATTCAATCCTCTGTTATCTGTACATACACATCATCGGCATTATGACGCTTATTATGCACGATTTTGAAGCGTTATAAGTATGCGATCCATAAATTAGCAAGAGTTTCAAATAGGAAATAAATTAGAATTTATGCTTTGAGTACCTCTGGATGTCATCACAAAATGCCCATGGATTGAAGAATAACTCAAGTTGACCAGAAAAGATATTTTACATGCCTTATCAATTGAGAGTTGAGAGACGAATAAATTGAAATAAGTACAAGATTAAATTTCTTTTCTAACTTGCCTACCTGTTCGCCTTTCGATATCGGTCGCATAGCGAATGCGACTTGCTCCTCGTTTCGCACGAAGAAATGTACGCTCGGATTGCAAGAATGATTCAGTAAATTATTGAAAATGCATACACCAGTGCCTATCGAATTCGCGGAGGGATGATTCAGCAAGTTGGGAGTATTAAGCCGTTCAATTGAGAATCTATTGGATTTCAGCGCGATAATGTGATTTATCAGGAGCATCGTCGCAAACAATTCTGTTTCACTCACGTACTCCTTCACGCGGGAAACAGAAGAAAAAAGAAATCATTAATACGTGCGAATCACACAATTAATGATCCAGGTAATGTATGTTTTGCACAAGCGTCCTACCATTCGTACTTTACTATCATTATTTCCGAAGTATCCCACACGTTGCAATACGGTGATAGCTTCCACTGCCGAGAAGGCAAAACATTTCACCCAAGAAGGTTTGTATGTTCTATTTAAATTCAGCGCGGAGAAATAATCACTCGAAAATCGCTTGTTACGAGGATCCAATTTTTCAACGAAAACATCGCGTATGGGTAATTTTTTCATTATGTTTTCCAATTCATCTCCTTGTTTTGTTCCAATCAACAGCATCCTTATAGCCATCAATTGAAAACCGCTCGATCGATTGACCTTTCTGAATGACATCAATTTGCATTCTATACGATGGTAAGAATTGTATGCTTCCGAACGACAATGTTTGCAACAAAACATCACCTGTAAAATGATATGAAATTTAAAATTGTTCTGGTACCTATATTTGAAAAGAAAGACAGAAAAAAAAAACTAGTCTCATTAAAAATATTGCATTAAGTATAATATGTGTCTACATACGAGTAATAGTCAAGATGTTTGAAATTTAAAACGCTAAAGATTTTGCGAAATTTTTTAAAATAAATTCTGAAGGTTGACACTTGATAAAAACTTTTTAAGGTTCATTTTTTGCCATCTTTATCAATTTTTAAGTTTGAGCCAAGCCATCCTCAAATAACTTACTATTAATTAAATGTATTTATTTTATTTGCAATCTTGGAGGAACACGACCGCGACCGTAGACGATAAGAGAAAGAAAAATTATTTCTAATTTTTTCACTTTTTTTCAATCTTTTTTAGCTTTTCAATTCCATGAATGCATCATTTTTATTTTTATTTTCGACGAATTTTGACAGCGAGTCTTTCTGTAACCCATTTACTTTAGGTACCGTTCAAAAAATAAAATTTAAATTTTCTCACTTTTTTTAATTCTTTAGCTAAGTATGTTCTCGAAATAGATCACAACAATATTGGTGGTTTTCAATTTTTATTGAAGCATCTTTGTTTCTCACTGTACTGTAATGACCCCAGTATGATGAAAGCCAATATGATCACCCTTACGAGTATTATGAGTACACAATTTCTCCATTGAAAGACTGCAAGGAGGGATTCCTTTGTAAGGAGAATTTCAAAATCTCATCGAAAAAATTAAAAGAAATACAGAGGTGAGAGTTTGAAAGGTACGAGTGATAGTGAGAGTCTGACTCAAGCTATTTTATTTTATTTTATTCGTAAGTTCCTAATTTTTCTTTATTAGCTCTACTTTGTTCGATTTCAATTTATCACCCTCTCCTGCCTTCCATAATCTAATACCTATCAATTTGTTTAATTTTACGAGATTTCAAAATCATTACCAAATCACAAACTTCCAAAATTTATTCCATTTTATTTTTTTAGGACGAGAACTGGATAAGTATTCCTTTTTCCCCCAAATAAAAAAAGTCTGAATTTCAATTTCGAAATAAATAGGTATCAAGGATTAGGTCCGAGTATCGTCGAGAAATCTAGGATTGTATAAAGATGAAAACAATGTTTAAGAATTCAATGATGGCAGTACGATTGTAATGATGACTATAATAAAGCAAGGTTCGCTGGTTTTGAGGGCTGCAGGAGGCTACTTTACTACTCAATATTTTAGTATGGACGTTCTACCATACGATATGCATTTTCACCTTTCAATATTGTTATACCTTCTGAAGGCCACTCCGAAGATTTCAGTTGTCCTAAATCGGAAGTATGAGTAAGCTCTATGGAGGCAAGATCTCATAAACATTGAAAAAGTTACAACCTCTGCGAGTGAAAAAAACCAACTAAAAGATGAATCATTCGTGAAGTCTGATGATTTTAACGAAACAAACTCAATTTATGAAACTTATTGCAAATTATTTTAAAGGTATAGGTAGCTTTATAAAAAAAATTTAGGTACCTGATGACAAGAAGGACAAGGTATCAAAGCACGACATTTTGAGAAACAATGAGAGCAGTGGAGATACATCTCAATCGGCTCCAATCTCCGAACGAAAAACTTTTGACTAGAAATAATTTCACCTAAAATGACATTAATCAGATTTTCGTCAGCGGATCAATTTATAATCGCATGCATAGTATTATGGAGAACAAAATTTTATTCAAACTAAAAAAGTAAGCGAGAAGATTGGTCACTCAAGTTGCATGAATGGAACCGCATACAGCGACCTATCACAAATAAGATTTTGAAAATCTTATTTGTGTTCACTGTTCATAAACAGAGTACTTTTATTTCATTATAATATTATCAGAACTTCGACGAGAAACCCGATTATTGCAGCCGAAAATTTCACCATCGGCCTTTGGCTTAAAATAGATTACAACCTTGAAAAGTTTGGCTTTTGAAAAAATTCATCTAATTTTGGCTAATCATGAGTCCAGATAAAACAATGAAAATAGGCTTTGTCATACTTGTGGAAAACACCTATTCTCCAGTTTGTGTTCATCTTCATTGGATGACTGCACTATAGGCTTGTTTGCTGATGGGCAGAACCTCTCAGCTGAACCGGACCGGTTACCGGAACCAATCTTTCCAATTATTTGGCAGTGCCGGTCTGGCCTGGAGAGAGCTTCACCCTCTGTCTGACTTTTTATTTTTCAAGAATAACTCGCTTCATAGTAAATCAATCTTAACGAGACCGAGTTCAAAAAATCGAGAGTCGTTTACTCTTTCCATATGATTTGTAAACTTTTTCCCCGCTGAATCGAATACTGTTCGCAAATCAATGATTAACCGTGTTTTTCCAAAGGTTTTTCCATAAGAGCCTGTATAAAACTCGGCCCCGTATTTTTCGTCATCGCGACGTTGCCAGATTTAATATTCCGGCCTGATACTGATAAAGACGGCCAAAGCGAGACGGCCATGCTCTGGAAAAAACCGTTGAAAGACTCGGTAATCGTTAATTTGCGAGTAGTATCCAAGTAGTAACTGCCGTACAAAGTAGAACGGACGTATATGCGAAAACAACGATCACCGAGACGAGGCGTTCGGATCAATGGGCTGTATGTGTGATGGTAACGAAGCTTCGTATTCACATACCACTACTATCACAGTCGATTGCATATCAATGCATATACGTCCTTTTTTGGACGTATATGCATCGCGAGGTGAAAAAATGTACTGTATCTGAAGATTGAGCACTTATTGAAGAAAATTATTAGAATTATCGAATTCTACGTTGAAAATTACTATGAGTGATCAATTTATGCGATCTTAATATCTTTTGAATACATTTTTAAATTCTTTTTGATACTTTTCCGTGATCGTTGTTTTCGCATATACGTCCGTTCTACTTTGTACGGCAGATCAGGACTGGTGTTAACACTTTAGCTTTGTTGTTTACATAAATGTGTGGATGAAGCGGGATGTGGAGAATACTAACTTATTGGGGATATATAAGGATAGATCAAGAGAAAAAGCCTTTTTTTTTAGGTGATTCCTATTGAAAGAGACCCATTTTTTTGTTATATTCCTATCAGATGCAATATTACACAAAGAATAAAAATTTAGTTCTCTTCAATGGTGCACAAAATTTGATTGTTCTAGAGATACATTGATCATTCTGAAAAACGCCCATAAGAGCCTGTGTTATCTTACCCCCAAATTGATATAATTATACTTATATTTTATTCATTTATTTGTATAACGCTTTTTTTGTTAGCATAACTCCTCCAAAACTATAAGTGGATTTCCTTCAAATTTGCTCAAATTAGCTCAAATTATAGTCATGTATTTGAAATTGTGCATACGATTTTTTCTTGTGGATCGATTGATTATTTGAGCCCAAATTTGTTATTGCCAATTCACGGAAACCATCCAACCAATACTTTTTGTATGAGGTATGACTGAATGATGTTACAATATATTCAATATAGTTAACCAGAAATTTTGGGGTTATTTGGATGAATAATTTTTAAGTTGATTCTCAAGATAAATAGATCAAATCGATTCATTAGAGTCCTCACAATTGTATTGTATAAGTCATGAAGATTATTACGTATGCATAGCATTTAGTGGCTGAAAGAATTCCTTATGAACAACCGCACAAGATAGAAAAATGATCAACTCTAAAATGCACGTTCTATGTGATCGATGGATCTAAAATATAGCCAAGTATAATATTTTTGATTACACACTGTGAGTACCTACATACCTACTTGAATTTAGAGGGGTGGTTAAAATTTAGAAATGAAAAGTCGGTAATGATCTTACGCTGCTGCGTAAGCGTTTTTAATGTAGGTAATACAGTAACTCTATGAACTAAATTACGATTTAATTCATCTCTTTCGATTATTTTGAAATTTGGTCACAAAATCATTGTGGATGTCGATCAAGTTATTTTATGTCGCATATGTAGGCAACTATGATGGAAAAATTTTAATGTTAAGAAGGTTTAGTAGTTCAAAATCGAATACACATTCGATAGGGGGGTTTGAAAGTACCTATAGGATAAGCTTCCGGCGTATCGAATCAAATAGGTAGGAAGTTCAGGTTGTGCGTGGTTAAGAAACACAGAGAAACTTCGGCGTGGTTATCCGTACAAAGTCTCAACACAATTTAATCTTTTCTTCTTTCCTACAGTTCCTTTACAAGTTGACAGTCATCTACCGGTACGATCGTAACTTCATTCGTAGGAAGTTCTCCCATTTCTAATCTAGGTACCTCGCACAATTTTCTAAACGTTTTCTTTTAGCAGTTGAACTCAATAGAAATAATATATGTGCGTTCGAAAATCGCGATTAACGTCTGCTGGAAATTTGTCATGTACATAAAAGTTGTTTTGAAGTCTTGCAATGAAGTATTTATCGAAGGAAATATTATTTGATTTTATCGACAATTGTTTCTCGATTTTACGCAAAGCTATAATTATTCTGGTTTTTGAAAGATAGTAATCAAATAAAGATTTCACTTGAAACAGCATTAGAATGTTTACGCAAATGCCGATGTTTGTATCTAAGAACACAATGTTGTATCTAAGAACTGGTACGGTACCTATATCTAGTTTGTTCAAACTCCTTACATACAATCGTGTATCGCAAAATAAACTCATTTATCGGTATAAAAGGAGGTGCTGAATTTCAGCTCTTCATCAAGAGTTCCAAGCTAGTAGAAGTACCAAGTCACTCTCGAATACGTGCATTCTGCCTGTGACACTAAACTTTTTCAATACGTGCAGTCCCAGTCGTTCAATTTTTGCCACAATGATAACTATGAACATCTTAGTTTTTTACATTATATTCCTTCTCGCTATTATTAGTATGTTCACTGAACTTGGTGTGGTAAGTATTTATTTCAAGCCTCGTCAATTACCCGTAAATCGATTTTTTTTGCACTCAACTTGTTCAGAACAAAGAAAAGTGGGAGAGTAGGTAGTCTTTTACAATTTTTTTGCACTCGACTAATTCCTTTTTTTTTTTTCTCACAAACGCAGAAAATAATTTTTTTACATACCCCATAATATAGTAGAATCCGACACATCTTTACACTAATTTTTTGGTGTTTCGTTTTCCCATGGGCGAAACTTTTAATTTATCCAGAGGGGGAAAAATTGTATCCTTAGTCTATTGCAAAACATCAATGTTGGCATAGATAGAAATTAATCTCATTCAAATAGGTAGCTATTTTAATTTTGTAAGTTATCGAGTCTCATTCATTGTTTTCCCGTTCCATTCGCAACAAATTACATATTTCTTTTGAAATGTAGGAAAACGAGAAAACCCGACTCTAAGAATATTTATGTCCAATCTTCGTTTTTCGTAATTGTCTCGTTATTTTTCTGCAATCTCAAAGTTTGACCACCACGACTTGTTGCGAACAGCATCGAAGAGTGGGTCGCGCTTCGCAAAGAGTCACGGTAAAAAAATTTTTTAAGATAGAAAATAAGGACTTGAGTACGAAAAATGAATAACGAAATTCATATTATTATACTCTTAGAGCCGATGGAATATTCTCGTAGGTACTTGAAGATTTCGAAAAATTTTAATTCCTTCGAGTTGTGTTATTTTTATTTTAAAATGTTCCCGGCGAGGAAAATTCGTTGTTTTTGCCCCGCTGTTGTCGAGCTGGAGACTTTCGCATTGTGTCACGCACTTTTACCAAAATCGAATATTTGTGAGACAATCTAAGAAACTGTACCTAAACTCCCTTCATTTTTTTTTTTTTTTGCATTTTCAAATAGAGGATAATTTTCTGAATCCCACAAAAAATAAATTTTCCACATTAGGTGAAAACTCCCTGAAATATGATCTTTTGGAGTTACAACTTTTAAAAAGTAATTCTGAGAAAATTGGAAAAAGTTAGGTACTGAAAGTTTGTGAATGGAAAAAAAATTTGAAGCGAGTTCAAGCACGGTTTTTCAAATCGCCTCACATTTTCTGAGAAATCGCTCGAGAAAACGATCGAATACGAGTTGGAAAATTTTTTCCGATGTAAATACGTTAGGGCCTAGCTCGAGAAAGTGATCAAAATTGAGAACATTCGTGGACTTCGAATATGTTTTCAACTTGAGAAATAATGATCAAATTTGATAATATTTTTCGACTTTGAATAACTTATGCTTCGAAATGTAAATATTTAGGGACTTAGAAAATTTTTAGAAATGTGACTCGAGAAAATGATGAAATTCAAGAATACTCTTGGATCTAGACCATGAATATTTTTTGAAATGTAACTAGAGAAAATAATCAAGTCCGAGAACTCGTAATTTGAGCGACTTGAAAATTTTTTAAAGGTGTACCTTGGTATCGCTCGAAATTTCTCGAACAACATCTCGAACCATAGGTATTCAAAGTTCACGAATACCTATTCTCAACTTTAATCCTGGAACTAATCTTTAAAAATTTTCGAAGTCCCAAAATATTTACAACTCGGAAAATATTCAAAGTCCGAAAATATACTTGAATTAGATTATTTTCTCAATTTAAAAGCTACATCTTTGGACTTCGAATGTTTTCGTATTCTCAATTTTGGTCGTTTATGGAACTAATCTTTAAAAATTTTCGAAGTCCCAAAATATTTACTACTCCGAAAATATTCAAACTCCGAAAATGTACTCGAATTAGATTGTTTTCCCAATTTAAAAATACATCTTTGGACTTCGAATATTTTTCGAGTTGTAAATTTTTGGGACTCAGAAAGTTTTTCAAAATGAAGCTTGACAAAACGATGAAATTTGAGGATATTTTTGGATTTATATGAATATTTTTTGACTTGATGTAGGTAGCTTGCAAAATGGATCGAGTCTGAGAATCTTTTGGAAAATTTTTCAAAATGTGTCTCGAAAAAAACAGATAAATTTTATATCCGTACGTGTAAGGATGGTGTAGGAATAGGTATATGCTTGAGATAACTATGGATTAATTTTGAGAATATTGTAGGGCTCCATATATTTTTTAAAATGTAGGTTAGAGCTCAAGAAACGAGTAAATTCAAGAATATTTTTGTACTAGAATGCTTCGTCCATATCAGTCAAAAATTGTCTTATTTTTGGGACTTTTGTCACGACAAGCCAAGAGCACCTATATGCGTCCGCGAAAAAAAAGTTCTCCACCGAAAAGTTGTTGATGTCACTCTAAAGATTTGCATAGTAGCTGTTAGTTAAGATTTTATTTATGAATTGCATTTTTCAAATTTTCGTATAGAGTCTTTGAAAAAGTTTCTTCTTCTCGATAAATCAATAATGATAATATACCTAGGTACGAACTGCATTATTGTATTCTTCGACCTTTACTTAAGACTTTTATTTTACTTTTTTAATATTATCTTAATTAAATTTCTTCATTTGTCTACGGTATACGTTCTCGTTGTGTTATTTTCGATTACCCATCTTTCATTGATGAAGGCAGGCTTAGGAAACTTATAAATTATGATTATTTGTGTGGCGATACTCTTGAATTATTCGAGTCTTCAGACACAGAAGAAAAATACTAACGTGCAGACCTGTTTTGATTTCTAAATCTTGACATAGAAAAAAATCAGGATTTCTTGAGCTCTAGATTTCAGCGGAATAGAAAGCTCCAAATCTCTTGGGTTTTGGTTATCAAAAAAAATAAGAAGATTTTCCATTGTCTTACAGTCGAGGAAAAAGAAAATACCAAGAGACCTGGATACTGAGGCGTATGGTGACTCTGTCGTATTTTTGTTTTTCTTTTGCATCCGAATTGCACTGTATCATGAAGGAACGAATTAATCCCATGTTTTGTCCAGCAGTTACTCATATAATATTTGAAATCATACCTATACCTAAAATTACTTATTTCAAGTCTCAGAATAATGTTGGACTTGATCGTTTTTTGCAAGTCCAACATCCTAAAATATATTTGAAGTCCGAAAATATTCTCGAACTTGATCGTTCTCTCGAGCTATGTATATCTCCAAAAATAGGTATTAAGTATTCGAAGCCACCTAGGTATCACGTCAATTGCGTTTATTACGAAGCAATAATAATTGGAGAGATCGAAACAAAAAAGTTAGGTATTCTAGACGGAGATTGAATATCGTACAGAGCTGAATTTCTTCAAGTTCTAAAGCTTTTACTGAATCGCTAGAACACACCTAACATTGAAAAAAAAAAAAACATTCAATAGTTTTGAAGGAGTAGGTAGTATAAGGAACCTGAAATTTTTTCAAAAATCCACAAAAGTGATCTATATACTTCAAAAGCTCTGTCACCGTCCCTTCACCACTGCACCGAACGTAGAGTACCTATCACTCTTAAATAATTTGAAAAGTTTTCAGAACAGTCCAATCATCAGGAGTGTAAGAATTTAACTTTTGTACTGATGTCTTTCTTACATTTGCAGGCTGGATGCCGTAATCCCTCGGACTGTCCAGGTGAAGAAATATGCATAAATAGAGTCTGTAAATGAAAACCGATGGTCATTATTATATATTTCAATTTTAGTTCTTAGAATCAGTGATGTTTATTATTTCATTGCATAGGTAGGTAGTATAGGAAAAATAAAAGAAATGTTCTGGCTTCTTCATTGTAAAACCATAGTAAAATAGAAAATTTTTGTTCTTCGATCGCGTTATTCTTATTTCATTGTATGAACGCATATATTTGAGCAAAACCGCATATTTTGTTTCCATGATTTTGAGCATGGGAAAAGAATCCGTCGCAGAAGTGTGACACTTTGTATTTAGGACCAGAAACTCTGTGATACTCTGAATATAAACATGATTGTACATTACAGAGGTGGGTAATCGCATTAAAATTCGACTAAAAAGAGAGAATCATCTTCAGACAAGAAAGATTAGAATTTGCGTCATCCTAACGATCTCAGTGCTTTTTATTTGGAATTAGAGTATTGTTGGAATCAATTTGATATTGAAAGGTCAGAGAGAATTACGGAAATTATTGATGAATAGACTGTAGAGAAAATATTCGAGGAGAAAGTTAATGCTGGGTACATGTTCCATATGGGTGAGTCCTAACCAATCCTCTATTTTTTTGGTCGCTATCGAGAATCCTTTTTTTCTGTCCCTCAAGTAGATTAATACCTAGTTATTCCCTATACGAGGTCCTAAAACGAGTAATATAGTCACGAGTCCGAGTTTTACGAAACGAGCCAAAGGCGAATACAGTAAATGGCCGAATGACTTATTACGAGCTGATGGACTGTGAATAATACAAATTTTTTTATACACGTTCAAATTATGTGCAAATTACGTACGCAGGGTATAACCCGTAAATTGAACTTGTGACTAAACCAGCAACCTAGTTCATCCACCAAAAATGGCCGCCCGTTACTAAGGAAGCTAGTCTACCCAGGTTTACCTGCTGATCCGACCCATGACTAAAACAGCTAGTTTACTTATTGAAAACAGCTGTTTTACAAGCACCTATTTAAAAAAAAATTAAACAACTTGTCGAATGTAAACAATTTATGCCACATACTACAGCCAAGAAGCAGCTCAAGATCAGATGTGGTCGGATGGTAAGCGTTGTATATTACATAGTCAATGAATATCATCACCTATTTTCCTGCCTTGTTAACAACTCCATGATACTCTATAACATGACATTGTTTTAAACAATATAAAACGTTTTAAACTAAAAAAAAACTTGATTTTTTGCTGCTGCTAGTTTCCCCGACACCCAAAATTTTACTATACTTACTATTTGGTCCAGACTCTGCCAGAATTGCGCACTACGAAAACGGAAAAATTAGTGGGTGATGTGGGTAAATGGCAGAAGGTTTCCTTAAATCGATCTGAATTAATTTTTATGGAAGATGGTTTATAGAAAATTTTACGCTCTACAAATTTCGTTCTCTTCATTTTTTTTTTCCTAAATTGCGTTGTTCCTCAGTTATTTTGAGGTTCCTCAGTGAACATTTGAATGGGGGAGGGGAGGGAAGAATCATTATTACCCTACTTCCCATTTCGACGTTTCCAATCGCGCCCATTGTAACGCTTCTAGTGGATGGCCAGCACAAATAACATACAGTGATTAGTGAATGCCAGTGCTGGATTAAGGTGTGCTGCCGCCGTGTGCAAAATTTTGTATGCCGCTCCAAATGAAAAAATTTTTCGCTAAAAAAAAATGAAAAATTTGCCGCCCTGTTCAACTGCACACTCTGCACACCTGGTATAAACCCTGCACTGGTGAGGCTTTTGATGTTGTGTGGGTTGCATATTTTATCAAATCTCGCTATGGAGAACAAACAATTAGGATTTTTACCGATGCTAGGTGGCGCTAGAAATGCCTTCCTCTCTTACTGCATTCAACAAAATGAAAGGGTGATGATTTCACGTTTGCTGCTACTTGAAGTAGAAATCCCAATTTTCAATGTGTAGTAAATAATCGAGAACTGCATTTATGTAACTGATTTTTTCGGCAAACAAGTCTTCAAATGTATTAGAATGACTTGTACGACATACTTTTTTCACAAGTGAAGAGTCTACTAATTAAATCACTTTTGAAAATCGCGATTTTTGTATAAGAAGCGCAGTAAATGTGAATTTATCCCCCATTCGTTTAGGCAGGGCTACCAATCTTTGAGCTTCTGGTAAAGATCCCAATGACTTCAAATTATCTCAATAATTTTATGAAGATCTAGCCAAAATGTGTTGATATTAATTAAAATCTTCAATACTGAATCTTGAAAATTTCATCAATATCTCAAAAGATGACCACTTTTTATAAAGATAACATAATTGGAGGTTAAAAATAATATACAGTGCTGGAAATTAAGGGTGGTAAGTAATTCGATTTTAGGGCTTAAGCTTAAGGCTTGAACTTGAAGCAAAATTTCTTTTCGCTTAAGCTTAAGGCTTAAACGTAGAATGAAATTTCTTTTCACTTAAACTTGAAGCTTATTTAAAACTTATGAGTTTTAACTTGAAACTTGAGCTTAAAGCTTGAAGCTGAAAGTACAGAATATGTTTTTGTTGGAAAAATTATGCTCTTGTCAGAAAAAAACATGTTTTTGTTTTTTGGGGGGTTTTAAGCTCTTGTTTTGCTCAGTAAGTCGCTTAATTAGGCGAGTGGAAAATTGTTTCGCGTTAGCTTATTTATACAGCTTAAAACTTAGATAAAACTTGAGCTTACCACCCTTGCTGGAAATTAAATACTCGACTTTTAATCAATTCCATCAAGTTTTTGAAGAACTTACGCTAAAGAATCGAGATAAATTCATTTGAATTCAGTGTTTGTCCTCCAGCGATATTTCATATTTGATAAAATATGCAACCCGCCCAACATTAAAAGCCTTATACTCGTACAAAGTCTTTGGAACAGGGCTGCTTAGCCAATTGTATTAGCTAAAAACTTGGCTAAAAGCTAACCCTCCAAGTTGACTGGTTTTGGCTATCAACTAACGGCTAACCCAGTCTCACTGGCTAGCTAATTTTGGGCCAAAATAAAATAGCTAACGGCTAAAAGCTAAAAGCTAACGGCTGAAATTAGGGGAGGCGTCACTAAAATGTGGAGGGGTGAGGTGTGGGGAAGAGCCGTATTAGCCGATGGTAATTCCAATTTGAATGGCTAATGACTAAGCTAATGGCTAATGTGATTTCATTAGCTAGCTAAAGGCTAGCTAATTTTGGGTGAAAATTGCTTGGTTAACGGCTAATGGCTTCAGATTAGCTAAGCAGTCCTGCTTTGGATTTGACAGAGCAGGGGTGCGCTAGCTTTGCCATCCCCATATGCATCCTAACATTGATAAGAACAACCAATAGCAATACTCAGAAATAACGTTTGCTAGATGTCAGCCACTTCACTGTCAAGCCCATATTCAAAGCTCAAAGTAACGTCATATAGAAAGGGGAAGTCGTTGAACTCGCCGATCGTCATTTACGCAATGCCGGCAATGTTAAAAACTACTTTCTACCACTTTCTACAGGAGAGGAAACATACGGCGTAGTGCAAATTTTTTGCTTTATCTCAAAAGTTATACATTTTTGAAAAAAGTAAAAGAACAGAATCGGTTTGTGTTGTAATTTCCAATCAAATGAGATCAATTTTGTAATTCTGTTTCCGAAAATTCTGGAATCTCCATCATTATGTTGGAAATTTAACGACAAACAACGCAAGCTCTCTTCATTTTTTCATGAAAATGCATCGTTTCTGACATAAAGTGAAAATTTTGAACTTCGCACTTTTCTCTAGAAAAGTATGAAGAAGTGTTTCCGAGCGCAATGTGGTCTGCGGCGTTACGCGCAACTCACGGGTTGAACGACTTCCTCTTTCTATTTTATGACTTCAGCTCAAAATATCAAAATCAAACAGGCGCGGATCCACGGGGGGGGGAATGGGGGAAATTCCCCCTCCCCCCAAATCCCCCAAGAAACCAAAAAAACAACAAAAAATCTGTAGTATCGAAGAAAGTGTAAAAAAAAAAAAAAAGGTCCTTTAAACTTTTTTTGGATTGTTTCCCCTCCCAAAGTGATCGTCTGGATCCGCGCCTGATCAAATGATCGTTGTTTTTGCATATACGCTCAATTCAACTTTGTACGGCAGTATTGAGTATAGGCTATGACTAATTTAATAAAATAAAGAGCTAGGTACTTATTATAATTATGAGATTATATTTTTCGATGACCAAGTATTTAATCTCAAAAACTACTAATCCGATTCTCAAAAAATTGCAAGGCACACCTTCAGATATAACACTATAACCTGCCCAAATTTCAAAAAATCCATCCAGTAATCTTGGAGCTGCGTAGCGCGGCCAAAAATCTTATAGGCCTATGTAAATAAATAAATAAATAAATAAATAAATAAATAAACATAACTTATTATAAGGAAACCTGAATGGACGGGTGTAATACCTCCCTTTTGCTACGAGAAAAATTGGTAAAATGAAACCGTGTGTTCATGTACAGTACTTTTATCTCGATGTATCATCGGAACCTGACTCAATACATACCTACTTTACAAGGTATATAGTCAAAGCATCAGTGAGGAAAACTAAACGAAATTTGGCAAATCTTCCCTGACCTAGGTAACATCCCGATTTTTTGGCAAATGATCGATAAACCCAATTTTATTAACATGTAGGTATTAAGATCAAAAAATAATTGACACTTGTATCTACCTTAGTATCTTCGCGACGTTTCTAATTTCTTCGCCAGAAGATGAACGTTATGCGTTTGAAACTTCGCGAAAATAAATTCAGATATTAAGGTGAATACAAGCGTCAATTTTTAAATCACTTTTTCGAATCCACGTTTAAAATTTCAACTGTGTTTATTTACCTGGTTCAATATCTTCTGTAGCCATTACAAATCTACCCCACTTTTCATCGCACTCGAGTTTAATTTTCGATGACGCCTTCGGAAGAAGCGGGTTCTGAAAGTTACAAAACTTACGCCATTCTGCTTCTTCTTCGGGATTCCTCTTTTTATTACCCGGGTCCGTTTCATCGCCTCTGATCGATCGCAATTGCTCGTCATTCTCACTCGCTTCAGAGATTTCAACCAAGCACGATTTTTTACGTTCGTGTAACTTGTTTTTCAACTTTTCTGGATATCTTCCTTCTAACACTCGATTCACATCTAGTAGACACGATACGTACTCACGAATACGAAAAAGGGCGGCCGAACGATTGGCATAAGCCAGAGCCAGTTCTTCACTACCTTCTTCGGCAAAAGCGACACTTTCGGTGTATAATTTTAAAGCTTCGTAGTCTTTCGCAGTTTTGAACTTTTTATTTCCTAGATTTCTGCACTCTGTAGCTTTCGCAGCTGATTTAGGCTCCTCCATTTCAAACGGAAAGTTTACGGAACACCTCTTCGAATATCTAAATTGACTGTGTAGGTCATTTATCAGAGAATCTAAATCGAGATTTTTTTCGTCATTCGTTGATTGGAAACTAGAACTGAAGAAAACTTCTTTCTGTAAAAACAAATAAAGAACATACGATAGTCCTCTCTCGATTCATGTCCAATTTTCCGACAGTTCCACGATCTAATTTATGATCTATTTCAACATCAAGAGAATAATCCAATAATTACGTACTGGTATCGGCAGGCGAAGTTGACCTGGCATATCTTCGGAAATCATTCTAACGATTTTGGAATTAATTAAACTAAAGAAAAATCGATAATACAGCGTTCACCACAAAAATTAAACCGATGACAATGAAAACAAAAGAAAAAGATTCGATAATTCCGTTAATAACTAAAAATTTATTCAACTTAAATAAAATTGGTGAAAAATAATGATGAAACATAGGACAATTTGAAATTATAAAATAAGGACAACCTGATTAATTCATAATCGAATATTATTATCAATCTCGAAAAAAAGTAATACTACATTTTAATACTTCACGTAACTAATCAACAACCGTGTGTATTTTGAAAATGTAAAAACTGTGAATCTGTAATCAATTACGAAGAATACGCATTCACTAACAGAGTATAAAAACGAATTATAGTGATAAAAAGGGATCCCTATCAAAGAGAGAAAAAAAAAAAAAACAAGGACAAAATGAAAGACAATTTGAGTTATTCACAGTCTCAAGATTTGATCACTCCTGAACGTTTACAGAGCATTTTAATTCTTTCCTTCTTACAAAGATATGAAAATTTTTCGTCGATACAAATACAAAGCGATCAGAATCCACAAGGCTGTTGCCCAAAGGTCCATAATCATGTATTCCGCGTAGAAATCCGTTTTGAAAGCTTTCCATTGCCAAGGGAATGTGTCTTGACAGATTTCATGACCGATATATAGCGCGAGCGAATTCATACCTGAATCAAAATGTAATGAGTATAATTACACATGAATTTCCGAAAGAATCGTTTCCGAGCAATATGGTACTCTACCAGTCTGATAGAAAGGCGATCCTTTCCACCATTTCATCATATCGACAAAGACATATAGCAACGAAAACATCAAGAATGCCAACCCGCTGCAAATCAACACGTAGGAAAGAGACCATAAATTCTTGTTCATTGGTATAAGACCTTCGTCTATTGAAAAGCCACACAGTGGAAGAGCAGCCGATATCTACAGAGAAAAGGGAAAAATAAAAGAATAGATTGATTCTCATAGGTGGTAGACAGAAAATTATGCAACTTACCGCAATTGTGGAAAGAAGAAGCCATCGTTTCAATCGTTGACCAGAAAATTTATACACTTGAAGAATTCTACCCGCGTGAACACCAAAATAGACACATAAAACAGTCGTCAGGAGTCCCAATAAACCTATTTTGGATATAGATACAAAAAAAATCGTTTGTCATCAACAAACTGCTACAAAAATAAATAAATAAATAAATAAATAAATAAGATAAATTATTAGCTCGAATAAGTGCGACTAAATTGAGTTAGAAATATTTTACCATGAAAAAAATAGGAATACAAAAATCCTAGATATATTTTTTAGGATGATTGTAGATACAATCTCTATTTTTTGTTAATCCTACATAAAATTTGTCGCAAAACAAAATTAAATTTGTATGTATTTATAATAATGAGAGATTTCCATTCAAAGACCCAACGTGTTTCCCAAGTATTTTTACTTTTCAGCATACTGCAGCATAAGAAATAGTATTGCTATTCAAGTTATTTTTCTATTTTAATTGTTTTTATTAAAAAGATATTCTTCTAAGATTGTTAGGCGTGAATAAAATCGCACTTTACGAGTACCTACCAACAATAGTTGGAAAGATAATAATACTTATGTGAAATGCAACACAATAAAATACGAATAGGTATTAATCTTTACAGCTTTGATCTATGCTTAGCTCTTTGTTTCATTAAAAGGTTAGTAAATTGTGGAGTGATAATTTGATTTGTCGGTTTTGGAACAAAGATTTGGCCCTGATATTCAAATCTCAAAGAATAAATTACAACGTTCATTGGCTTATTCTAAATTACTGAAACGTACCAATACTCTTCATTGTGAAAATTTAATGATAGTTGATAAGAAGCCATAGAACCTTTACAAAATAATTTTCTAATTTGAATATCAAAAAGGAAGACTTGATTCTGAAATTTAATTTTGAAAAATTTGAAACGCCGCGAGCATCTGAAATTCCAAGTACCGCCTATTTGTAAAATTTGTGTCTCGATTACCTTCTGGATCGTGACGTACACATGCATATAAAGAGTAACAAGTTGATTTTTCACGAGGATACAGATGGCTCTCTTGGAATACCAATTTATCAATATATGCAGCTGCGCCTCCGGTACAATTCGGATGACGGTTATGATCAAATTTGCCTCCCGCACCCAAGTAACCAGTCGGACAGGAATCCGGCAAGGGTAGAAAGAAAGTAACACAAGTATGAAGAGCAACTAACACGAAAACAATAAACCATTGTTTCCAACATTCTGCGATATCTGAAAACTTTGAATTCTAAGAGAAAAAAAATACGCATAAATCATCATAAGTTTTCAAGTATTTTTTCGTGACAGTTACGTGTACCGACCTCTAATTCAGGTTGGGGCATCATGAAGGTGGTTTCAAGTGCACCTACTATGAAATACGCGGCACCCAGACGCTGCAGTACTCCGGGTATGCGTAAAGTGTT
The DNA here is from genome assembly GCA_035079385.1 of Aspidiotus rigidus. Taxonomy (NCBI): domain Eukaryota; kingdom Metazoa; phylum Arthropoda; class Insecta; order Hemiptera; family Diaspididae; genus Aspidiotus; species Aspidiotus rigidus. The sequence continues at coordinate 1,998,345 of JAVHKY010000014.1, forward strand.
GAGATCATCTTGTTTTAAATTCGTTACAATAATACCCAAGCATATTAATGAACACGAACGCAACGCAATTTTCGATATTAGCGATTTTCGATCGACACTGTTACGCAGTTCTGATCTCACCTTCAGAACGATACTAACACCCATGATCCAAGCAAACCTAGAAAATAATGTATTTCGATAACGAGTTTGCGATGATCGTTCGAGTGTTCTACAGTAGTAGTTCAGATATTGTCTCACCATGGGAAGATCACATCAGCGATCGTTAAGCCATTCCATTTTGAATGTTGAAAAAGCGAATACTTGCCTCCGCCGTAGTTGATAAATATCATCCAACAAATTGTTATCCTAGAATGGTTCTCTAATAATTTTCTAATGTGATACATATATCTTAAGAAAAAAAATATGGAATTTTGAACACTTACCCTCTGAATACATCTAACGATCTTACTCGATAAATACGTTCCCTTTGGACCATGTTTGAGCTCTGAGCTATTAATTGGTTCGCTTCTTCCGGCGAGCCGAGATCCTGTACAGAAAAAACAGTACCGTACCTCATCATATTTTCGTTTACTCGCGAGACGTTGAAAATGAATCACTCACGTTTTCGATCTCTTCGGTCGTCGATAACAAACGAAAAATTCTTCGAATTGAATTCGATCGACGTATTAACCATTTTAACACTCTACACAATATCGAGCACGTAATTGACGCAGCGACGACAATGTATAAAATAATTATTGCTGCAAGAAAGTAATTTATCAGAAAATAGGGCGATGTGAGGTGAAATTTATGGCTTCGAATAACTCACGATCGGTATATTCATTGAGAAGTACGAGCTTATCTTCAGAATGTGTATAAGTCCAATTATACACGCTGTGTTCCTCGAAAGTTTTGTAGCTGAAACATTGCGTTTCAGGATGAGTGGGCGACAAACGAAAATGTGCTCTAAGAAAGAAAGAATAATCGTGACATACCGGGTGACGAGTGTATGATTCGTTTTGTTATGGAGTTGGAGAATCCATTCGTATTGAACATCGAATTTGAACAATAACGTTCGATTATCGACGGATTCCTGCTTCACTAGATCACACTACAGGATGACACAGAAAAGATTACATTTGCTTGAAGAAGATCAACAAGCTGAGATTAGAATTTTTGTTACGAACCAAATAACATTCAGTAGCTTGAGCCCACAATGACAACCCACCTATATCGGAGTGCACATTCAACCCGGCTTCGTTTACCGACAACAGCTTTTCAAATGAGTGCATCTTTGGACTATTCAGAAAAATTCAATAATAAAAACATTGGTTCAGCCGTTTCATACAATGTAAGATAGTAATATTCAGCACGAACCTCTATGGATAGAATGAAAAATGCGTCGATAGTTTATTATGGAAAAATACGGTAATCTAGACGTAGGAGGATCTGATGAAGATCCATACTTAATTCCTGGTCCTAACACGAAGGACTGCAGAATGTAGCGAAGTGAAAGCTGAGTGACAATTGCCTATTTACTTGAAACCTCTTACGTTAAGCAAGATCGTAAATCGAGAAATTACGGTTCTCACACCTCGGGCTAGAATAATATTTCTCATTTCCTTCGGAGTGAATAAAATAATTGTCTTTGTGAATGCGATTCAAATGACTGTATTAAAATTACGCATTATGAATTGATAATAAAGCGGTGTTATCACTATTGTTATGACAGCTGATATCAGGCAGCGCTGCTGTCTGCTCATCAACTGTCCAGACACTAACGAAAACCTTCAGGAAAACGACTCGCAAAGTCGCAACGTCAAAAATTTAATAATCGTTGATAAAATTGAATCACCATCAACAGGAAATCTGACGAAGAGACTAGTTTTTGCTGGATTTTTCGAAACGATGTGTTGATGCACCACTTATCGAAATCATCCGCAGAATAGGAGTTTCCTCACGTCGTAAAAACGCCCTTTTTTCTTGATTCTTATCACCCGAAGGAAAACGTTTTGTTCTATCAAGTACATCATTTGGTGAATCATGATACATGGAAACGTTGTTGGTTTTAACCAGGGTAGGTTTTAACTTTCTATGATGAGACATGTACCCTTGTGTTTTGACTATACCGGATGGGGCAAAAAGACGTCACCAGTTGAATGGGAGTTTACGCTAAATCTGTTGTAGCGCAAAAACGCAAAACGTTAGACGTATAGTTTAAATGTACTAATTTTATATCTCAATTTTATCTCTAAGTTGAGCTATATCCAAAGTTTCTACGATTTTTCTGAGCCGAGTTGGGGATCAAAATGTGACAAAAATTGACCAATTTGCCAAGATTTCCAAAATAAGAAATTGAAAAATTCCTCACTTCCAAGCTTCATAGGGTTATTTTTTTTTTTTTTGGAATTAGCGTTAAATTTCACTTTCAGATTGGATAAAATATGGAAGTTTGAACAATTTCTAATTTTGATCAATTTTGGGGCACATTTGGGTCCATAACTTGGCTCAGAAATATCAGAGAAGGTTGAATAGGGACGCAAATTGAAGATGAAATTGAGATACAAATTTTGTAGATTGAATGTGTGCGTCTAACCCTTCGCGTTTTTGAGCTGGAGTGAATTAAGTTCAAACTCCCATTTAACTGATAACATCTTTTTGCCCCACCCGGTAGAGGGTACATTGTATTTTCACCTTTATATGTGACCTGCGATGAGAAAAGGATGCCCATCGCCCATTGACAGGAACACCATTTCTCTCTGATTACATATCCAATAAGAGAGAAATGGTGTTCCTGCGCCAATGGGCAATGAGCATCCTCTTCTCATCGCAGGTCTCGTCGTCTCTACATGCGTCGCGTTACCCTATTTGCATCAGGCCACTACTGTAGGCGCGCTAGTGTCGTGGACGAAAAGGTGATCACATGAAAATTTAAATAAGAGCGTATGTTATTTCAACTAGCTGTATCTCTGTTGATACTGAAAAAAAGTACCACTTATAATGACCTTTTTTTACTCACTTGACTAGTAGAATAGTATGAAACTCATAAAAATTTCACCAATTATCTGAAATATGACCTTTTTGACCAGTTTCCACAAATGACCGCTATAGTAAATGTAGAGGGCGACTCTCATGGGGCCTGAAGTGAATCTGGTTGGCGCTCGCACCCTCTTTTCTTAATGTAATATTAGATGTATTGGGATTTAAACTTAGAGTTGGGGAGTTGGTAGCCCTGACAATATTCACCCTTTCGTTCAATGCTTTTTAAATGAAGAAATTTCACGCACCATAATTAATAGGATATCGTTTTTCAAAGCAAATACAAGCATAAATTTTGTAGTCTGTATTGCATCAACATTAAATACAAAATTAAATGGTAGCAATAAGTGATATACTGAAAAAATAAGAGTTGATTGAAAATCAATGAACGTACATAAATTTTCTGATTCACCCTTTCAGTAGCGCTCTCTAGTGTAGATTTAAACCCCAATAGCACGTATGTCGTACCGAATAAACCTTTAATTTCAACGTAATGGTCCTCCGTAGGCCGAATAGTAGGCCAGAGACATTATGATGAAATCAATATTTTTATTTTTTTTGTGTTCAACGCCTCGTAAAAACTAAAAAGTGTTGTTCGCGTAGCTCATTTGCAATTTTTTTCTTGGATCGAAAGACCTTTGCACGACTCAATCAGCTCACTTCGCTCAAAACCGTTTCCTGTTATGGCTCGACTCTGGTATCGATTGGAAAGCGGAACTTCCGCCTGAAATAAAATCCAAATGGCTCGAACTTAAAAATGAGCTATCCACGTATAATTTTGAAATCCCACGTCGAGTATGCTTCGATCCCTTTAATTTTCAACTGCACGGTTGTTGTGATAGTAGCTCTTCTGCCTATGCTGCGTGTATTTATTTTCATTCGATTTATTCTGAAAAAGACCTGTTATGTGCAAAAACTCGCGTAGCGTAGCACCAAAAAAACTATTTCTATTCCTAGGCTAGAGCTTTGTGGAGCTCTTCTTTTGACATGCCTGCTCGAAAAAGTGCTTCCTGTACTCCCACATCCTCCCAATCTAGTTGAATTGTTGGCCGATTCTAAAGTGGTACTCGACTGGATCAAAAAACATCTAACAACTTGAAAAACATTTGTAGCTAATCGCGTCTCAGAAATTCAAGAGACTATACAGATCCCGAAGTATGGAGTCACGTCCCTGGAAAATTAGATCCAGCTGACCTCACTTCTCGAGGAGTTCTCCCCTCACAGCTCAATGCCCCATTGTGGTGAAATGGCCCCCCATTCCTTGAAGATTCCAGTGAAAAATCTTGGCCCGCTATACTTAAAGTGGAAAACACTGAATCGAACCCTGAATCGAACCTCGAAATCCGAAAACAAACTGCCTAGCTACTCACGTAAGCTCCTCTGAGTCATTTTCCTTCATTGAGCGTTACCCCAACGTTAAAACACTATTTCATGTAACCGCCTATTGCCTGCGTTTTCGATCCAACTCTCAGAGACCTCATAACCTAGGTCCTCTCACTTCTTCCGAGATCTATAATGCTAAGTTGCGCAAAGCTCATTTAGTCCAACAAAAATTATTTTTCGATGAGCTCGAAAAACTCTCTCGTGGAAAAACGTAAACTCCTTCCGTTAAGCCCATTCCTTTACCACGACGGTGTAATATGCGCGTGGACAGTCGTCTTGAGCATTCCCACATATCATCTGAGAAGCATCCGATTATTTTACCGTCTACTCATCATTTTACCACTCTTATAATCCAACAATCCCACATGGACTTGCTTCATGGTGGTCACGTGATAAGAAGTACCGTTAGAAAAACTCTCTATAAATGCATCGTTTGTCACAAGCTCAATGCGAAAACTTGTCATCAACTTATGGGCCAGCTACCCGCTCATAGAATCACTCCCTCTTTCCCCCTTTTCCTCGTTGGTATCGATTTAGGTGGTCCTTTTCAAATACGAAACAGCATATCTAACTCTCGCTCTTTCGTTAAGTCATATTTAGTTATTTTTGTATGTGGCCAAGTTAAAGCCATACACATCGAGCTGGTCACCTCTCTCAGCTCAGATTCAATTCTTATCACGTCGAGGTTGCCCGGCTACCATTTACAACGACAATGGAAGCAATTTTGTCGGTGCAAACAACGACTTGAAGAATATATTCGAAAATATCGAGTCCTTGTGTAGCAAAAAAGGCATCCAATGAGAATTTATTCTCTCCAACTCACCTCGTATAGGAGGGCTTTGGGAAGCCGACGTAAAATTGGTGGACCGGCACCTTATCTCAACTATCAAATCTACACGCTTTCTTACCTATAGCAGCTTTACTCCATCCTTACTCGAATAGAAACTTCATTAAACTCACGGCCTTTATGCGCCCTCTCTGAAGACGTGAACGACCTCTCGGTGCGCGCGCCGGGTCACTTCTTAATCGGTCGATCACTGCTTCCATTCCCGCACCTCAAATTGACACTCCAGCTTCTATTATAAAAACCTCTTTCAAGCTTTCGCAAAAAAGTACTCAGTAATCAGGGGTGTCGTGAGGCCATTTTCATGAAGGTGATTCTTCAAATTCATTTTAGGAGTGGGGGCCTTAAATTTTTTTTTTTGCTTTAAGAAATTAAAGTTTGAGGGGGGTTTCTTTATTGGGCCAGGGGTCCCGGCACCCCTGTCAAGAGTTGTGGAAAAAGTGGTCTCACAAATACTTCGTTCCGTACAAATTCGTCCTAAATGGCGAGATCGTCAACTCAACTTACGTGTAAATGATTTAGTCATCATACGTGAAGACGATTTAGTTTCAGATCAATAGAACATGGGCCGAGTAACAGGAACTCATCCTGGCGCCGATGACCTGGTGCGCGAGTGCACTGTCCGGCTTGTATGTTGACTGCATTCTCACCTTTATATTTTAAGAGTTTCAAAAGATGTCACACTGCGTCTCTACACGTGTCGCGCTACCCTAACCGGTTCGTGCTCGCACCCTCTTTTTTTCATGTAATATTAACTTTCGTGTAGCACGTATGTCGTACCGAATAAACCCGTGAAAAACGTTGTTTCTTTAATTCAACACCTCATGCACCATCTCAACTATTTTTGAGTAACGCTGCCCGTCCTCATAGTTTCTCAAGTGGCATGGGCCAAACTTCTTCAGACATGAAGCGTGACGTCCTTTCATGCATGAAATGAATTGAGTTGAGGAAGATAGAAAAAGAGTAGTACCTACATGCGGACACTGTAGTAACTGTACAAATGCACCTCTCATTTGACGTAATGTACACTGTATACACTAGAAGAGCTCATTGACGCATTGTATATTACTTCGTAACCCCGAATGAATGTATTATTTGTTACAAGTCTTGATAAGAAAACAAGAATGAAGTTCATGCTTACGTTTTCACACATATTGTGTTGAGCACACGAATGAAAGATGGGAATAAGAGACTATAATCTCAACCAAATGCGCCGAAGCAGAGCGAAACTTGCGTAACTTCAATATGCTGGTGGGAAGAAAGTTGTCACGGAATATCTGAAGACGATACCGTTAGACAATATTACTCTACGTGTTATCTGTGTAAGGGATATATTTGCACGTTTAAGCTTGTTACATTTTCTTCCATTGGTCTTGGTGAGTGCAATCAAACATTCTTATTATATTACTGATTTTTAATTCCATCTTATCGTTTCAAGATTTAGCACGTATTTTCCATCCCCTTCCAACCCGCTAGAAAAAAAAAAAAATTCAATGAATAATTAGGTGTTGAAAATACATTCGAAAAATGATAAAGTGAGCGTATAAAAACACAACGTGAATTAGGACTTTCAATTTCGGTCGATTTTTTGAGTGAAAATAAAAATATCTAAATTGAATCTAAATTTCATTTTGTACACAATGTTTCACCTATTATTTGAAAAATATTTAATACCGTTTCGGTATAATCGTAATATGTGTATTATACAATTTCAGTTGATTACCCCGGTGTCGAGAAAAGAACATAAATCACAAAATATTAAAAAGAAGTTGACATTATGATTTCGTCAAATTTTGGTAGTCAATTTTAACTTAACCATACTCAAATGACCATAAGAATTAATTTACATTCCCGGGTCATATTAAAACGTCGAGGAGATTTGGTACTTGTTTCTCATCTGGGACGTATTTTTTTCTAAATGGTAGATTATTTTCACACCAGAGACGCACCATCTCCTCCGAAATAGAAGTAGAATACGATGTACTTGGTGGAAAAATTTGAAAGCTACTATCTTTAGTGACCATAATGGTGACAATGAGAAAATTATTTTGGAGAATTTCCATCACCGCAAATTCGAAAATTGTCTCCTCAAAAGAAATGTAATATTCGTATGCGGATGATTGTCGGACTGTCAAGACAACTCGATCTCGAGTTTTACTTGAATTATTTCGAGAACTAACATTTCTTCCCGAGATGTCTTGTCTGGACGCACAAATTTGAATAAAATTTTAATTTATCGGCGCTGTCGTCTAATTAGAAAATATGAAAAAAATTGAAAAATTACAAAAAATAATAGCAAAATACTGTAAAAAATAAGAAGATTTTGATTCTGTATTATCGACCGAAGTTTCGCTTGCAGACTTGTACGGCATCTTCGAGGTCACGAATAATACCGAAAAATTATTTTGTCTAGTCACAGTTCAATAACACGAGATCATTTTTTTTTTAATTTTAGCTAGCTGTTTGACTGCTCAAACAAGTCATTAGCTCGACAGTTTAATTTTGTACATATCATATAAATGAAACATTTTAATATTCATAAAGAAAAGGAATTTGATCTTGTAAATTATACGTTTATACGTATACTGAAAGAGATAATATCCCTAAATGAGTAATACAGACTGTGGTTTTTGTAAAATTTATAATCAGAGAACGGATTTCTCAGCATTTGTCGCATCATTTCTCGGAGGCCGAAAAGTATAAGAATGATATAGAAACACGTTTCAGGGGTAATGGAGCCCTTTGAGCAAAATTTTATTTTGCCGAAAATGTGTCAAGTTGCCGAAAATGGGTATAATTGCCTAATATTTGCCGAAAGTGCTCTTTTTGAAAGTTTTCAACGATAACTTACTGTCATATTGGAAAAAAGCCGTGAATTTTTGCCAAAAAAGTGTTGCTCCAAGATACTCCAACGCTAGCAGCTGATCTCACCTTCATCAATTCTCATTTAAGTTTCTTGCCGGCCACTATCGATCGATTACAGGAAATAGGTCTTTCTCTGATCTAGCAGGTGGACCTTGTCGAAAATTTTTGGTCAAGAATTTGGGCAATACCTGGGTCTCAAGGGGCTGCTCTCTGCAGTTAAAAGCCGATGAAATTTTTGCAAAGAATCGTGACTAAACAATTTTGCGACAACTCAACGATGCTCTCGTCACGGCACTTTCGAAATACCGGCCCCGCTTTCCAAAAATCTGAGTATTCTGAGTAATTATAAGGAAGCTCCTGTCACTTCCGTCGACGTGGAGAGATCATTTTCCCGAGTATAAACTAATTTTAAGTGATCGTCGTACACGTCTTTCTCAAAAAAATTTAGAAAGGCATTCTCTGGTCAATAATTTTTTTATTTTAAATTGCCGAAAAGTGCCGAAAATACAACATTTGATTACCGAAAATTTTCATTTTAATTGCCGAGGAATCCGTTCTCTGTTTATAACATCGGTTTACTCGTCTGGTTACACTTCTTTCAACGCAAGATTACGTGTTCAGACGGTAAAAAAGGGAAAAAAAACAATTAATCGGCACTGCCGTCTGATTAGAAAATGTAGAAATAACAAAAATTACAAAAAATGATAAATATACAAAAAAATAAAAAGTGCCGGTTAGGTACTTAAAATTTTCTCTCTTTGTTAGAATTATTCTCGAATAATTTTCCTATTAAATATAGCTTACAATTATTGTCTCTGATATCTCTACCACCTCCTGAAAGAATTTTTTGCGTCATTCTTCCGTGAGAGACGAGAATTTCGAAGTCTAGCAAAAGTATGTCCGCAAACCAGAAGATAGACGACAAATTTGAAATAATTTAAACTAGATGACCTGTGCTGCTCCGCAGCATTAGTATAATTGATGATATAATTCAACCATGACAGCTGGACAGGGAGAATATATTATTATAGGTGGAATATATCCACGTAATTGGTGAAACCGCGTTTTAATGTTTTGGGAATTTGTAAGGGAGGCTAAGTTGATCAAGGAGTGATGGCGGATCGGAGGGTATAAAAAATCAGCCCGACCTGTTCAGTTGAAGTCCCTGGCAAATAGGAAAAGGGGGTTCGTTTTCCTTTCACAAATATCCCCTTAAGAAATGTACAGGAAAAAATTGCGTTTCGATTTTTTCAAAATTTGTGAGGAAGGCGAAGTAGATTGTTGAGTGACGGCGACTCTGTTGGTGAGAGGCATTCATTTGAAAAAAAAAAAAGAAAGATCAGTCTGATCTGTTTAGTTTGACGCTGGTAAACTGAATAAAATGGTTCAATTTCATCTAAAAAATACCTATATCCATAAGAAATGTACAGGGCAAAATCGCGATTCAATACTACCCAAAACTGAAATCAGGGACGAGTCAGCCAATGGGTAATGGTTTATCTGTGGGTCGGAAGCATTTATTCAAAGGAAAAATCAGCCCAATCTATCCAGGGGAAATGTCTGGCGAATTTTATTAAGTTTTACTGAATTTTTTTCAGTATATAAATAGATAATATGTGAAAAGCTCAATTGAGGAAAATTCAAGAACACCTTAAGTCAAGCGGCTGCTGATCCTTAATGGCTCAGCTGGGGTGCTACATGAACAAATTAAAGAAACTGAAGCAAATTGGTTGAGTAGAACGGCCAGACGGACTGTCATAAAGTTATTTTTGAAAGTTTTTTCATATATAAAAAAAAAAAAAAGGATAGAAGGTACCAATGTTCAAGTTCATGCCTCTCTCACTGCTGAATGAGTCAACATACGTACTATAGCTACTGAATAGCTACGCTTCTCGCGTTCAATAAACCGAATGTATGAAAAATTCCCCATAAGAAATACATGGGGAGAAAATACAAATGCGTGTAAGTGGGGAACACCTGAAGTAAGGCACTAGGTAATGCTTGATGGCTAATCTAGAGGTCGTCCTGAGGAGAATAAGAAAAAAGTGAAGCAAATCGGCCCAGTAGAACGGTCTGACGGACTGTCATTGCGTTCAACCAAATGTATGACAAATTTTCCATAAGAAATACATGGGGAGAAAACGCAAATGCAGATAAATGGGGAACACCTGAAGTAAGTAATGCTTGATGGCTAATCTAGAGGTTATTCTGAAGAGAATAAGAAAAAAAATGAAGCAAATCCGTCCAGTAGAACGCTCGCACGAACTGTGAAAAGGATAGATCCCAAATTTTTTTAATATATGGATTAGAGTCAAGTAACAATTTTTTTTCTTTCTTTTATTAAGGAGCTATCAAATACATTCATACAAAGAATATAAGCTCGACCAATGGATTAATAGTGCACAATTAATCCGGAATGTCTTCTTTTTTCTTATTCTTTTATAAGAATAGAAGTTATAGTACAGGATAGGAGATATTAGAGAGATCGTGTTACGGTGTCAGAGTATTTGATAAGGTGGAGAAAAGGTTTGAGGAGACTTTATGAAGGTCGCGCAGGTCTCGAGGATGAGTCCAGGCCAGGAGACGGGGACGGAGAGACTCAAGAAGAGGTAGAGATGCTAGTCCAATCAGACTCGTAAATAAGAGCGGCGAATGGTGGCAATTCCCCTCCTAAACATTTTCTTGCCCTCCTAGAACATATTGACAGAAAATACTTTTTGATCGTGAAGTCAATTTATCCGTTTTAGCTCATGGAAAAGATTATTAACAGCATAGGAAGCCAATGATTCATCGTATATCATTTCATTCTTACGCTATCGCTAGTTACGGGCCTGAATCTAAGGCGAGCAAGAAGAGATTCTTCATGACTTTTTTGTTTAAAGATGACCAAAGGGGTAGGTTCATTTTTTATTGCTCTAAAATTTTTTATAAGAGTGTACCAGGAATGAAGAATAAGCGAGCGGAAATAAATTTTGAGGTCTGATGAGGTGGAAGGATTTCTATCAGTAGGTTGAAGAAGGCAGATAGTTTGTTTCGCGGCCTGATGGACGAGATCATGATCCGGGAATCCGATATATCCCGGGATCCGTACAAGGTTACAGTAAGGTTATTTGAATTAATCAAATCGCAACTGTTATAAGAATACATTGGGTTATTAGGTCGGTAGGGTAGGATTAAAGATGAAGTACAAAGATGAAAGATGAGTTCTTAAGAATGAGAATTTTCTATCTGTAAGATGTGGGCTAAACATGCGTGAATAGCTGTTAGTTCTGCTGAAAAATTAATGCTGTGTTTTTAATACGACGAGATTGTATTATTTCGTTAATGGAGAAGGTATAAGCCTTTCCTAGAACCATCTATAACGCATAATGTATCGTCGTGAAATTCAAGAATTAACTCAAAGTTTGGGTATGCTCTACCTTTGACGAAATGGTAACTTGGAATACCTCTCAGGAGTCTAATATTGCACAGATCGGCACTCATATAATCGGAAGTATAAGGTCTGATCGAATGAAATAGGAAAGTTGAAATACGGATATTCTTTTGCCCTGCCAGTGACGAGGTTTGAACCACGCACCTCTGAATCAGAAGTATGCTCTTTAAATAATATTTTCCATGAGCTAAAACAGTTAAATTGACTTCACGATCAAAAAGTATTTTTGCGAATGTGTTCTAGGAGGGCAAGAAAACTTTTAGGAGAGGAATTGCCACCATTCGCCCCTCTTATTTACGGGTCTGATTGGACTAGCAACTCTACCTCTTCTTGAGTCTCTCCAAGTTGAAACAGTGCGATATTTTTCTGCAGCGCCGGTGGCCGAGCGGTTGAGTCGCGGACTTCTGATTCAGAGGTGCGTGGTTCAAACCTCGTCACTGGCAGGGCAAAAGAATATCCGTATTTCAACTTTCCTATTTCTAATAATCTTTGTGAACATGTCCACTTTGAAATTTCTGTCTGATCGAATGTTAGGAGGGGTCAATAGTCAAGGAAGGGTAGTTGAGAGAATAGGCAGAAGAGGATTTAGTTTCAATGATTTATTAAGGGATTGTTCGAGTAAGATATGAATATTTCTGTAAGCGGATTGAGAGAGATTTTCGGATGAAATATCTACAATAGATGAAATATAGGAAATTGGGAGTACTGGACTGAGGATGCTAGGTCAGCAATCATTGAAGGGGGAGGGTATAGCAGCTTCAAAAGACAGACTAATATTGAGACTTGTCCGTCTAGCCCACAGCGCCAGTCGGAGAGAAGTCGCTTTCAATTTAAATCCAGAACAGACCATGCTTTCTCTATTAACGGAATAACACAATCTCATCGTATATCGTGTCAATCTTCTCAGGAGAACTGACATTTCGTCGACATCTTATAATTATCCCCTACTCAGGAAAGAAAACTCATTCTTACAGACAATATTTTTCATCTTTGCACTCTACCTCTAATCCCTACTCTACCAACAACATTCGACCTCGCAGTTACCCTTTTACGGATCCCGGGACATATCGAATTCCGGACGACGATCTCGTCGATCAGACCGCGAATCAAGCTACCTCCCTTCCTCACCCCATCGATAAAGTCGGAAACCCTTCCACCTCATCAGACCTCAAATTTGCCGAGGATTTCAAAGATGGAAAGTTGCTTGAACTTCCAAATTTTAATCGATTTACAAGTGAAATTCACGGCACTGTTTTAAAAAAAAATACATTGTTTCAAAACGAGGGAATTCTCGAACTCCAACTTTGCAAACCTTGACAAATAGGCCAATTTTTGGTACATTACTCGGCTCAGAAAGTTCGCTTTGGACTCAAATTGTTGATAGAATTGAGATACAAATTTCGTATACCTATTTGAAGTACGCATTTTTGCGCTAGAACAGATTTAGCGTGGAACCCCTTAATTTTGCCCCACCCGGTAACTTAAGGTCGAAATTTGTATGAATCCCTGAAATAGGTCAGAGCACTCACCTCTTAGGAATCACAATTTAGCCGGGCAAGTAGGTCTATCTAAGGGAAACACTCAAGAGACAAGACCACGAATTCGGCTCGGAGTCGGAAATTTTCCAGGTCTCACCAGTCATAAATACAGCTCTATAAACAACATTTTTCCAAAATAGGTTAGAGCCTCAGCCCTCTCGAGAACTACAATTTGCTGGGAGGAAGGCAGACGGCTGACGACGGATAGTGAACATTTTCATCATAAAACCCCTTCCTCCATTAAACACGTTCCCTGTTGAAAAATGTTTCTTCAACCCTGGCCCTTGAGTATTTGTCATTGACCTCCCTTTACGAAAGAAAAAAGAAATTCGGCTTTTCCTGTCTATAAATTTTATTTGAAACGTGATATTTCGAGTACCTCGTAGTCTCGCAGGAGAAGCCAAATTTCTTTTTCTTAAATAATATATCCTTGCACGAACAAAAAACTCCCTTCACAAGTTTCCGGCTGGACCATTGCTCAAACGCAAGGGATTCAGAAATTTCAAATTTATTTGGCACTGCCTCTCACAATATTTTTACGACTGAAACAACTGATCGACGTTTCGAATGCATACCATTCATCATCAGGGTCGAACATACAATGAGATAGTTATGCGGTGAATGAAGTGACGAGATCAGGTTGACGGAGATGAATTACGTATCGTCGTGGTGTAAGCCACACGTATCAGTTTTGAAGTTTGCGCTATTACGATTCTTAATAATATTTACTACCTCTAAAATCTTTCTTTTTCTATCATTATCGGCTCTGCCTACGATTACAGTTTGCATAAAATTAAATATATCTCCAGCATTGAGGACGTGAGAGGACAAAACAGTATGATCACTTTGCTTCTTGACGTCGTTCTCATGTTGGGAGAGCCTCGACTTTAAAGCTTGACGAGTTTCTTCAACATAAGAACCGGGGTAACCAGGACCAAAGGTCTGGTGTTGTCTTTTCTGATGTTCCCTGTCGTTTTTTTACACTTCCTTCACTGCGTAATAATCTCTTTGTACCAGGAGGAGGGTAGTAATTAGATGAGAATACAAGCGAAAAATTTGGTCACCTCGTAACCTCGTCGGTATCCGAACCCGAGACCTTTCGCTTGCCGGGCGACTGCTCTAACCGAAGATCTCGTAGCTCAGCGGTTAGAGCAGTCGCCCGGCACGCGAAAGGTCTCGGGTTCGGATACCGACGAGGTGACCAAATTTTTCGCTTGTATTCTCATCTACTAACTACCCCCCTCCTGATATATTTTCCGCATGTATAAAATCTTTGTCTTTCGATCTCTTTGTACGTTCGACCCTGATGATGAATGGTATGCATTCGAAACGTTGGTCAGTTGTTTCATTTGTAAAAATATTGTGAGAGGCGGTGCCGAATAAATTTGAAATTTTATATATGTAAAATACACTTTCTCGTTTAAAATTTTTCTATTATAAGGGATTCTAAGTTCACATTTTTCGAAAATGAGCAAAAATATATGGCCTTCTTTAAAATCTCTTAATATTCCCATAATGCTGTGATTGAAATTCACAACAACATTCAAATTACAAGTTCAGATATCGAGAAAATATTGGTGAAACTATAAATTTCATCAGAGTACCTCCCTTGTGTATTCTTGTTGTACCTACCTACCATATTATGTATTCTGAGCGGGATAGGATTCATGAATTATTGAAGGGGAGGTCATGGAGTTACTTGCGCTCTACATTTAAGTAAGTAATTGTATTTAGCTTGAAGAATCAAAATCTTCGCAACTTAGTTTAAAAATGAAATCACAAATCACATTGTTTCCAATCCATGACGACAACCGTACTTCCGACAAGAGAACTAAATATACAATAATATCATTCCCTGCCATAAAACGAATGTAAAGCAAGTGCATACCAGATTCAGGCAAACGAGTATGCAATATGCTCAATAGGCTACGATCTTGTCTTCGCACATTAGTCCACTGCTGCTCCCACTTGTAAACTCGAGAACGGAATAATTTAAAGGCGAGAATCGATGAAAATTCTAAAATACATAATGGATTCTATTCAGCCGTAGGTCTGGCCCCCTTCTTTCAATCTCACCCAGAATTTTGAACCCATACAAATCGTGCACTGTTATAGACCAGAATGAATCGTGGTTGTGCGAGATAAGATAGTTTTACACATTGAATAGGTATGTCGACTGTGAGTAGGTTGGAAAAACGAAAATATTGACGATAAAGCTAATTATTAATAAAGAAGTAAAATTGGTAACGAAGACGAAGCTTTTCTAGAGCGGAAGATGACAACAGCGTGGACGTTTTCTGAGTAAAAAGTATTCCCACATGGGAATTAAAACGCGAGTAGGTAGGTATTTTCATCAATGTTTTAATCAGCGCAAAAAAGATCTTTGATAGGCTTCTACGCCAGTTGGTTGCGGTTATTCCTTTGTGGTGAGAATACAGTAGTAGGTTTGGATATTTAATCACCATACGTAGCTATATAAGTTTTAAAACTCGGAATTTTCGTTCGTCAACAGATTTTAAAAATAAGTTTAGATTCATCTGATTTTCAGTGGGTTTTGACATTATTGACAAACTACGTACCAGCTAATTCGAGAGGGTTGAAAACGTTAACGTGCACGTAGAATCTTAATAAGTTTTGTTACTGACTTTTCAGAGAAAAGGGAAGCTTCCATTATATGCTTTTTTGTTATGAGAAGATTTTTAAATAATCTTTCCCAACGTATTTTGAAATGCGCCACTGTAACTTTCGATATTAATGAAAATCAATTCGTTTGAAAACTGGAAAAAACAGGAAACGTCTTCAGTTTCTCTCCTAATCTCTTTCTTGGTATTCGAAATTTAGTTCAAGCCTCCTTCCTCGTAAATGTAGCTCAAAAGACGAAATTTTCTCAAGTTCTCGTTGTCATATGTATGAGTCAAGTGTCGGAATTTTTGGTAAGTCCCTATTTAAGGCAAGTATCCCTCCTTCAGTACGTCCAGCTTCAAACGTATCTGGATAGTTGGAATTTCTTTATATTCCCCAGCCAAAATAATAGTTTGAAAGTTGAAATTACCAGTTAGACCTATCAATTCCACTACATCCCCTTCCACTACCATTTAGTAGCTTTATTGGACGATTGTTCCAAAGGTACTGCCCAATTTAAATCCAAACACCTGATGTATCTAACGCGCTTGAGCTTGCTGATAAACTGGGCGACGCAAAAATCAAGTCATCACGGGCTCAGCACGTCTACTTCTTGAGCCCACCATCTAGTACGCGGTGCGTGAGATTACCATAGTGAGTTTCCACCCAGACCTTGGAAAGGAATTTGAGTCACTCCTTAGAATCTATTTCCCGCGCCACAATGTCTGCACCTTCAAATATGTGCTCTACAGGTTCCCGCCCTATGGGTGACCTCTATGAACCTCTTGGAGGCTGAGATACTCGATGCAGGGTATTCTCTTGCTGGAAACTCTGCTTATTGGCACCGATATATCAATGATGTCCTTCACGGCCCGGGGACTGCCTCTTCCGAGTTTCTTTCACTTCTAAACTCCCGTTACCTATACCTACCCTAGCGTGAAATTTACGTTGGAAATAGGGAAGACCGAGATAAACTCTCTTGACCTCCGTATTTCCCTCACACCGTAAGGACACACATTCGGCATACACGGGAAACCAACTTCCTCTGATCTCTACGTCGCTTGGACTCCATCCTATTGCCATCCTCGACACAGAGGGGCCCAGTACCTTACCATAATACTCCATTTAAATCCCCTCCCTCTCGAGATTGCCTCCATCCACATTTAATTAAACACTATCCATCCGTAATGGTATACATCTGGAGATTGGGAGGTTAGTCTGAACAAGAATTTGAAGGAAGTTAATGTGTGCGGACGTTCATAAATGATCATGTAGAAAAGGAAAGAAGTGGACGAAAAAATTTCCTGGTCCGAGCAAGAATCAAATCCACGACGCCTCGTTTTCAGGACGAATGCGAAATCCACTACGCTACAAGGCTTGAAGATTAGATCGTTTTTTCAGGTAGAAGTTCCACCTTATCATAGAGGGGTACAAAACACAAATTGAAGCCAATAGGAAAGAGTCGACAATCCCTGGAGGGGGGAGGTGACTAAAAATCTTGTTATCGAATGTCAAGGATAGGGGTGAACCAAGAATAGGAAGAAAGGGCCCACCAAAGTTTCAGATGAGCGCCTACACGGCATTGAAGTGATACAGGGGTGAATTATGCGGACGGAGAGCATTTGAAAGGAAGGGAAGATTTTTATATTCCGCTGTTGAGGCTAGAAAGTTACCAGTGAGTGAAAAGCAGTGATAACGGGAAGGAGGATTACCTGCCTTAGCGCTTATTGTTGAATGAAGAGCTAATGCGTTATACGCCAAAGGCCAGTCAAAGCGTAGGAGATTGAAAAAAGTCCAACAATTTTAAGGTTCTTTTGTTAAAATAAATTAGAGCACTGCAAAGAATTGAGAATGAATCAGACTATTTGTAAAGCTGGAGAAGTTTGCGATTACAGCTGGGAAAGGAATTTGGATCTTTTGCTCTTGGGATTTTGATATAAGCATCCAGGAGATTTGTTTGTGGAAGGTGAGACTAAGGAACTTGACAAATGCTTGTGAAGTTCTGTAGAGACAGAAAGGGAAGAGACGGAAGGCGAAAGTGTGATTATTTATTTTTTTTGAAACACTGCCATGACTGTTCTCTTGTCTGAAAATCAAAATCTACAGTCAGATGACCAATTTGAGATTTTGTCAAGGGTTGATTGGAGTGGTTTTGCTGCTCGTGTCGCGAGTCGGAGGTTGGTAGGAAGATCATCCGCAAAAAGACTTCTAGTAATGAGAAAGCAGCAATAACACTGTTGTTAAGTCATTTATAGCGAACAGAAAAGGAGGAACACACTTCATAATTCTCCCAGGGCACACTGTTTTAGACGGGTTGGTGGTGGGAGTGCTGGTCTTGAATTCTAAACATTAGAGACCTGTCATGGTGGAAGGATTGGTGGGACTTGGGCACATTGCCTGGAGTAGAGTTTTGAGTTTTAGTGGAGGGCTTCCTCAATTAGGAGATTTACGTCAGATATGGGTTGCGAAAGCGGTATTGATGTGGCGGAAAGATGTTATTTGATTCAATGAACCTGAATAGATTTTTGGAAAGTTTTATTTCGAACATTTTGCTGAGGAGAGAAGTGTGGTAAGGGAAGTAAGTTATAGAATTGGAAGGATGATAAACCAATTCTAGATGGGCCACATTGAGGTAATGCGTCAACTGAAAATATTAAGAGAGTTGAGGTAGAGGTTTTTTTAGTATGGAGGCGTGGGTGTTGTCAAGGCCAAAGGCTGTGCGTCGAAAGTTTTTGTGGCGACAGGAGTGAACTTCGGACAAAGCGGTAAGGAGGTTGTAAGCATGGCTGGGGTCGACGAAATCAAATAGGTGGGAGAAAGAGGTCGACATAATTGCTGGCGATGCGATGGCTGAAACAGATGAAAAGTGGGAGGCAAGCAGTTACCTATAGCTTCAGTGTGACAGAAAGTGACTTGAGTTAGGTGATGTTTCTTAGCCAAACGGATAACAGCTTTGGCTTCTGCGTGCGGTTGTTTGTATTTGATGAGGTCATCTCGTGATTTTGAGGACTGGTTAACTTACAAATAAACAGAAAGGAATAAGAAAAAACTCAAAAAATATCAATGCAACGGAACAGATTCTCTGCTTGCTCCTCCCAACAAATTTGAAAGTATACGTATATGTTTCTTCCTTTCAGAATCAATATTGAGTGATGTCTGAAATAAATTTCCAAAGTATAGAAAATTGGCTCGACCGACATCCGAATTTCAGTCTACCTTACGTAAAACGTCAGCTGAACTTCAATTTGGTATATGGCTGGTTGCAGGAGCATGGTTATTCGATAGCAAGCGCAGATATTAATAACGGCAACCATAATTTGAAAGACGGGTTTGATCAAGTGAAGGATGTGTCGAAAAACAAGAAGAAAGAAAGGCACGAGTATAAACTAATTACATAAATAAAGAATATTTTTACCATGTAAGGTATTCATAATGATGGCATTGATCGAATTTTTTTCCAGACCTGGGTTATGGTTGGAGTCTAATTTTATTATGAACCCGAAAGCAAAGATACAGTTGATATTCTTGGCGCATAACTCAGTCAGATCGGATTTGAAGGAGAAAATTCTGAAGCTTGAACAAGAAGGCGATTACGCATTTCTTCTGGATTCGGTGCGAGAATTTTTCAGCGTATCAGACGTGAAAGAATTGTTTCAACTCGTCGCTGATAACTTATCCATTGTGTTACCGGCCAACGATGTTTCGATGTTTTTACTTCGGGAAGGAGATAAAAATGAAGAGAACGGTTTCATATCGGAAGCATTTGGTGAGTGTAAAGTGAATTTCGATGTGATACAATAATAGTTCTTCATGACTGCGATTTTTTTTTCTCAGGTGATCGGAAGAAAAATTGGAGCGAGGCAATTTGCTCCTTTGTGGCTTTGACCGGTGCTATCGTGGATTTGCAAATTCCGTACGAGGTAAATAACTTGGTTAAAATTTTTTCTGAATGTAGCCTACGCTATAGTACAGACCCTTTCTTTGGAAGGAGGAAAAAGCGAAATCGTGCGGTTTCGTGAATTGTGATAGGTGTCTCTAAAGGGGTTGAAGTGCGTCACTAGGAGTGACAAGTGAACCACCCAATGAGAGTTAGTAACGTTAGGCAAGCAATATCATTACAGTACAGCTTAACGAAAACTTTTGTTTGATTAAAACTCCAGTTTGAACTTTCTATTTAATATGATTGGAGAGTGTGATCTTAAGTTTTGATTCCTATTCGAGATGGGGTCCTCGTTGGTATGAATAAGAACTATGATAAACTGTTATAGTAGGCAAACAAGAGTGTTATGGAAGGGGGAAAAAAGTTTCTAGATTGCAAAGGTACTTAATTTAGGTATGAAAAACATACTAACAATGACGCGGCGTTCGTCTTCACGGAGGTTTGTAACCCCAAAAAATAATCTTCTAGTTATATCTCCCGAAATCTATATTTCACCAAAAAATTCTTTCGCTGAATTTCCTATCAGATAAGCTCATTCAACTTCGAGACCGAGTCACAATTTTCCTATTCAAGAAACTTTTTTTCCCCTTATTTTCTTACACTTCGAAGAGAAGAGGTAACTTATATTATCTGAGTGAGGAGTAAAGCGTAACATGAAATAATTGTCGATGGTTGAATGGTTTTCTTTCAAATGAAATTTATTTCGAAAAAGTTGGGTAGGAGAATTCGAAATTCTAACGCGAATTTGTTTTACTCGTATGCTTCAATACGGCGAGCGGCATGGGAACCTTTCTGGAGCTTTCCTATTTTCTCGTACTCGAATTCAGTAAGTTGGAAGAACGCAAACTGCCAAACATACGACGACATTAATTTGAAAATTCAAGATTAAAATGAAGAAAACAGCGACGGGAAGGAGAAATTATTCGCGGTGGCTATGAGCTTATGGGTGAAATCACTCTGAACAAATTAATGGCCCCCATCAAATTCCTATTTCCCGCAATAAGAGGTAAGCAGGTGATGAGATCTAAAATAACTCAACCTTTTTCGCCGATATACTCTGAGAATCGACGATGAATTAAAATGGTGAGTTCACAAGGTGAGTCTTTTTTTTTTTGTACTAACTTGAATCTTTTCACTTCTCAAAATATCAGCCGCTTGACAAAACAGGAAACTGCATGAAATAAAATTTATTTACACCTTTGCTTTAAAGCAGAACTTCAGTAGTTTCGTGTTTTAATTAAGATAGAAGCTCAGATGAGCCCTTAAAGGAGAGTCTTGATTATAAAGTGTCACGGCTGCAGAGAGTCTCGATAATTATTTAAGAAAACGATTGAATGAAAAATTTCAGCTAATGTAAATTCAATTGGAGTAAGAAATTCACGTATAATTCCTCACAGTTCCGGAATCTGAAAGTTCGAGTTATGGTACGTACCATTCTTGATCCAGAAATAAGTTCGCAAACATCTGTAAGTTGACCAAATTAATCACCTTCTTCTCTATTTTTGATCTTGAGATAGTCAATGGAGAATTGGCTGTTGTAACTTGAAATGTTTTTTCATATAGTTTTACATTGAGTAATCAACATGAACTAACAACATTTTCAACAGATTTTGTGCTAAGTCGTCTTTTTTTGATTCGTTTAATTCAATTTTTCTGACAAGTAAGTAAGTTTTTGAGACCAAGTCAATATTTCTCTTATCTTTGGTATTCTAAGCCGAAATGGTCTCAGCGGTTGTTCGAATTCTTTCGTGACAAAACCATATTCTGTATTTGAAGCAATTTCAATCACTCTTAATGGAGGGTAGGCTTCAAAGATTTTCTTCAACCCCAGCTTCCAATTCCAACTTTGAAGTAGTCTCGATAATATGAGTTCAATTCATACAATAATAATATGTAGAAAAATCTCTCTATTTTGTAGGAGGGTCAGCCCCTGTCTGAGACTAAAAAGGCTTCGAAAACTGTTCTCAATTTGGGCTAATTTGAGTCATCAATTTTAGATTTCGTACCCCAAACCCGTCTTCCGAATCTTTCATTGAAATCTATGTAATAGGCTTTCCTCTTATACAAGTTTTGGTTGGAAAATATCGGATCTAATTATTTGTGCTATCATTGAATTTGACAATTTTTAATTGCGTCTCATGTCACTCGTAAAAGCCTCCGTCAGATCTATTTTACAGTAGACAGCCCTATAATTTTTCAAAAGAATCATTTTAAAAATTTATCTCGCGCACTTATTTGAAGCTCTCTTGCCTTTAAGATTTTGATTTGATTTTTTTTTTTTTTTAATTCGATCATTTTACAAGCTCTTAACTGCTCTTGGGTTATGTGCTTGATGAGAACCGCTTTTTAGATGAACTTGACGGTTATAATTTTTCGAGGGTGTTGTGAATCCGTATATGAAGCGTACCCTCTATTGAACTCAACCCAGAAAAGGAAGTAAAACCCCTCACTAAAAACTATTTCATATAATTTGATGAGATATTCTTGGAAAAACGTTATGACAATGCTTGAAAGGGAATTCAACGAGGAAAGCTTTGAGTTCACAAATATAAATTTGTCAAAAAAGCTGCCGATTCTACGGATTTAGCAACCACACAAATAAGGCATAACATATGTGCATAGATATCAAAACTTTTACGATTCCACTTCCCAATCTATGTATAGCTCGGTAAACGGAATTTCTTCAAAAGTCCTACTCCTGATAATTATTTACGGCTCGACGGTCGGAATTTTTCGATCTCAACCTCCTCGCTCGGTAATATTATATTTTTTTTTTTCACAGCTCCGTGAAATTAACATTTTTTTCCAACTTACTATTTGAATTCCAGACTCAAACAATGAATAGTTTTCAAGGCACTCTAGTCTTGAAAAAAAAAAAGAAAAAAAGTTTCACTCATTTGAGGTTTGAACGTTAAATGGCGAGAAAAATGTTACTTGGAGCAGCATATAAAAATGTATTCGCAGGGGTAGAGCCACCCATTTGATCATTATTTGTCTCAACGATGTTCGAAGATTTGCCCTTGGTCCGAACTCTTTCCATTGCTTCAATTTTTCTTTCTTTCTTATTGTTGTATATTAGCCTTCTGAATTTGACAAAGTTGTTGATGAAGCAGTGGTACGCGAAACAGATTCAGTATTGTGCCTCCCAGTCATGAATAATTCTCAGAAGATCATGGCCGTGTTGAAAGTGGTAAATAGAAGTGATGGTGATTGTTTTACTAAAGAAGACGAGGAAGTAAGTACAGCACAATTCATAGGTTGATAAAAAAAAATTAAAATTCCCGGCCATACACTTTAAGGATTTAGTGAGGTTAGATTTGTGAACATAAATTGCCAAGATAGTTCGACATATTTGTAAAATTGATACAACTTTTGAAAATCTGAGAACAATTCTGCGTTCGTGACTTAGCTTCAAACGTTCTACAGTCAATTGTACAACCTTAGTACAACCCAACTCAGTTGAGACATATATTTTATCCGCAGAAAAACTTTCATTACAGATATGCAAAACGTATTTAACATTTGTTGGAATTATTCTATGCACCATTCTCTTGAAAGATAAAACGGTAACAATTCCGAAATACGAGTTCATAAAGAATGGAGATCATCAAACTCAATAGTGAGTAGGTATCAGAGTGCCGGTAATCAAGAGTTGCTGTCACCGGTTTATAATGTTAATAAAAATTTGACGCATCTACCTAATTAAAGAATTTCTACACAAAATATTAATTTTTCTCCACTGAGGTCTTATCGATTCGAAAGACTAACAATAAGAGAGATTCATTCGTTCAATGTAACGCTTTCCAGTATAGGTTTCATCTGTATTTGTCCGTATAAGGGCACCTAACTCACTCTGTTCCATGATTGACCATCTGAATGATGATGTAAAAAGCCGCGGAAAAAGAATCTGGACTTAGAAAATTACGAGTATTACAACTTTTATTCTCCATCGTTTCGCAAAAGTTGAATATTAAAAAGTATGGTGCCTTGGAGTCCACTTCTTTAGCGCTTTTAGCAGAACTCTAACAAGACAGATTTCTGCCTAAAAAATCTGTTCAATCTTTGGAACGGAATAAAGCAACTCCAGAGCTGGAATTTTAGTTGTATACTGGTAGTCAAATCTATTTTATTTTTTTATTTTTTTTTACGAGCTCTTAGACAACTCAACGGGTCATTAGCTTGGCGAGAGATGTTCGGATTAAATGGAATTATAGTAATAGGTGGGTCGGTGGAAGTTTAAGGTGTTGGTTATGGTTTCTGAGTTATTGGAAAGAGCAGACGGGGGGTGGGAGGAAACAGAAAATGAGTGTCTGATGTTTATGAGAGAAGGCTAGGTGGAAAAGTGAGTGACAGATAAATTCTCAGTTTGGTAGTATTGGCATAGGGGAGGGACAAAGAGTCCAAGGATAAGGAAGGAGTGGGTTAGGCGAGAGTGTTTAGTTCGTGATCGAGTTACAACTTACTATTTCTTCGTAGTGTGAAGGACGGATTAAAGAGGACCAGGGAGTTGAGTATTTTTTAATTGTGAGAAGACCAGAAGTTGTGCCATGATGATATGATTTGTGAACGTTAGAATGATTTTAAGTCATATGCCGGAGAAGGGGAGCGATCAGTGATTGAAGGAAGAAGCAAGGCTTGCTTAACATCCACGTCCACTGCATCGTGTTCCGGTAGACCGATATGACCAGGGATCTAGAGGAAAGCAAATTAAGACGGGGAAGATGTTGAGGTGAGTAGGACCATGAGAATGCGCTTTACGATAGGATTGGAAGAGTAATAAGGTTTTGCATGGCTTGGAGAGAGGAAAGATAGTCAGAGAGGAGGAGAAATTTGCAGGCTTGAGGGAGAAGAGTGAGGTGAGTAAGGCAGGTGTGGATGGCAGATAGTTCGGCAGATGGGAGTTGAGATTTTAAACGAAAGTGTGAGATTTCTTCACTGATGGCGATGGGGTTTTTTTTAATGCAAAATTAACTGGAGAATCTGAAAAAAAGAAGAAAATTCCTGAGCTCCAGTAAGGACTAGACGTAGATTTAGAGGTAAATATTTGAGGAGAGGGTGAAATATTCTATTGTCCAATATTTTTCTCTTCTTTCTGCGAGAAGAGTATGGTCACTGCTTACACAATAATGTAATTTTTTATACATTTTTCATTTTCTTTTCTTTTTTTTCAAGAAAAATGTGCTCCATGCTCCTCTCCTCATGGATTCACGCCTGAAGGGCACTACGTGTCTTCAAATAGCTTAGTAGAGTTCTAGAATCTCCAAGACCAAAGCTCACTAAATCCGATGTTCTCAAAGATTCTCAAGTAAATTTCACGTTGAAATTAAAAAAAAAAAAAATGAGCTTCGGCAAAACCTGTAAAGTGTTTTCAGATAGTTCAATAAAGCTCTATCATTCTTAGATATTTATTTTCAAGAGTTTTGGAAATTTATAGAGTCTTTTGAGTATTTTTTCAGATTCTATGATTCACTTTACATAAAGAACAATATCAATTGAATAAATTAAAAATAATAATTTTCGCTTCAATTACGTAGTAGTCATTAAAACTACAAATTTCAGATTTCCGGGAGGCCGTAAATGCCTAGTTAATTTCACTCATAATTATATTTTCTTTGTTAAAATGTCTCACAACGTGATTTTTCGTATTAATGATAAATTTCAATTTACGTTCAGTCCTTTCTAAAGAATACCTACGTAAAAACACTCACTAAAACGAATTTTAAATCAAAATTTTGGATGGCAAAGTTCGCCTCTCACTTAACCTGATGAGTCACAAATGTAAAAATCTCAATACTACTGCATCTTTCTTGTTTTAAGCTTCTTGAAGCTGTAAAAAAATTGAACAAATCAAACGTTCATTGAAATGTGGATTAGGCCTTCTGGGGACACCACAATAAAAAAAACGCGCTTTGAACTTAACCTCATAGAGCTTGGAGGTTTTTTCTCGCTCTTAAGGTGGCGTGGAATAAAGTTCCTTGCAAAATGAAGGCACGATATTATTATTATTAAACCGACTTGTCGTAGAAAAGCGAGAACTACACCCATCACAGTTCTGACAGAGAGAGAGAGAGAGAGAGAGAGAGAGAGAGAGAGAGAGAGAGAGAGAGAGAGAGAGAGAGAGAGAGAGAGAGAGAGAGAGAGAGAGAGAGAGAGAGAGAGAGGAGAGAGAGAGAGGAGAGAGAGAGAGAGGAGAGAGAGAGAGAGAGAGAGAGAGAGAGAGAGAGAGA